>SPJY01020745.1:1930711-2144343 GCA_005191435.1 Raddia distichophylla
GTGAGTCCATGACTCAGCAAGTATACATTAAGCAGAGGAAATATCTCAATAATACCAAAAGCGTCAATACCAATTCCTATCCATCAAGTCACTTTCACTGTAACTCTTTCTGTTCATATGAAAATGCAATGCAATGCTTATGCGTCTGTAACTGTGAGCTCATACCGGTATAGCTAGAGTGTCACCCGTCGGTGCACACCCTTGCCCGTCCTCTCAAGGCCGGGGACCAATTACTCCACTCCCGTGGAGTGCCTACCGAAGTAGGACTTTTCCCTCCCACATCAGTGGGATGCCTACCCGAGGGTAGGTCCTGTCATATGAATGCAATGCAGGAGATGCAACTTATATCAATAAACAGTTTCAACAGCAAGTATGCTCAATAGAATTTGCATTGCCTCAGTAGTCATATCTTCACCAAACACATTCATCGATCGATAAATCTTTAGATAACATATACTTGCCTTTCTATTCCCGAGGGCTAGCACGGCACACAGTCGACGACGATGTCGCCCCACCACCTACAGAAGGTGATACACCTCAATACAATACTCACACAAACAAGGCAACATACAATGTATAACGCTTCTACGCACATCCCTTCTTTCCCTCGACACAAATCATCTCTTTCATACCACTAACACCCGCGAATATCAATAAATATAAAATTCTGGACAGCAGCATTTAAACGGATATATCTCCCACATCTCTCGCCCGATTTACGCGTTCTTATATCCAAAACGACGATAAAGTCGGTACGCTCCTTTTTGGTAATAGGATCAGATGCTAATTCCCCACATAAGCATGCCAAAATTGCTAAAGAAGCTGCTGCATATGGAATCACACTACTAACTTTCATCCATGCACCATTAACCTTTACTAATACTCGCATCTAACATCTAATGGACATAATTTCCCACGAGCAGTCTCCAAATCACAACCTATGCAGCGATACACAAAGGAAATTCATGCGGAGAACAAACCCTAACATGGATAGTTACCTTCATCCACTACCTCTTCCCGTCGATGTCCAACCAAGGCGCGGCAATGGGCATCTGCACGGCGCCGGGAGGCGGCGGCACGGCGCTGGGTCGGCGGCGCACTGCACCGACGCGGCAGGACGGCGTGAACGGCGAGGACGGCGGCGCCGGCTTGGAACGGCGGCGAGGATGGAGACGGGGAGGGCAGGAGAGGACAGGGGGCGGCGGGGTTGAGAGAGAGAGCAGGGGCGACGGCGGTTTTGCCCAGGGGCGGCGGCGGCTGGCTTGCCTGGGAGGAACCGTCGGGTTCCTCTCCTCCCACTGCCTCTTAAGCCCCCCAAAGATGGGCCGGGTCTGGGCCAAGAGCCCACGAAATATGACATTATCTGCAACACCCTGACCCAAAATCGATTAGAGCCTAGCCCACCTACGAGGCTAGCCCACTCATGCATAGCATCCACTTAGACTTTTCGGCCTCGCTTCGTCTAAAAGGGTTAACCCGAGGTGCTATGTTTGGCTCCAACAGGCATTATATGCTCACATCCACATGGGCCACATGGGACATCCGCATGGGCCACATGGGCCTCACAACAGATCGGGCCGGAGTATTACACTTACCTACCCTTAATAGGCTGACGCCCTCGTCAGCACACCGCCTAAGTGGCAAATGTCCAGGATCCCCCTCGGTATACGGTCGTGCGTTTAGTGTTGACCCATATGCCATGCTGTGTGACCACTCTGGGCCCAAACAAGCCATGCGCAATATGCTCGCGCAACTAAGCTCACACGATCTACCGCACAGCGAGGGTTGATGCTCTGATACCATCTGTAACACCCTGGCCCAAAAATCGCTTAGAACCTAGTCCACCTATGGGGCTGGCCCACGCATGTATAGCACCCACTTGAACTTTTCGGCCTCACTTCGTCCAAAATGGTTAACCCGGGGTGCTATGTTTGGCTCCAACAGGCATTATATGCTACTATAACTCTGTCTCAACTAGCAATATGGGACTAATCCCACCATTACATCCACATGGGCCACATGGGCCTCACAACAGATCGAGCCGGAGTATTACAGTGGTGGTGAGCATGGAGCGCAGGGTGGTGGCTACAAGGGGGCTCTTGGCCGGCTACTCGAGCTCCTAGGAAGATGAGGAGGTAAATGCCATATGTGACAGAATTCGAAGAGAATAGAGAGGCATTCACGGAATAGAAAGGGGAATGCAATAGAATGAAGAAATTTGTGTCTTGAGTATCATGGGTTGGAAGACATGCGAATTTGATGTTAGGAGCGAGGCGTGTGAATTCGGTGTTACAAAATTTTTTCCTTTATTTTGTTAGACAGGTTAAGACTGACTGCAGACCACAGTCTTCTTTCTTCTCAGTTGCCTGTTTTCTTGTGAGGTGCAATTGTGCAAAAGTAATCTACTTAAATACTCCACCTTGTCAAAAGAATGATATATCCAGTTAATGTAAAGCAGTGTAAATACTGATATCTTCCAGCTACAGTACCATTGTATTTTTGGAAGTACATAATGCTTGACCTTACGTTTCCATTATCTCTGATCTATCTTCAAGCAGCTATGTTTGGTATGAATAGATGAACAATCAATGGTGCTTATCCAGCTCGTTAACTAAAATTCGCTCCTATAAAGAGAGCAGTTCCCTTCCAGTCTTCCTCAGCCCAACACCATCACTAGTTCAGTTGAATCATTTGTTCTCGCGCGTGAGCTCTTGTTGTACTTACAAGACCGGCGATGGCGATGGCACGGGGACGAAGTGTCGGCAGCGGCAGCGGCGGCGGCGCCGCCGCTCTTGCGCTGGTTCTGGCTCTGTGCTGCGCGACGACGACGACCCTCGTCGTCGGCGTGGCCCAGCAGACGGTGTGGACAGTCGGCGACAGCAAGGGCTGGACCTTCGGCGTCGCCGGCTGGGAGCACGGCAAGGCCTTCTCCGCCGGCGATGTGCTCGGTTAGTGTCACTTCAACTAGCTCGTAGCCTTGGTGCATCTCTACATGTGATTATGTGAATATGTAATCAGCGATGTGAAACGAATCAAGATTCGAATGATCTGATCGCTGAGAACGTGATTAACGCGATGGATGCAGTGTTCAAGTACGACCCCAAGATGCACAACGTGGTAGCGGTGGACGAGGCCGGGTACAACTCGTGCACGGCGGGCGGCGCCGCCGGAAGCTACTCCTCCGGCGACGACAGGGTCAGCCTCTACGCCGGGAAGGCCTTCTTCATCTGCAGCTTTCCCGGGCACTGCGCCAAGGGCATGAAGATCGCCGTCGCCGCCAAGTAGCTAGGCGATCAATGGCCATGTATACTGCCATTGCCATTAGCTAGCTTCCCAGCGATGGAATATTTTTTCCCTTTTTATCTGTGTTCTGATTTTCTTCCCACGGGTCAGGAAGAAAGTCCAAATAATGTTGTGATGAAATGTGAAGAAACGGTGCAGCATGCTCGTCAGCCCGTGCATGTGAGAAGATGTCCTAAAATTAATTAGCGCTTGCAATGCAACCCACCTTCATGTACACTATGCACCCGTGGGAGCTCATCCATGTCCCCGAAACGACTTAATTAATTTGTTGCATTTCACTAAAGAGTATGTTTAAAGTTTTTTAACAAAAACTTCCACGAGTACTAGTTATTGTTCTATTAATTTTTTTTAAAAAAAAACTAAGGGTTTACCTACGGACATATATTACTCAAATAGATATGCACAAGCAGACAAGAACTTAAAATATAAAAGCATTTTGTTCTTTTTTCTTTCTTTCTTTTGTTGACACTTTATTTTGCTGTGTTAGGTTCAACTATGTCCCTTTATTCCTATACTCTCCAACAAAACCTTGAAATCACACTCCAACAAAAATAGAATATTGATCAAAAAATAAAAAAAATAAAATAGGGAGGAGAGAGAATTCCTAAATTTAGGAATGGATTTCTGGAAAGAAATAATAGGACACCGTCTTGTTGTCCTAGTTTAGATAGTCCATACCCTCTAATAGTTTAGATGCGCTCCTTTAAGAAAGGCAAGCAGACTTAAACTAAAATATTGTAAGGGGTTGATTATAATCTTTGGCTATCCTACTAAGACATTCCTTTTGACTTGTTTGCTTATTCATTTGGAAAACAAGTACGCTTTAATTTTCCAAGCAGGTTTGTCTTTAATATCAAAAGGTGACTATAAAGACTCTAGGAACAAGTTAAATAAAGTGGGCCATTTGCTAAAAACAAAGCGTTCATCTTTCATAAATATAGAGGGGGCCTTCTTCCTATCGTGATGCTATGGCTCATCCTGAGTGGCAAATTACTATGGTCGAGGAGATAGCTACTTTTCAGGCGTACTGACACATAAAAAGTTGTTCTACTTCCTCCCTTTGTTACTCCCATCACGTGCAAGTGAGTTTATAAGATTAAGACACTCGATCTGATGGCTCTCTTGAACGTCACAAGGTTCACCTTGTTGCACGTGGCTTTCACTAGGAGTATGACCAATATTACGAGGAGACATTTGCTCCTGTTGCTCATAAGACCGTTGTTCTCACTCTTGTCACTGTTGCTTTTGTCCGTTAGTGGACTATCTCCCAACTTGACATGAGGAATGCTTTTCTTCATGGCGAGCTGCATGAGGAGGTTTACATGCATCCACCTTCTAGCTATTCTGTGCCCAATGGTCATATGTGTCGTGTCGCCTTCGTTGTTCTCTCTACGAGATAAAACAAGCTTCTCATGCTTGGTTTGAGAGACTCACTTCGATTGTCACTGCTGTTGGTTTTGTTACTAGTCAGCATGATCCAGCTCTCTTTGTTCACACATCTCCTCGTGGTCGTACACTCTTCTTCTTTATGTCGATGACATGCATATCATAGGTAATGATCCTCATTACATCTATATCTCTTTTGTTAAGGTCCAGCTTGTTGAGTTGTTTCATATTATTTGGGTGCTCTTAGCTACTTTCTTGGTATAGGGGCTACTTCCAAGTCTGAGGGCTACTAGCTCTCATGGTGGAAGTATATCCAAGATCTTCTTTATCGAGCGTGTCTTTCTGATAAGCACACCATTGAACCTCCCATGGAGCTTCACCTTCCGCTTTGTTCTCCTGAAGGTGTTTCTCTGGATGATCCTACTCGCTGTGGCGACTTAGTTGGAAGTTTTGTTTATCTTGGCATGGCTCGCTTGGATATCCCTCAAATTGTTCACATTCTGAGTCAATTCATGCAGATTTCCACTTGATACACTATAGTCACCTTCGTGTTTCGAGGTACCTTTGTGGTACTCTTGATCGTCGTTGTTCTTCTCTAATTCCTTTTATTTGCAGCTTCGAGCTTATTTTGATGCTTCTTGGGCTAATGATCCAACATATTGCAAGTCCCTCTCTGCTTACTGTGTTTTCTTGGCTCTTCTCTCATTGCCTCAAAGACCAAGAAGCAAAAGGCAATTTCCTTTCTAGTATTGAGGATGAGTTGCAAGCTTTGGCTTCTGTCACGACTGAGGTGATCTGGCTCCGCTGGTACCTAGCAGATTTTGGTGTTATTACTTGTATGACTACGATAGTGCAATCTCATGGTTTTGGCGCCATCAGTATAACCTGAGATCCAGTGAAGCATGAGCTCACTAAACATATTGATGTTGATGCTTCATATGTTCGATCACATGTGTAAAAACAGGTGATTTCTCTTCGGTATGTTTCATGAGAACTTCAAATTGCAGATTTGTTCATCAAGGCACAGACTAGGGCTCATCATGGTTTTTATCTCTTTGAATTCAATTTGTCGATCTACCTTGAGTTTGAGCGGATGGTAATATACATTGCAAATATATGGGCCTCTATATGGGTGTCGTGTGTGTATGGATTTTTCTCGTCTATCCCCTCCCCGAAACGAGTTAATTAATTTGTTGTGTATCTCTAAAAAGCATGTTTAAAGGGTACTGGTTATTGTTCTATTAACGTTTTTTTAAAAAAAAAACTAAGGTTTCACCTCCAGACATATGTTACTCAAATAGATATGCACAAAATTTAAAATATAAAAGCATTTGTTCTTTTTTCTTTCTTTCTTCTGTTGACACTTTCTTTTGTTGTGTATAAAAGCACTTTGTTCTTTCTTTCTTTTGTTGTCACTTTGTTTTGTTTTGTTAGTCTCAACTATGTCCCTTGTTCCTATACTCTCCAACAAAGCCCTTGAAATCACACTCCAATAAAAATATAATATTGGTCCAAAAATATAAAAATAAAATAGGGAGGAGAATCCCTAAATTTAGAAATGGATTTCTGGAAAGAACTAATAGGACACCGTCTTATTGTCCTAGTTTAGATAGTCCATATCCTCTAATACTGACACATAAAAAGTTGTTCTACTTCCTCCCTTCGTTACTCCCATCACGTGCGAGTAAGTTTATGAGATTAAGACACTCGATCTGATGGCTCTCTTGAATGTCGCAAGGTTCACCTTTTTGCACGTGGCTTTCACCAAGAGTATGTTTGATATTACGAGGAGACATTTGCTCTTGTTGCTCATAAGACTGTTGTTCTCACTCTTGTCACTGTTGCTTCTATCCGTTAGTGGACTATCTCTCAACTTGATGTGAGGAATGCTTTTCTTCATGGTGAGCTGCATGAGGAGGTTTACATGCATCCACCTTCTGGCTATTATGTGCCCAATGGTCATGTGTGTCACCTTCGTTGTTCTCTCTATGAGATAAAAGAAGCTCCTCGCGCTTGGTTTGAGAGACTCACTTCAATTGTTACTGTTGTTGGTTTTGTTACGAGTTAGCATTATCCAGCTCTTTTTGTTCACACATCTCCTTGTGGTCACACACTTCTTTATGTCGATGACATGCTTATCATAGGCAATGATCCTCATTACATCTCTTTTGTTAAGGTTCGTCTAGTTGAGTTGTTTCATATGTCTAATTTGGTACCTATTAGCTACTTTCTTGGTATAGGGGCCACTTCCAAGTCTGGGGGCTACTACCTCTCCTGGTGGAAGCATATCCAACATCTTCTTGATCAAGCGTATCTTTCTGATTAGCACACCGTTGGACCTCCCATGGAGCTTCACCTCCGCTCTGTTCTACTGACAGTGTTTCTCTTGATGATCCTACTCGTTGTGGCCACTTAGTTGGAAGTTTTGTTTATCTTGGCATGGCTCACCTAGATATCTCTCATGTTGTTCACATTTTGAGTCAATTCATGCAGATTTCCACTTAGATACACTATAGTCACCTTCTTCGTGTTTCGAGGTACCTTCGTGGTACACTTGATTGCCGTTGTTCTTCTCTAATTACAGTTCTTTGCAGCTTCGAGCTTATTTTGATGCTTCTTGGGCTAATGATCCAACGGATTGCAAGTCCCTCTCTGCCTTCTGTGTTTTCTTGGCTCTTCTCTCATTGCCTTAAAGACCAAGAAGCAAAAGGCAATTTCCTTCCTAGTACTAAGGATGAGTTGTGAGCTTTGGCTTCTATCACGACTGAGGTGACCTGGTTCCGCTGGATCCTAGCAGATTTGGGTGTTATTACTTCTATGCCTATGATAGTGCAGTCTCACGGTTCCGGCGCCATCGGTATAGCCTGAGATCCAATGAAGCATGAGTTTACTAAGCATATTGATGTTAATGCTTCATATATTCGATCACATGTGCAAAAACAGGTGATTGCTCTTCAGTATGTTTCATCGGAACTTCAAATTGCAGATTGTTCATCAAGGCGCAGACTAGGGCGCATCATGGTTTTTATCTCTCTAAATTCAATGTTGTCGATCTACCTTGAGTTTGAGGGGATGGTAATATACATCGTATATGGGTCTCTATATGGGTGTTGTGTGTGTGTTTATGGATTTTTCTCTTCTATCCCTTATACATATAAATATACTGGCACGTGGCCCCTTATTAATACGACCTGCCTAACAGAAAGAAGGAATGTAAATACATTTCTAGGTAGATTTGATAGCAAACCAACTAAATGCTGCATATCCAATGTATTGAAGTATGATTTTCTTTTAAGTAAGACCTTAAGAGCATTGATCATCAAATTGACGAGGAACGACAAATCGTTACACTTCAGGCTAGCGCCACTCTTGGGTTGCCTATAAAAGGAGGCCAATCTCGGTCACACCCCAACACCAATCATATCAAAAAGAGCAGCAAATTCATCGTGAGCATCAGCAGCGACACAAGAAAAAGTCAGCATCAACGACTAATGGCACGGGCATGCGTTGGCGCCGTCGTTCTCGGGCTGCTGCTGGCCCTGTGCTACGCAGCCACTGTCGTCCACGGCAAGGATTGGATCGTCGGCGGCAACAAGGGCTGGAACCCCGGCATCAGCGGTTGGAGCCATCAAGAATTGAACATCACGGCCGGCGATGTGCTCGGTGAGTCCAGCATATGTTTGTAAAAGCCAAACGCTTTAACTGCTCAACCATGTTTCAAAGCAGATTCTTAAAGCTGCCAAAAATAAGTCGAATCTAGTGGGGTGATTTTTTCAGGACATACTACTAAATTCGAAAGTTTTTAAGATGGACCGAAGAACCGAATCCCTATTGTTTAATTTGTTTCAGAGAGTTTGTAAACATGCCTTCAGGATAAAAATGATTGAAAAATAAATTATTTTATATTTTAAACAAAGATAAGTCAAATAAACCATAGTGAACTGAACCTTAATCTGATTTAATTCATGAATGCAGTGTTTAGGTACAACCCAACGAGCCACAACGTGGTGGAGGTGGACCAGAACGCGTACTACAAGTCCTGCAAACCCGGTGACGGTGCCAGGACCTACAACTCTGGCAATGACCGCATCACGCTCTCCAGCGGCACAAGCTTCTTCATCTGCAGCCTCTATGGCCATTGCGAGCAGGGCATGAAGGTCGCCATCACCACCAACGATAGTCACTCGTAATCATGGAGATCATACTTAGATAGGGAGAACATGGAGGTCCATCTTTTGTAGAAGTTCTAAAGTAGGTCCTTGGGTAGGACAATGCAATAATTGATGATACCTTCATGTAATCCATGAAATATTCTACTCAAACCCATCAAATATGATTTCACTATAAGAGGATGCAAGAAAATGAAATAAACAATATAAACAAATTAAAATTCAACAATATGTATCCACCCCTCAATATTACAATATATAGAGTATGTTGTCCCTCTATATGTAAGTTATACATATAATATGTTATATATTGCATAATAATATTTTTCTAGAAAGAAAATCAATAACATATTTAAGAATACTATAGTTCAAATACACCATCCAATTAATGTTGTATACCAATATATAGATTATACTATATTAGTATAATCTATATTTAACTGCTCTCTGATAGTCGTCTGGGTCACTTCAATGCGACCCAGGCAATTTTGCCTTCCTCTCGATCCACGATACCCTTCCACCTCCTATTCCTCTTCCTTGTCGCTGGCACGACCCTTCCACCTCTTCGTCCTCGTCATCGGTGCCACTCCCTCTCCATCAAAGCCATGGGGACGGTTGAAGGCGAGTGGGCTTTGGCCATAGGTGGATCGGCGCATGGTGGCCTGATGTTAGGATGGGTGTGGCCGGTGGGACAAAGAGAGGAAGAGGGGAGGAACAACGAGACGACCAAGGTGTCGCCGACTGTGGGTAGATGGATCGGCGATGTGTTGGTGGTGGCAGCGCACAGAACAGATGACATCAGAGACGAGAATGAAGAAGAGGGGGGTTGACCACACCGGCAACGAGAAAGTAGAAGGGAAGGGGGCAGCACGAGCAGGTGATGGTGTCGCTTGGGTCGCGAACTCGCGATCTGCCAAGGATCAGTACCATATCTACATCTTATCCAATTAATGCATACATACCATACCAGCAAATAATGCTATAATATCCTAAAAGAAGGGAAATAAATGCATCACCTTGCTCCTAGCATTGATGTATCTTCGGATACATTTGGTGGTAAAACAACTAATGCAACATATATATCCAACCTGTTGATTTGCAAATCGTAATGATTCTAATTTATATGAGAACATTAACAAGAATTGATAAATCAATAGACACAAGGATAGCCCCATGAGTTACAAAATATAACCAGGCCTCCCCCAAACCATCACAAGACAGCGATCATTTGATAATTTTGGCGAGCTTGATCAATGGCACGGGCAAGCATCGGCGCCGCCATATCCCGGCTCGCCGCAAGGCTGGTCGATCCAGCCCAAGCCCACCCAGCCCAAGCCCAATCTCGCAGCAATGTCTTACGAAGAAATAATCGATGATTGGGCACTCTAAAAAATATGCAATTGATCAGTTTGTCACACATGTGTCACTGGCATGTGGGTTATACAAATGATTTTATATATTAATATACATCCTCGATCACCTTAAAATACTACTCCCTCTGGTCGCAAAAAGAAGTCGCTATTGACTTTTGGACACGCCTTTGACCATTCGTCTTAATCAAAAATTTATTTCAAATATGTAAAAATATAAGTTATACTTAAGTAGCGGTATTAATCGCCCGTTCGTCGGGCGTTTTTTCACTGTCGCATAAAAACCGCCCGTTCGTCGGGCGTTTAAAGTGGCGCGGGTATTGATCACCCGGTGGACGGGCGCTAAATCGCCCTTTTCCCTCGCGCGCGCGGCGCTGCATCGGCACAATATTCATTTGCCCCAGCGCGCGCAGCGGCAGAGAAAGAGAGGAGAGGAGAAAGAGAGGGAGGAGAGGAGGAGAGGAAAAAGAGAGGGAGAAGAGGAGAAAAAAGAAAAGGTAATTTTTAAACTCTTTTGTATTATTATTTCGTAATATTTGAAAACAAGGTAGGTTAGCAATATGCCACATGATAAATTGAATATTTCGTTTAGCGATTAGGTTCCGATAAAAATTAGCTATATTTTCTGTTATTTTTCTGTACATTTGATTTAGAGGTTTAAATTAGGATAATATTCCGATATGGTTTTTGTATGACATATGTAAATTAGTTTTAGGATTTATTATAGACTATGTGCGGTATATTATAGACTATATTTAGTGTTATAACTAGGGTTATAAGGTAGGGTAATACGTTGATTTAGTGCGTATATTTATTTTTTTACAGTTTACGGTTAGGGTTTATAAATTCCGAGAACATGTGTAGGTCTGTCGTTAGGGTAGTAGCAGGCTCGTTTTATATGAAGTATAATGCACGTAGGTTTAATGCATAGTACAAAGGATTAAAAGCGATAAATGTTTAAGATGTTTTTGTGAGTACGGAAGTAAAGAAAATTTATTAGTAGTTCATGGCTTTTATTTACAGGGTGAATGGCAGACAGAAAATATTTTAATGTTTATTACGGACAAGGGGATATCAATTTTGGTCCAAACGGGGTAGACTTATCTTCGTTCCAGTCAGTGATGTTGGGGATATCTAGACCCACAGAGATTGTTTTATGCGTCATGCGTGCCATTGTTTGTATCATGTAATCCAAATTTTTATTATTTCATTTCCGGTTCTCTAAAAACATAAACCGTTTATTTGCTCCGACAGAAAAAACTAATCATCTCTCGAATTTTACTATTATTTACTTTTTTAATTTTCCTACTTAATTGAACGGAGTTAACAAATTAATCAAATAATGAGAATGTCATAACGGTACCGTATTTGATAATGTGAAAAAAGGAGGGAATCAAATAACAGATGGAAAACGTCCTAGATAGGGTATGAAACGACCTAGGCATTGCGACATACTTTCTAAATCTCCATATTAATCGACCAATTTTTCCCAGCTAGGAATAACAGGAGGAGGGCAAGGAGGGGGCCACTGACATATAAAGCGCCCGCTGGACGGGCGCCAATTATGAAGCGCCCGCTGGACGGGCGCCAATTATTAAACGCCCGCTGAACGGGCGACATTTATATAACGCCCGCTGGATGGGCGTTATTTATATGTCGCCTAATTAACGGGCGTGATATAATTGGTCCCCCGTCCATCCGGCGATTCAAATTTAACGCCCGCTCATCGGGCGCCGGGAGGCTATTTTTTTAATTTTATTAAACGGGAAATTATTTTTTTAATTTCGAATTTAATTAAAGCTAGTACAGTAAAAAAATTCCCATATCCGGGCTGCTCGCAGCAAGGCTGGTCGATCCAGCCCAAGCCCACCCAGCCCAATCTCAATCTCGCAGCAAGACTGGTTGATCCCAGATTACGAAGAAATAATCGATGATTGGGCACTCTAAAAAAATATGCAATTGATCAGTTCGTCACACACGTGTCACTGGCACGTGGATTATACAAATGATTTTATATATTAATATATATATATCCTCACCTTAAAATACTACCACTACCTCCGTTTTTCTTTGTTTGACGCTTTTGACTTTTTGACACGCCTTTGACCATTCGTCTTATTCAAAATATTTTTGTAAATATCATTTATTTTGTTGTGATTTGTTTTATCAATAAAGGTACTTTAAATATGTCCTACTTTTTTACATCTTTGCATAAAATTTCTGAATAAGACGAATAGTCAAAGACGTACCAAAAAGTCAAAGGCGTCAAATAAAAAAAACGGAGGGAGTACAATATATTATGGGGTAGTGCCATGAAAGAATGAAAATAAATAAATGCATCTTCATCTTAGCAAGATACGGGTTGCCAAGTACACCCCTGCACCCTAAGAAGTTTTGGGAATTTAATAATATCATACGTATAGCTGCGAGATGATAAGTATTAGTAATATGCTACCTCCGTTTTTTTTTGTTTAACGTCTTTGACTTTTCGATACGCCTTTGACCATTCGTCCTATTCAATTTTTTTTTTGTAAATATCATTTATTTTCTTGTGATTTGTTTTATCAATAGAGGTACTTTAAATATGTCTTTTTTTAACATCTTTGCACTAAATTTTTGAATAAGATGAACGGTCAAAGACGTGCCAAAAAGTTAAAGGCGTCAAACAAAAAGAGTAGTAATATACATGTTTTACAACGGCACAAAGTTGTTCATAGGCTCATAGCTCAATGGAAGGAGTTCCTATATTTGGGCCGTCCCATGTTCGTTCCTACAGGCTACTGCCTTCTATTTTTTCCATATCATTTTGCCACTTAAAGGCACCGATCAATGAGTCCATTAGCCAAGGCTCAATTCATCAACATGTCTGCTCCCTACTTCTTGATCATTTTCTTTATCCTTTTGCCATTTAAACGCATCAATGAGTCCATTAGCTAGGGATCAATGCATCAATGAGTTCATTAGTCAGGGCTCAATGCATCAATAAGTTCGTTAGGGTAGTTTCAATGCAAGGTTTCTAAACATTATTTCTATAGGTGTAACATCACCTAGAACTAAGAAGAAACGGTGGCTCCATTGCATTTATCTTAACATTGTTTTCATCATTAATACTTTTTTCTTTCTTCAAAGCCACCTTCTCTCTACGCATTGATTTTAGAGGTTTGGGATGAGCGTAGAAATGATTTCTTAAAGAAGAAACCATACATTAGCTTTTCATCCTATGTGGCATATGAAGAAACGCCGGTAGAAACTCCATTATAAATGCACTTATGCAATTAAAATTTAATTTAAAAAACAAAATATGCTCAAAATTATGTGATATTTTTTTAAGAGCGTGCACATTATAACTAGCCTAGGCTCTCTCTAACAGGAGTCCCTAAATTTGATCCCCTATAGCCTCATATACAGGCTCCCTTTAAAAAAAATCTCTTCCTATATTTCTCTCATCTCCAACAGTATTCCCTATATGGAGAATTGTATAGGGGAAGGAGAAAGAATCTCTACATATAACGGAATGGAGAGAAATTCTTTATTTTAGGGAATGAAATAGCTAGGAAACGCTGTTGAAGCACATAGGGAAAGAATTCGTCCCCTATTTTAGGATAGAGGATGCTTTAGGGAAGACTGTTGGAGACAGCCTTAACACTTGGACACTCCTAGGAGAAGTTCAATCCTGGATCCGTCACCGCTCAGCAAGTATGTTTTGGATATATTCAGTACGAAACTAACTAATGCTCCATATCCAACTTGTTCATTCCTAGTAAATCCTCCGTAAGATTCGCATTTGTTGCAACGATTACACATTAACGAAGGAACACTACAAATCTTTACACGTACTCAATGGCGGCACTCCTGAGTTGCATTTTAAAGAGGCGAGAGCGCGGCCCTCTCACGCCGAACGCTAATCATCACTACAAGAACAGCAACGAAGTGTAGCGAGCTTCAGCACAATAGCATCAATGGCACGGGCGATGAGCACCGGCGGTGGCGCCGCCGTCCCCCTCGGGCTGCTGCTGGCCCTGTGCTGCGCCGCCGCCGCCGTCCATGGCAAGGACTGGATGGTCGGCGACGACGACGGCTGGGGCTTTGGCCTCGCTAGCCATGGCTGGGGCCGCGACAAGCCCATCGCCGTCGGAGATTATCTCGGTCAGTGGATTCGAGTGCCTGACAGTTGGTTTGTTTGTTTCAGTTTAAATTAATTTTTTTATTTTTATAATTCAAATGATGTAATATTTTGTGTTCAATTTTTTATTAGGCTTTAAATAGTTCTTCTTAATTTTCGTTAAATACTTTTTTCATAATTTTCTGAACTTTCTAAAACGTTTTTTGAGAGGTCACAACTTTTTAAAATTAAAGTTTTCAGCAAATTTCAGTTCAAACAAACAACACCAATATACTCTCTCCATTATAAAATAGCAATTGTTTTAAACATTGATACGATCTTAAAAATAGAACTTTAACCATAAAATATTTTTTACAGATTTATTTATAATGCAGTAAAGATTGTAATATTATGAAAGTTCTTTTTAAGACGGATCTATCTCTCTACAAGGTTGGATATATAACCCTGCAAGCAGCTGATTAATCTCGTTTGATTAACTCGTGCGTGCAGTGTTCAAGTACAACAAGGACGACCACAACGTGGTGGAGCTGGGCGCGGACTCGGAAGGGTACAGGCTGTGCAAGCCCGGGAACAACTCCAAGACCCACAACTCCGGCGAGGACCGCATCCGGATGACCTCCCGCGCCAGGGTCTACTTCATCTGTGGCATCGAAGACCACTGCAAGCAGATGCTCAAGATCGGCATCACCCCCAGATAGATAATTAGTTTTATGTTACAACGTGTCGCATGCAGCAGCTAGCTTGCCACCCATTCCAATTTCCATGCATTGGCTAGTCTACATATGCGGCAGGTTTTTATGTTATATATGTCCCTATGGATTATCGGTGATGTTTCAAATAACAAGTTTGATAATTCTCGGTCGTCGGAAAGTTTCAAAAGTACTCGGTTGATTTTTGATTTACCTATGTTGTTGCTGTCTTCATCCTCTCTGGCAACCGCCGCCGCCGTTATGCCATTAGGGTTAATTAGGATTAGGGTTTGGATTGTGAGTAGGGTTCCTGATGCCCTCGGGCTTAGAGGGAGGTTGGGAGAGGCGGCACCGCAACGGTATGGTGGTGAGGTGGGGATCGTGGTGTGGCGGCAAGCCGCGAGCTCGGACGAAGGGGATCAAGCAACGGATCGACGCCATCCATTCGAGTTATGTTGTGCGGGGTAACACCAGCGGTGGGATAGGGGGTGGAATGTTGAGGAGGCGGCGCCGATGCCGACCACGAGCAGTGAAGGCGAAGGCTTTGGAGGAGGAGCACTACAGGAAAAGACGTGTTCATCTTGCCCGAGCAAGTTGAGTTGGTCTTCTATCTACCGTACCCCCATCCAAGTTACAAGAGTTGGTGGATTGTTCATAAATGTCTTCCGCACGGTGGATTGTCCGAGATCTCCGAAGAAGACTATGAGGATCTCCCAGATGCGGGTCCATTCCAAGAACAAGAGGTGACTGGAGAGCTCCACGTCGATATTGGTGATGACCTAGATAATATGTGGTGCCATTAGGGTTAATTAGGATTAGGGTTTAGATTGTGAGTGGTGTTCCTGATGCCCTCGGGCTTAGAGGGAGGTTGGGAGAGGCAGCGCCGCAATGGTATGGTGGTGAGGTGGGGATCGTGGTGTGGCGGCAAGCCGTGAGCTCGGACGAAGGCGATCGAGCAACGGATCAACGCCATCCATTTGAGTTTGGTTGGGCGGGGTAACACCAGCAGTGGGACAGGGGTGGAGTGGCGAGGAGAGGGCGCCGGCACTAACCATGAGCGGTGAAGGCGGAGGCTTTGGAGGAGGAGGAGGCGATGATGTGGCAGGGATTGTATTGAGGAGGTAGGGCAGAGGGAGAGAGAGGAGAAAAGAGAGGAGGGGGAGATCACGGAGCATGTCAAGAAGGACGGCAACGCTAGCGGTGTTGGAAAGATGACGGAGGGAGGAGAGAGAGGATGGAGGAGGATGAAGGAAATGGGGAATACTTTGGTCCACTTTGACCGGTTAACTATATAATGGCATTTTTACTATGATTTGAAAAGATAATGGTATGACAATAATTTTATGTTTTGTAATGGGCATTATGTGAATTGAAATAATCTCATAAATGTGGTTAGCCATTTTTAATTTATTTATTTTATAAATAAAGCACAACCATGATTCACATATATACAATTAGGTTGCGTCGAGTTATTTTCTTAGTAAAGGCTCCTGCTGTCATATGTTTTAGTTTTTTATAATGAAAGAAACTTTCGGTCTCTATGCCAACTAGAGATGCATACGATCATTACAAGCATTTATTAAAAAAAACTTAAAACCAAAGCGAAATGACAACCAACTATTAAGCTAAGGCAAGCAAAAAGAAAAAAAACAAACTTTTGCCTCAAAACGACCATATGACCCAAATATCTTTATGTTTGTGATTTTGAGCACCCTTACATAAAATATGATCATTGAAACTTAATGAGATTCTTGTGCGATTTCATAAGAACAACAAAGTTCAAAATCTTCTCACAGTACTCAAAATGATTTTGTCAGAAAGAGGATAATAGTCAAAACAACTAGTTTGAGTAGCAATGCCAGCTAGTCGAAACCAAGTGTAATAACTCAAATTTCATCGCACAGTTGTTCATTAAATTAACGAACCAAGATGCAATCCATAAGACCAATGCCACCTCAACGGCACCTGTAGCAAGGTAACGAGCTCATAAGCATTGTCGTCGTTGAATCCGGCTAAAAGAGCTAGAAACTGATATTTCTCTCAAAATTGGCACTTCAACACTTTTTGACACTTGCTATTGTTGTAGGGCTCGCCACCATAGGTTATCGTCCACTCGCCATCGGAGAAAATCTAGATTCGGTTGTTCAATACTAGCTGCACTCACATCAAATATGGCAACATTAACCATGACAACGACACATCCATAAAGGACATCCACCAGAGCTTCATGGCTCATACGCATAGAGATGCGCATCACACCCCTATTAAAAAAACACGCCTAGAGGAAGAACCAACTAAGCATAGACTCTATCTAAAAAAACTAAGCATAGACTCCCAAATTGTAGAGGTTCCTATTGGTGTCTGACCGACCATACTCCTCGTCCGGTGCTAGAAAGGACACCATAGTAGCGAGAAACAACTGGATCTATATCTAAATCTGCATCTAGATATAATATATTGTGTTTGATGGATTAGAGGACGGTGAAAAGAGGAAGAAAAAAGACGATGACGGAGTATAATCCCCTTCCTCTCTTTGAAAGAGAAGAGAAGAGAAAAGGCTATGACAAAGACGAGAGGTCAATAGAAGAAGGACGTAGGGAGGAGGACGAGTCAAAAGCTCATACAGTTCTCATGCTTTTTGGGATGCATCACGCTAGGCTAGGCTGGCCAACACACTGCAGTTTCGATCTTTGCATAATATATTTAATATGCGATAATTGACGTCACTGCATACGTAATTGAACCCCAGCAACGTTCGATCGGACGCGGACCAACCCGATGATCAGTTTGGTAAATAAAACATGGCTGAATCAAACTTCTCTGCTTATAATTATACTTCTATCCTTTACATTATATATATAAGGTGGGGGCAAGGGAGCCATCATATTAATAGAAGAAATTTTCATGTAAATCAAATATAAGTAAAAGATTTTTACCATTGATTACAGTGTGATCAGATTATAATGTTTTAGGTTGTATCAGTTATGAGAGAAATTCCAACGTAAATCAGAGAAAAAGAAAAAAATTTCACCATTGAGTACAACAAAGCTAGATTATATCGCCTTAGATTGAATCTATTTTCTAGGTTGAGATCCTGACACAAACCAGAGAAAAAATATGCGCGGTCATATATTACAGGGAGGCTGGATATATAATGGCTTAGATTGAACTTGTCTAACCGAATTGAATGGATGTGAACATGAATTAAATAAACTAACAATTAATAAACTGCATTAATATTTCAATAAAGTAATTCGTATTTGACATAGGAAACTACAAACCATACTATACGTTTGTAATGGAACTAGCAGAATAAACGGGCCTATGGCCCGTGGACGCCGAGTCTACACTGCAGAAAAATATGCGCCACCTTTCTCTGTCCATACGACTGGACCAAAAAAAAGTTAAATAGAGCGCGAACAGAAAACCCTCTCTTCCATATGCACATCAACTTCCGTAGTGATCAGACCTCATATGGCCTGTTGTTGACCTGCGTATGAGAGCATCATGCAGTGTCAAGAACAAATAAATGATACAATCACCGCAACGACTACCAAAATTTTGATTGGTATTAGTAAAAAGCATACATGTAAAAACAGGGATATGTCATAAGACCGAAGTAAATCCCTTGGAAGACATGGCATGCACTCGTTAGTGCATCTTATAAAGCATACATGTAAAAATAGGGATATGGCATAAGACCAAAGTAAATCCGTTGAAAGATATGGCATGTAATCATTAGCGCACCTCATGCCAGTCTACCTTATCATACATAAGTGTGTGTTTTTAGGCCACTGCATACCATAAATAAATCTAGTATTATTTTAGACCAATCACACATCTGATGTATAAACTATGTAAGAAAAAGATGCAGAGATGTGCATAGCCGAAACATTGTACGTAATGTCATCGAATATAAGAAATCATTCTTGCACATACATCATATATGTAATGCATGCTATGTGTTCAAACAAACACCAGGTTCAATTATCCCTTACTTTGCACAGAACATGAAACACGCAAATGGCTCAGAAATATTACCCTATCAAAATAATATAACCAAAACTAATTAAAAATAGAGGTCAGTGACCGGAAAGAACTACCCAATCAAGGTGTCATAGCAGGAGCCAAATAAAAAGAGGCTGGTCAACTTAGTTGAAAAAACAATAACTAATCAGAGAACACACCTTTGCCCTCAGACAATGATAGAAAAAAGCACTATATGATTTCTTTATTAGGCCACCATTGTAAACCAAACCTAATAATATCTCAAGTTAAAACTTATATGTGCTATGTGCAATGCAACAAAAGTTCTGTATGGTGATGTATAATATTAGTCACTATGTCATGCATTTTCTGTCAGGTAGAAACCAGATCGTAAACAGATTCACTACGCAGTGCTTTCAATAGACATTAATGATGTACCTTGATAGAAATCCTGCACCTCTCCATATATATAGCTATAAACAACCTAAAATAATCATAAATAAAGAACAATTATTTCCCAAGTGAAACAGATAAAAAACTATTCAGCAAATTAGCAAAAAGAATGCATTATATCTGAGATCATACTCTATTCTTTCCAAAACTCTGTAAACCATAAGAAGGTAACAGGTAAGAAAAAGTTGCAAGGACAGAGTAGAATAATTTGTAAAACATGTTGTATTAGAAATAGTATATTAAACAGAATAATTCGAAAACAACAATGATGATCGAACAACATATGTAAATAAAAAAGCTGCGAAACAAATGGACGAAATGTAAGCTGGTAATTAACACTCGGCATACGGTACTGCTGATTCCTTACAATTAATATAAGGAAATAAAAAAATCCCTCAAATCATTGAATATGCGGGGAGAGTATTGAAGATCTGCGGAAGGTCATACACCCAGCAATGCCATTTATATGAAGCCACAATATGCTGAAATCAAACGATAGCAAAGTCAGGTTTGCCTATGTAGAGTAATCCATCAGAACCTAACAAAAGAAAACTAAAATTATGGTGAGATAAACACATGCATAATTGAAGTGAAACGAACACATCTGAGAACATCTAATAATGACCTAAAATAAGAAAATAAAGACACCGGGACTTCACCTAGCCAAACTCTTGTCCAAGTTCTTCAACCCATGTGAAACCTTTCTCTTTATTCCATGATCATAATCGGTCTTACAAAGAAAATGTTACCCTATCATGACGTAGGACGAAACAAACATTATTAAAAAAAAGCATTATGAGAAGAAAAACAATCGAAGTTGGGCGATGGTCTATTTTGATGGATGGAGGCATAATCAATAAAAAAATCAATCCGTTTGCAGGATTGACCTCGCTAAAACTTACAATTGGCTAAAATAAAGCGATACTACGTCAACACTACATATACCTCGTATTACCCAATGCAAAAAAAACCTTTTTTAACCTGCTCTCCAAAAATCTGTTTGCATTGGGAAATGCCTTGAGTAGCTACGAAACAACACAAAAAATTTGCAGTGGTCAACCAACCATAGGGCACATCGGCTGAACCAACGAAGCATGGTACACGGCACTTTGTGAAACAGAGGGTAGATGAGACAAACCATGCAAGCACAATACATGGCATTTTCTTCGTAAATAGGCAAAATAACCAATTGAAACATGCTGGTGTATGAACAACTCTTAACAAATCAAGCCTAACACTATTTCATGTCGCTGCGTGAATCGAAGAAAATTACGTAAAGATGCCTATTAATAACAATGGAAAAGAATAGATATTCCAAAGATTTTTTGCTTAACTCAATCAGCCCTATATACTAACATAATTTAATTTGCCATGTGACCCATTTGTTGTTCCACCTCTTATATTTACACATGGCGGCGGTTATTGACCTTCAGATTAAAGTTTTTATTGACGAACAAATACAACTGCATGAATATCACAAAACAGGCATGAAATGAAAAAAAACATGTAGAACACTAAGAAGATGATGATGGTTGCTCAGAGTCGATGCCTCTGTATCAATTTGTATGTGTTCGTATGACGAAATAGCAATCAAGAACTATATCATCCATTTAATGAACGTCATCAGATTCTGTATATATGAGCATCAATCGAATAAACGGGTAACACACGAAAGCCTGCAAATTAAACCACAACTCAACCCTAATATTTCGTTTTCCCTTAAAAACCCTGGTGATCTGTTGTTAAGCAAATTGCAATAGTATGTTGTATGATTATAGCACACAATCAATAATTTCAAAGACTACGAAAGAATTAGGCCATGGGACTACACTGAATCCAACCAGGCATGAACTAAATCCAATCCTAAACCTAGTAAATCATGGGAGGAAGAGGAAGAGGGAGTTTCTACCTGGCGCAGCCGATGGGAGTGGACATGCCGCCATGGGGGCTCGCGCCGGCTGTGGGCAGAGTCGGCTCGGGAGGCACGGCGGCGGCGACGCTCTGAGATGGACCAAGTAGGGGCGGGAGCAGGCGCATCCATCGGTGGAAAACGCGGCGACGCGGCGGCGTGGCCCCTGGCGACGGGTCTAGCAAGGGCGGTGGCACCAGCGGCAGATCTGCCCAATGGAGAGGCGAACAGCGCGGACCGCCGCGCTGGCCGACTCCAACGGCGGTGAGGAGACGCGAACGACGATGGGGGCGCGAGAGCAAGCAGAGGAGGGCGTGGCGACGTGGACCAACGCGGCTGGCAATGGCCATGGGCGAGAAGAAGCAGCGGGCGGCACGAATGCGGGCAGGGTGGGGAGGCTAGGCTGTAGGGTTTGAGTGAGGAAATGGGGACCTCTTTGTAAAATAAGGAACTGGAGGGGCCTTGATGAAAACGTGTATGAGGGCAGGTGAAACAACTGGATGGGCGGAGGGCTAATTACGGAAAAGCTGGAGGGCCTCCCTGCAAAAACGTCGGGCTGGGCATCCTTCGCCGTGGCCCGTGGGACGTGCCTGCCCTCCAGATCAGACGGCCACGCAAATTTCGGGCGACATGGGCAAAACGACGGTGCGCCTGGCAAAGGAAAACGCCGCGTGGCAGCTAAAGAAGCCCGAGTGTTCACGGTTGTACTATTTATAGATTAATTAATTCAACATCGATTATTCCTACGTAATTAGAGAAAAAAATAACTCCGCAGTGGTTTTGAATCAGGTTGTGCTGATCTGTCCTGTCAGCAGCTTTTCGGAATTTAGAACAGGACAGGTCACAAAATGTTGCATTGCTAATGGAGATCAAAAGAAGAACGAGAGGCGAGAAGGATTGGAAGATTTCCTATAATTCCTAGCTAGGAAGTGTAATCAAGCCGCTCGCTCGTGTGTTGGCAACTACTAGTGTTTTATCTTCATCTATCTACTACTAGTAATGTTTGGGGTTCAGACCCACCTTTTGCTGTTTTACAGGCTGTAATCTCTTATTGTAATGCTCTTGCCAGCGTCATCACGGAAGGAATTACAGGTTAGGGGTAGCGTCTCCTTCCGGTAATTGATTACTACTGGAGTATTTATTTTAGACAGAGGAGTGATATTAATCTGTACTACTAGACCACCGGTAGTATCCCATTGGTTAACCTCTCTTCTCCAGCACGTAGGCTGATTGGCATATCGTATTCCCTGCGTACCAGCAATATTATTTTGGTTAATCCTTGTTCTTAAAGAGAGACAGCGCAGCGGATTACGAGTGCAGCCAATGTATTTAAGCTATGCCAAAGTTGAGTGTAGCGGAACGTCTTCCGCCTTTCTTATACCCTCTTAAAAAAAAAAGATGCAAGCTTTAGCGTAGGCAACTGTGTTTTGGGTNNNNGCACCCTCACTCATTTTTCTCCCACGTGCCCCCCCCCCCACCCCACACCGTCCTACCGCCTTCGATCACTCTTGCAGTTTCGGAGACGGTAGTATCGTCTCATTGCCCCATCATAATCCTCCCCCCACCATTAGATTCTCATCAACCTGACCTCCCTCTAAACTCGAAAGGCATGAAGAGACCCACCTCAAACCCTAACCTTGTGACATGGTGGTGGCAACAGCGGTCGGAAACAAAGATATCAGAAACAAAGGAGACGACAACTCGTGAGCAAATTCAAAAAAATAAAAATCTTCTTCCTCTCGCTGATCAGTCCACTCCACCTAGGAATACAAATGGATTAGCCCTAGGCCGTGTTCGCTACCGCGTAACGCAGCGTTGCGTTGCGTCGCGTTCACACGGTTTGAACGCGCGGCGCGCGCGCGTGCGCGAACGCGACGCAACCTCTTTATAACTGATGAAACTTGGATGAAATCTGATGAAACTTCGATGTAACCTGATGAAACTTGAATGAAATCTGATGAAATTTTGATGAAACTTCGATGTAACCTGATGAAACATGGAATTTTCATGTAAATCAAATAGAAGTAAAAGATTTTCACCATTGATTACAATGTGATCAGATTATAATGTTTTAGGTTGTATCAGTTATGAGAGAAATTCCAACGTAAATCAGTGAAAAAGAAAAGCTTTTCACCATTGACTACAGCAAAGCTAGACTATATCGAATCTATTTTCTAGGTTGAGATTGAATCTATTATTAGACAAACAGAGTCACCATATTAGTCAGAGAAATCCTCACACAAACCAGAGAAAAAATTTATGCGATCATATATTACAGGGAGGCTGGATATACAATGACTTAGATTATAAAACTTGTCTGTCTAACCGAATTGAATGGATGTGAACATGAATTAAATAAACTAACAATTAATAAACTGCATTAATATTTCAAAAAAGTAATTCGTATTTGATATAGGAAGCTACAAACCATACTATACGTTTGTAATGGAATTCAACATCGATTATTCCTACGTAATTAGAGAAAAAAATAACTCCACAGTGGTTTTGTACGTAACATCAATTATTGTCTCGTCGCCCCTATCACAATCCTCTCCCTACCACCATTAGGTTCTCATCGATCCGACCTCTCTCTAAACTCGAAAGACATAAAGAGACCACCTGAAACCCTAACCTTGTGGCATGGTGGTAGCAACAGTAGGATAAAAAAAAGGCAACAACTCGCGAGCAAATTCAAAAAAATAAAAATCTTCTTCCTCGCGCTGACCAGTCCAACCCACCTCCACCGGTAGCTCCACCCTCAGACCCCATCCCAGTGCCCGAGTGGGCTCCACATGACTGCCCCCACTCTGGGCCCACCACCGCGTGTCTACAAATACGCCCGTCTCCATCCCCCATTTATCCGTGAGCACCCACGGCCCACGCCACGCAAGGCGCCATGGCCCGCATGTCAGCCGCCGCGTCGCTCCTCTGCCTCCTCCTCTCCCTCCTCGCCGTCGCCCACTGCCGCGTCCTCGACGCCGAGCCGGCCACTGACGCCGTAGCTGAGGAGGCAGCGGAGCCCATGGAGGTGGTACCGGTCCCAGCCCACCGAGCCGCCGCCGGCGAGGGCGAGGGCCTCCTCCTCCTCCCCTCCCACCGGCTCCACCGCCGCCCCTGCCGCCACGGCCACCTCCTCCTCAACCCCTGGGGGCATCGCCACCACCTCGTCAATCACCGCGCCTATCTCCTCGGCGCCCCCGCTGTGCCCACCGAGGAGTCCACGGCTCCGGAGGAGGAGGTGAAGGCCGTCGCGGTCGCGGAGCCCGACCCCGACCGCTCGCTCCAGGACACCGCCGCCGACGAGCACGTCGAGGAGGATACCGAGAAGCCGTCGTTCCGAGCCGAGGAGGAGGAGGACGACGTCGACACGGTGAAGGCGTGGAAGAGGGAGATGCGGAGAAGGTTCCGCCACGGCCGCCATTTCCACCACCGCCGCCACCAAGACGACGACGACGGCGAGGAGGAGCACGACCACGAGCATGGCGACAGGCACGCGGCCATGAAGCGGTTCCGCCACCGCCACCACGACGAGGACAACAACGAGGACGAGGAGCATCGCCACCACATCGTCAATCACCGCGCCTATCTCCCCGGCGTCCCCGCTGTGCCCACCGAGGAGTCCACGGCTCCGGAGGAGGAGGAGGAGCCGACGAGGAAGCGTTCAAGTTTCCACCGCGACGGCCACGACGGCGACGTCGACGGGGAGGACGAGGAGGAAGAGATGGCGCGGCGGTGGAGGAAGGCTACCATGAGGAGAAGGAACTTCCGCCGCCACGGCCATCGCTTCCACCGCCGCCACCACGGCGCGGAGGAGGAGGAGGAAGGCAGGGTGATGAAGTGGTTCAAAGATATGATCCGCTTCTAGCTACCCATATGCATCCATGCTCCATCCGAGCTCCGGCCAGCTCTATCTAGCTGCATGCATGCGTCATATCACTTGGTTTGATTTGATGATTTTATATGTACCGCGTTCACTCCTACTGGTTTCTGATCATGTATTTCAGTTCGTCAGTCCGTACGCACAGTGGCGTTCCTCTACCGTATTTGTACGCCGTTACACGTGCACGTCTTTCTTTTCATGATCATCTTTAATTTGCTTCTTCTTCCTTGATCAGTTATGTTCTTCGTGTAACAACGACATGTATGGCTTCATCTGAGTGTCCCATTTTACAATTGTATTTTGTCAATGCCTAATTTGTCGATCTTGCCATCTTTTGCGGCAAATTAATTCTCGCAATTTATTAACCGATGTTCGGCGAGATGACCGAAATAACTGAGATCAACTACATGGGCATAGTCGGTGCTCATAGGTCCCAATTTTAGCCCCTTTCTTTCTTAAATGGCATAGTTAGTGCATAGTCGGTGCTCATAGTCAGCGATATACGGAAACATTGTTATTATATTTGCATAATCGACGCTCTCAAGCCCCTCCCGCAACTCTGAGAATTGACCATTGACAGATAACTTCATCTCTCTCTTCTTGTCCCATCGGCTTAAAAGTGTTTCAAGTAAAAAGGAGACAAAAGTAAAATTCAGGTTTTTTTTATGGGGGCAGTTGTTTCAAAACTCGAAGAACACCCAATCAGAGAAAACTACTTGCATTGCTTAGATAACTCTGACCGTCTATCCAAAAACCTTCCCGTCGGCCCCTTCTCGTCGATCGCCCCTGCTGCAGCTCTGACGAAGATGGTGCGGGCCTTATAGCATCTTCAGGTGGCTCTCTATAATACTGTATCAGTTATAAAGAGGCTGTTGGATGACATGAATCTTTTAAAGCGTGGTGTAAAATATGAAGGAATTTTAGAGGATGGATAGAGGAGACGCTAATAATGTTTTATATGGGAGATATAGAGGAATATTTGTTGATTCTCTTAGCTCCCCATCCTCTCATCTCCCCCTTTATCTCCTCTCCCTCTCTCCTCTCCTCTTTCATGGTGGAGGTTGGTGATGGCTCGTTGTCCCGAACCAACTTTCCAGGATTGTTGCGCCGTGGTTGAACAAGTGGGGGTCGGCAACGACAGCTCAATGTCGCGTCCCCCCTCCTGCTGCTCCGGGGTTCCAGGTGCAGGTCCAGATCCGATGTCGCCCGGCTTGATTCGTTGGGGGCCGCCTAGATCTGGCGATGGTGTGGTAAATCCGACGTTCTTGGCGCCGCCCATGCCGTTTTGAGGCGAGGTGTGTCCCTACATCAGTAGGTTTGAGGCGGGCTGGGGAGCATTCAAGTTGCAACGACGTTGACTCCCCCACCCCTCAAGCCAATTAGTAAAGGCGTTACTTTGCAATCTTCGTGCTATTGGGTGCTCGCTTGCTTGGGTGTGGTGTGGGAGTTTCTATGTTGTTGGTGCCGAGTAGGTGTAGCTTGAGTGGAGATGACTACGAATGGGTTGTTGGCGGCGTTGTCCTGTTGAGCATTAGTGTTGTTTCTTGGGTGTTCAGTTCAGTTGTTGTCTGGTCGTGGCTTTCAATTATGTTTTATGTTTCTTTCGTACCGTGGCCGGGTATTCAGCGTTAGGCCATGGTGGCAGTAGTTGAGCTGTGATGTTGGTGCTGTCCGACTTTAGACCGAGGTGGCATAGTTGAGCTGCGGTGTGGGTGGGTGCTTTGCACCTTTTCTTTTCTCCTGTATTTTATTTTTTAATGAATTGACAGAGCTCGTAAAAATTCTATTTATGGGTCCCCCTCCCAAAGGGATGCACATGTTTATCCGCAGTGCCATGCAAGCACAACGTGCATTACCCCTTTTTTTATCATTTTTTAAAATAAGTAATAATGTATAATTAATGATTAAAGTTATATCTAGCTACCTATGTAAAATAAAAAAAGTCTATATAAATTTTTTAAAAAACAAATATTTATTACCGTATGGATCAGTCCAATTCTTGGAGTACAGAAATAAAAGATACAGATGATAAAAATCCCTTACGTGTCGATCCAAAAGATACAGATGACAAATCTCTTACGTGTCGATCGACGGTACGCGCGTTTGGAGTCAAAGGCTAACATGTGATGGGGGAAATTATTTTATCCCTAGCTAGCTTGGGCTAACCAACTCTTTCTAACCTTTCGTTAGGATCGATATGCACGCGCAATCACCAACGACGGTCGGTGCAACGGTGCTAGAGACACCACTTCTTCTCCTTCTTTTTTTTTTTCTTTTCTTGGTCTGGTGGACAAATTAACCTCTCGATCGACAAGCATAACTTGATTGCTACCGTACGTCTATAATTTTGTGGAGCACACACTCTACTGCCGTACGTCACTGCATACGCAATTGGATTAGACCAACCAACCGCAACATCAGTTCAGATTCAGCTTGTGCAAATTATTTTATCTCGAGTTCATCAGAATGTGACCGTGTATTAGCAGAAGCGCTGTATGTATTAGAATATTCTAAGATGCATGTGGCTGTTCTAGACCCTTCCGCCGTTTGGGCCTTTAGCCCCCTCTTTTTTTTTTCCCGGTGAGCTCATCGACCGGGAGAGAGAGGGCCCACCCCTTCTCCACCTCCTTTCCTTCTCCTCTAATCCATCCTCCACCTTTAATCCCAAAAACAAAGCCTTAGATTCAAATTCGGATGTTCAGGGACGGAGCCAGGAATTTTATTCACCGGGGGCCAACACAAAAACTAATCTATGTAAACAAAAATTTCTAAAGGATAGTTTAGGCATTTAGTCATTCATTGGTGTCCAAAATTACATGTAAAATATATGATATGTTGTGCTGAGCCTATGAGCTAGCTAGGGTGAAACGTTTACAAGAAATAGATAAACTTGCGACTAGTGTCCCTCAAGGCTCGGCAGGAGGAGGATGACCAATCGGTTGTCGATGGAGAACGCCATAATCTTGGAGCCTTTGCTTAGTTGGTTCCACTCTTTTCTTATGGTGTGTTTTGTTCATAGAAAGTGGGCCACTCGGGATGGCAATTGGGTGGGAATGTCTGGCTACAACCATGTCCAACTTGAACTCAAAACCCGAATAGTTGGCCCAAACCCGAACCCGAAACCTGTATCGAGCACAAACACACAACCATACCCGAACTTGATGGTTATCTGAAACCCGATGGGTACCCAAAACCCGAAATGATTAGGCGAGAGGGAGGTGTGCATTACCATCTGCTGAGGCAGCGGTGGCGAGGTAAGGGGCAGTAGTGACGAGGTGGAGGGGCGGTGGCGGCGACGAGGTGGATGTGGAGGGGGCCGATGGAAGGGGCGGCGACTGCGTGCCTGTGGGGGAGGGGAAGAATGAGAGAAAGCTTGGATTTTTATTTCTCAGAATATATGTATATGAAGAAATATGGACCCACATATCAGCTGGTGAATTCGGGTAACCCATGGAGACCCATGCGTACAAAATAAAACTCAGACCCAAATTCGATAATTTCAGGAACCCAAACCCGATTACCCATGGTATAATCTATGACCCACACCTGTACCCATCGGGTCGGGTGAGTATGGGTTTTTTTGCAATCCCTATATGCCACATCTTTATGCCTGGGAGACATGGAGATTTGGCGAGTGTCTTTTATCGATACATATCATAAGGTGGACAATCTAATGCGGAATGTAGTTGAGAATGAACGAAGGAAACTCCAATGACGATCGGATGGTGGTCTATGGTTGTGGATGGTGGCAATGAACAAAACAATACTCTCTGTTTCGCAATGTTTATCCATAGTACACCATCCATACATCCATACATACTGATAGTACACCATCCATACATCCATACATACTGATCAAGTAATAGTTTGTTTTGAAAGAACAAAGAACAATGTGCAGAGTGCATCATACCTCTATTTAAAATAGTGGAGTATTAAAGCGGGGATTCGCAGGAGGGACAAAGAGGTATTAGCGGGATATGCTGCGCTGCGGACGACGGCTTTTATAATTTTTAAGCCTTGATTCGGTTGGTGGTGCAACAGAACAGAAAGTAAATATCACCCCGTGTCCACGCAAATGCTTAATTCGATTTAGCTGCGGTGTAAAGCTTAAATTTGATTTGGTTGGGGTGCGCCAGGACCGGGCTAAAGTGCAACGCCTGGGCGACGCGCGAGGACCCCGGCAGCAAGCTACCGTGGTGGGCCCTCCCCCACAAAAAATAAATTTAATATCGAAGTGGGCACATGGCCCACGTATCAGATATTAAACTGATAAGAACAGATACTACACTTGATCTTAGCCAAAAGGCCGAGAAAGGTATGAGTTGCAGCGTGCGCCACCCCCTTGCTCTTATACCCTCGCTCACGACCCGTCTCCCCCTCCGCTGTGCGAGGTGGTACTAAAAACAAGCGTCGTCGCAAGCCAGCCAGTTCAAAGATCCTGAAATGGGCCGGCCTTTTCCCCGATAACGCAGTGGGCTCTAACTCCACAGGAGAGTCCAGTTTGCGCGGCCCTTTGCAATTCTCGCAGCCAGGCCCGCCCGACAACCCGTTTGACTTCTCCTCCCCCGTTCACTGACCGCTGGGTCCCACTCACCAGTCACCATTTACAAATGCCCCCTCCGTCAACTCGTCTCGCTCGAGCGTACTCGCACGGCAGCCATGGCCCGCCTGGCAGCCTTCGTCCTCCTCCTCCTCTCCCTCTTCGCCGTCGCCCACTCCCGAGTCGTCGATCCAATCGCCGTCTCCGACGAGCGGGACCCGCCCGAGCTCGCCGCCGGCGCCGTCGCGGAGCACTCGGAACCCGCGATCCCCACCGAGCTCGTCGCCGTGCCCCTCCACCGCCTCGCGGGCCCGGGAGCCCGCCGCGACGCCGGCTTCTCCTTCCGCCTTCCCAGCCACGGCCGGCGCCACCCCTGCAGCGGCATCCACGCCCACGGCAACCGCTGGCTGGCTCGCCGCCACCAGGGCGCCCTCGTCGGCGGAGGGTTCCCCGGTGAGGCCCGCGTCGCCTTAGCCGCGGCAGTCGACTGGGTCCGGGAGGGGCCTACCTGTATCGTGCACAAACACACAACCATACCTGAACCTGATGGTTATCCGAAACCTGATGGGTACCCAAAACCCGAAATGATTAGGCGAGGGGGAGGTGTGCATTACCATCTGCTGAGGCAGCGATGGCGAGGTAAGGGACAGTAGTGACGAGGTGGAGGGGCGGTGGCGGCGACTACGTACCTGTGGGGGAGGGGAAGAATGAGAGAAAGCTAGGATTTTTATTTCTCAGTATATATGTATATGAAGAAAGATGGACCCACATATCAGCTGGTGAATTCGGGTAACCCATGGAGACCCATGCGTACAAAATAAAACCCAGACCCAAATTCGATAATTTTAGGAACCCAAACCCGATTACCCATGGCATAATCTATGACCCACACCTGTACCCATTGGTTCGGGTGAGTATGGGTTTTTTTTTGCGATCCCTATATGCCACATCTTTATGCCTAAGAGTCATGGAGATTTGGCGAGCGTCTTTTAATCGATACATCATAAGGTCGACAATCTAATGCGGGATGTGGTTGAGAATGAACGAAGGAAACTCCAATGACGGTCGGATGGTCTATGGTTTTGGATGGTGGCAATGAACAAAACGATACTCTCTGTTTCGCACTGATCAAGTAATAGTTTTCTTAAAAAAACAATGTGCAAGAGTGCATCATACCTCTATTTAAAATTGTATATTACAATTACTTTCCTTCTTCATAAACATTTAATTGGAAGTGAAGAGTGAAAACATTAAAATAACTAATATGCTATTAATATTTTCATTTTTTAAGTCATGGACAAATGTCGAATATAGTGGAGGGACTATTAAAGCGGGGATTCGCAGGAGGTACAAAGCTGTATTAGCGGTATATGCTGCGCTGCGGACGACGGCTTTTAATTCTAAGCCTTGCTTCGGTTGGTGGTGCCACAGAACAGAAAGTAATACCACCTCGTGTCCACGCAAATGCTTAATTCGATTTAGCTGCTGTGCAAAGCTTGAATTTGATTTGGTTGGGGTGCGCCAGGCCCGGGCTAAAGTGCAACGCCTGGGCGACGCGCGAGGACCCCGGCAGCAAGCTGCCGTGGTGGGCCCTCCCCCACAAAAAATTAATTTAATATCGAAGTGGGCACATGGCCCACGTATCAGATATTAAACTGATAAGAACAGATACTACACTTGATCTTAGCCAAAAGGCCGAGAAAGGTATGAGTTGCAGCGTGCGCCACCCCCTTGCTCTTATACCCTCGCTCACCACCCGTCTCCCCCTCTGCTGTGCGAGGTGGTACTAAAACCAGCGTCGTCGCAAGCCAGCCAGTTCAAAGATACTGAAATGGGCCGGCCTTTCCCCGATAACGCGGTGGGCTCTAACTCCACGGGAGAGTCCAGTATGCGCGGCCCTTTGCAATTCGCGCAGCCAGGCCCGCCCGACGACCCGTTTGACTTCTCCTCCCCGTTCACTGACCACTGGGTCCCACTCACCAGTCACCATTTACAAATGCTCCCTCCCGTCAACTCGTCTCGCTCGAGCGCACTCGCACGGCAGCCATGGCCCGCCTGGCAGCCTTCGTCCTCCTCCTCCTCTCCCTCTTCGCCGTCGCCCCCTCCCGCGTCGTCGATCCAATCGCCGTCTCCGACGAGCGGGACCCGCCCGAGATCGCCGCCGGCGCCGGCGCGGAGCACTCGGAACCCGCGATCCCCACCGAGCTCGTCGCCGTGCCCCTCCACCGCCTCGCGGGCCCGGGATCCCGCCGCGACGCCGGCTTCTCCTTCCGCCTTCCCAGCCACGGCCGGCGCCACCCCTGCAGCGGCATCCACGCCCACGGCAACCGCTGGCTGGCTCGCCGCCACCAGGGCGCCCTCGTCGGCGGAGGGTTCCCCGGTGAGGCCCGCGTCGCCTTAGCCGCGGCAGTCGACTGGGTCCGGGAGGGGCCTAAGCACAGGAGGGCGGAGGTGGCGGAGCCGGATCCGGACACCGATTCGGACTCCGACGACGAGGGCGAGGAGAAGATGGGGGAAGGTTGGAAGAAGGTGAGGAAGGCGATGAGGAAGCGGTTCCATCACGACGAAGGCGACGAGGAGGAGATGGGGAAGCGTTTGAAGAAGGAGATGAAGCGTGGACTCCGCCACAGCCACCACCACCACCATGCGGAGGGTAGCGGTGTCATCAAGTGGTTCAGGGACCTCGTGCATTTCTAGGTCGGCGTTGAGCGCTCTACGGTATGGTACTGAATCATACGCATCTACGGATTTTGTGCTATTATGTGGTATGTGGTGGTGTCACTCAGTCACGGTCTTGTGTGCTTGTTGTGTGCTGATGATTTGGCGACTAGTAGCCAAGTAGTAGCTTGAGAGTATGCATTGTTGTTTGTGATATTGTTAAAAACTTTACTGCAATACTGACGGCTATGTAAATTATGTTGTCAATGGTAATAAAGACTAAGTTATTTCCCTTTGCTCTTGTCCGGAACTCCTGATTCTGCAAGGTTGATACCCTACCTCTGTTTGTTGTTGTTTCATTGATGTCATTAGTCATGGATCATGATTATCGGTAAAGACTGAAATCACAAGGCCCAATGGGGAGGAATTGGCGCTAATGCTTATTCTCTTGTAGAATTAAAGCGGGGCTTGCATTGTTGAAGTATTAATTATCAAAATTTTATTGAATTCGCTCCCCATGGTTAGATCTTCTCGTGTTTGTTTTTGTTATGTTTGGAGGGGGTTCAGTCAGCAACAGCACGAATACCAGGAAAACATATTCTATTTTATGAGAACAAAACAAAGTGACTTTCCATTAGACCCTTAGGTTCTAAATTAGCATGTATTAGCCTGCTTATGAGGTACTCAGACTCCTGAGTCCTAGAGTTGTTTCAGTAAGCCAAATATCGTATGTCCTTATAGAAAGTCACCATATATGAGCTGCATCCTATGGGCCTCAAGGCCCTCACCCTCTTAAATGAGCAGATAAAAATTAAACATGAATATAGTGCTTGTTTATCATATTCGTTTGATCATATAAATCTGAAGTTAGGTTCACACCAAGCTGGTCATTCCGGACAAGAACGCCATCACATGTATGTGCACTCAGATCGAACAATCAGCAACTAAAACTTTTTTCTGAAAAATACAGATATAACGATCCCTGATCAATTAGCAGAAGCCTAAGACACACATCAAACACAAAACACTAGTAAAGATTAGCGCGCACTAAAACCAAGCACACCCTTTCTAATGAAGATACATTGGATGTAAGCTGTCTAATAGCTGCAGAACCCTGACGCCATGCTAGTTGTGAGCTCTGCGCATGGCCATGGCTGCACGCCAAGTGCAGCGCCATGCACATCCCTGCACTTCCATGCAGCACTCTTCCACCCAAACAGCTTTACATTAGCGAGGCATATCCGTGTGAAAGGTGAGCTCCTGATACCCTCAAGGGAACCTGGCTGCTGAATGTTGACGCCCCACACGTTCTTGATGCTTACTGCATCTACCTTGGGTATCGCAAGCTGGCTGAAGTGCTCGTCGGGGTGGTCGCCGACATCCCCCGCGATGCGCAGCCCATTGCGGATATTGTTCATGCGCACATTGTTGATGGTGACATTCCTGATGTAGCCGCCCCTCCCCACATTGGTCTTGATCTGGATGCCATAGCCACTGTTGTAGATGTTGCAGTCCTCGACCAGGACATTGCTGACCCCACCGGACGCCTCGCTGCCAATGGCGATGCCACTGAAGGGGGATGAGCCTCTGATGCGTCTGATGGTGATGCCAGAACTTGGGCGACCATAGGCGATCCCATACTCGTCCCAGCCACTCTTGATGGCGACGACGTCATCACCAGTTGATATGTAAGAGTCCTCGATGCACACGTTTGTGCTGGAATCTGTATGTGAGTTTGCTCTTGTCATTTTTCGTCAGCTTTTATGCAGGCATGGGCAAAAAGATACATGGAGGGGAAGTTTGTTCGAAGCACGGCGAAAATTGAAGATGAACACCATACCTGGATCGACCCCATCAGTGTTTGGTGAATCATGTGGTGCCAAGATGACCATGTTGGTTATGACCACATTGCTGGAAAAAGAAATTCGTAAGATTAGCAATTCAGTATGGAACTAAACTTTGACAATAACTTGTATCTGTCGTCTAAGTTTCATTTTGGTCCAATATATTGTGATTATTTGCATTGAAGATTTCATATCTGAATACTCTCTCCCACAATTGCACTGGAATAAATATTAAACTGTAACGTATTTTCAGATCGATGGGAGATTATATCAGTTCTGTGCTTACTCGCAATAAACAGGATGGATGTTCCAGAAAGGTGAGTTTTTGAGAACTATGTTGGAGATGTGAATGCCACTGGAATGCATGAACTCCAAAAGGTTGGGTCTGGTGTGCTGAAGAGTTCTTCGTCTCCACATGTTCCACCATACATCACCTTGTCCATCGATGATTCCCTTGTCACCTATATGGAAAATTCAGTCCGAGATGTCAACCGTGGTGTATTATTTTTTCACAGCAATTGTTAGTGCAGAAGTGTAGGCTGATCAGTGTGCTGAAATATAATCATGCTTGTTCTGAATGAAGTGGAATCACCGAGTTCAATTGATTGGTGGTAAATAGGTTTAATTTAAAAAAAAGGAAGTTTGATTGTCTGGTGACTGACAAGTCTAAGCAACAATTCTTGTCTTGAAATATCAACTTCAGAGTGTGATGCAGACTGAACTGAAGTGATACAGAATAATCTCTTCACTCTTTCGTTTTCCAACATGCATCCATGAAGTTCACTTTTGAAGAATGTGTGATTTCCCTCTTTGATTTACGGTTGTGGTTTGGTTTTGGCTGCAGTTGGAAAAGTCGAGAACCTTTAAAAAGAGACTTAGAAAGGCGAAAGGATTCATTTAAAAATATTTTTTAGATCATTAAGGAAAAAACCCACAAAGGCTTTAAAAATTATTATAAAATATTCCAGTGAATGGTATGTAAAAAATAACAAATTTTGTAAACCGAGCTAAAATATACTAGAACCGCGAAACAAAGAGTATTTGGCTCTGCAGCAGCTAATTGTAATGGGCTAGAACTTGAAATAAGAAATCTCTGATCAAAGCACTATGGTCTAATTCATATTTTAATTGAAGTAGACAGATTTCCTTTCCAACCTTGTGTACTGTGTGACCGAGGTTTCAGTCCTTTTGTCGTTTTACCCAGCAACTACATTTGGTGTTCCCTGTAGCTCGTATAGAATAGGCTTACTTTAGTCACTCACTCTCATGCAGTCTTTTTAACCTTTTTCAGTGTGCATGACAATTCCCAATTTCTTTTGCAGGATGTGTCTTCCCTGACGACGAGACCTTGAGGCCAGTCAAGAGCCTCAGACCATCACAAGCAACACAGTGGCAAAGCAGCATGTAACAGAGAATAAACTAGCTTAACGGTTAGAGTACGTTCTTTTCAGCTTAACGGTTTAACGGCTTATCTATATTTTGAAAATGCATATGTTTCGAGTTTTTTAGTTTATCTTTTCGTTGTATCGAAAGTGGGTCCTAACGATTTAAAAGAAGTCATACGAAATTCAGTCGAATCCTGAGACTATCTCGAGAAGCTCTCGAAATTCAGTCATTTCAGTTGTTTACCGTTTAGATCGGTCAAAAAAACACAATCTTAGTTAGTTATGTGTGGAATTGTGTGCGTGTGTGAGATTGAATAGATAAGCTGACTGAACGTTCAAAATTAAGTCATTTTGAACATGCTGTTAAACTCTTTTTGAACAAAGAATATGCTGTTAAACTTAAGCAGCTACCCGATGGGTAGGGAGCAGCCGGAGCTTCACCTGTAATCACGACGTCGCGGAGGCCGTTGCCGTGGATGAAGCTGGTGTACCTCGCGCCAGGCAGCTCCCGGCCCCTGCCGTACGACGGCAGCGGCTCCATCAACGGCCAGCTCCTCGCGTCCTGCTCATGCACGCGCCATTTACGTTTACGGTTTACACCATGAAGAGCTCGAAGGATTTTTTTTTTTGGTTGCACTGCAAGCATGATGAGAAGCAGAGCAGCTGAGCTGAGACCTGCGTGGCCTTGAGCACGGCTCCCTTGGCCAGGAACAGCGTCATGTGGCTGGTGAGGTTGAAGCTGCCGGTGAGCCACGTCCCCGCCGGCACGAGCAGCGTGGTGCCGCCGCGCCGGCGCTGGTGCTGGATGCGGTACACCGCCTTGTGGAACGCCCAGGTGTTGAGCGTCCGGCCGTCGCCCACGCCGCCGAACTGGGTGATGGACACCACCTCCGGCCTGGACCTCGCCGGCGCCGCGCCGGCGCAGGTCGCCTCCGCCGACACGGCGCCGCATTGCGCCACCAGAACCTGGAGCGCCGCTAGTAGCAGCACTGCTGCTGCTCCTCCATGCAACGCGGCCATGCTAGTCGGCACTCGGCAGCAGCGACAGAATTGCATGAAATGGATGGGAGATTGTTGGAGAGGAGGCCAAGCAGAGGCCTCCAAGAAGAGCTTTTTTCCGGTGTATGATCCCTAAGGAAGGGGAGCAAATCTTTGGGCGAGTGCTGGGAGGTTGAAGAAGGCTAGCTCCAAGTGCAAGAATCCAAAGGCGGTGTGAGGAGTGCCAAACACAAGAGTCCAGGGGATAGGAGGTGGTGGTTCAGTTTTCGAGTGAGTGTGTGAAGAAGAGTGAAGAGGAGAATGTCTCGTGAATGGAGCTAGTTTTTGACCTCCAGTGCAGCTTTATATTCAGATATATATTGCTGGTGCATATTACTTATATACGCTAATATACCATATTAGCATATATAATGGACACCCCCTTTCACCAGTTCAGTGGCTAATCTGGCTTGCACAACTGACAGGCATGCAGGTCCCAAGCTTATTTCTGCTCCTTTTCCCTTGTGCTGCATCTTCAACTTTCATTTGTGGTACATACATACATGATTATTAAAGCCATTGGTAGTAAAGGTAGAAGCTTATCACAACCTTTATCAGCATGTCATGAAAAAGATCTCACTGCATGTATCACCATGCTCTTCTGCTGGTATATATGCAAAAACACGTAGTACCATGCATTTATTTATGTCCTTTTTTTTTTTTTACTTCTCTTGATAGGTTTCTTGAAGTCGTTTTGGTCTTGGGTTCACGGATTGGCGAGAGGTGGAGCCGCGGGCTGCAGGCGGAATCTTCTGCGTGCCGTTTATCGTTTTAATGGGCAATGCGTCAGGCAGAGGCCAGGGACCAGGGCCATTCTTGTGGCTACGTGTGTTCTTGGATGCTTGTAAATATGTATATAGGTATATGCATTGTACACCATGTCCTCCTGGTGGTAATGGTATGTAAAAGTGTATAGTACATTTTGTGTTTATGAGAACAATTCTGCAAGTTTTGAGATACAGGCTAATGCCTTCCCATATACACAATATTTCTCATGTGTATACGAAGCCGTTGGATATTGCTTAGAGATTTGTGTCCCCTCTTTCTCCCATCCTTCTTTTACTTGCATATATCTCAGAAGTGAGAATCGATAGATATTGATGCGCATACACATGGAAAATCTTGTATACGTTGGAAAACCGTGTTGTACATATTACATGCAGACATGCGTAGAGCAACTCGGTGCACACAAGGCAAAGCTCATAGAGCATTAGAGCATACATATGTGCGCCAGTAAATATACATTAGTGCAAACTGTGCTACGCATGCACCCATGGTGCAGAAGTTGTTACCAGCGAGAGAGGCTGCCAAATGGCCGACAGTGTTACAGAAGAGCAAGTGTAGATAACCAGTAGGGTTATGGCCAAAAAACATTAATATATGCAATGCAATGGCCTTTTGCTCATGCATCTTTCACAGGCTGGAATGGCCGTGGGCTCGGTTGGTGGTCACGTGAGGGCCATGATGGCATGATGTGTGTGTGTGTGTGCGCGCGCGCGCGCATATGGCTCTGTGCGCTGTGCTCTTGCTCTGGCTCGTATATATGGGGCCCCAAAGGTTGGGGACAAATGGAACGTCGGCCATTTTTGCGGTGGTCCATTATGCATCGCAGTCGCACCCAGGCCCATATTTTGTATATATGTTGAAAATAAGGCTAGCATTTTGAATCCATGTTTTATTATTAGGTAAGGTTCACAAAAATAGTGATGCGCGAAATGATGCAGACAGATCATTCAGAAATAATACAGGAAAACGTATTACTTTCGTCGGCCAAACGAAATTTCGTCGGTCCAAAAATACCGTTGAAACTATTCTAGTAATTTCGTCGGTTTCCACAAACCGACGAAATTATTCTAGTATTTTCGTCGGCTGAGAGCATACCGACGAAATTAACGTATATTTTGTCGGTTCGGGCCAACGAAATTGTGTTGCCGCCGATTTGTGACCCTGATGGGCTGACACGGCAGTATTTTCGTCGGCTAGGGCCGACGAAATTACGGTGCGCCCAATCATGTAAAATGACGTGGCAATATTTTCGTCGGCTACGGCCGACGAAATTATGGGGAGCTTCCTCATAAGCCATTCGGGATGACATGGCCAGCAGTTGTCAAGGAAGTGGTCAATGCTGAGATGAAACTATATTAGCGCTTGTGCTGACTTAATTTTGGGATTATTAATCATGGGATGCCAAAACAATACAACAATACATATCGATTTTTATCATCTTAATGTCAGCCTAAAGATTTTAACTGAAATTGACACCAATAGGATAAATAAGGTGGCAGAAAAAGTTGTTACTCAAACAGCGTTTATGCCAAATCGAAACATAATGGAACAGGTAGTGATCTTGCATGAAACAATACATGAGATGCATAAGAAGAACCTAAATGGAGCAATATTGAAAAGGCCTACGATAAGGCTAAATGGTCCTTCCTGTTTCAAGCTCTAAGGATGAAAGGTTTCTCACCCCAAGTGGTGAACTTCGGCGCAAACCTTTGTCTCGGGTGGAAGCATTGGGATCAAGGTCAAGTGGTCAACTATGACATCGGTCCATACTTTCAAACTTGGAAAGGGCTTCGACAGGAAGATCCTTTGTCACCTATACTTTTTAATATTGTATCAGATGTGCTAGCCATTTTGATTTCTAGAGCCAAGCAAGAGGGACAGATTGAAGGGGTGGTCCCACATCTAGTAGAGGAAGCTTGTGTATTTTGCAATATGCAGATGACATTATCATTTTTCTTAACCACGATCTTCATCGACTAAAGCTTTTGCTATTCACTTTCGAACAGTTGTCGGGTTTGAAAATATACTTTTACAAAAGTGAACTTTTTTGTTTTAGTAAAGCCAAAGACTATGAGCATCATTACACACAAATGTTTAGTTGTGAAATAAGTGCTCCCTTTTCAGAACCTAGGAATTGCTATGCATAATAGGAAATTAGGAAACATGGATTGGAAAGGTATTGAGGGGCGAATGAAAAAGAAATTGAGTAGTTGGAAAGGTAAACATCTATCGGGTAAAACTGGTGTTGATTAACTCTATCTTAAGCAGTCTACCGATGCTATGTGGACTTTTTTTGAAATTCCAAAGCTGTACTAAAAAGATTGGATGTATACCTAGAATTCTTTTGATGGGGTGAAACATTAAAAGGAAATACATGTTGGGCTTTTGCACTGGGCCTTTGGGCTTGGCCCATTGGGAGAAATAAGAGGGAGAGAGGGCAGCGTGCTGCCCTAGCACACAGCAGCAGCGAGCTGCTGCTCGCAGGAGGTGGCGGCGGCAGCAGCCGTTCCGCATCTTGCGGTGGCGCACGGCGCGTGCGACGTGGGGCTGGCTCGCCGGCTTCCTCGCGTGGTTCGTTGCTTCTCTGATCTGATCCCCTCTCTATTAAGCCAGTTGCCTCCTCGTTTTCGAAAACGTGCTTGCACGAGCTCTCACATCCCCTTTTTCCTCTGTGCACTCCACTGCTCCTCCTCTCCCGTCGGTTCGCCGGCCGGTGATTGGTGCCGTGGTGGTGCTGCTGTGCTCCTTCCTCGACTTGGGTACCCGGTGGCCACGGGCTTTGGGCACCGAGTCTCCGTGCTGCTCCCCTCTGCTCCTCGGGTCTCCACCTCGGCTCGGTTCGTGGTGGGGGCGACAGGCTTCGTATCTCCGGATCATCTTGTCGGTGGTTACACAGTGTAGCCCGCCGATCTGTTTTCTGGGACAGCGAGCTGCTCGCGCTTAGCCTTTCTTCGCTGCCTTCCTTGTCGGCTCGGATCCGACGCTAAGTAAGAATTTCTGTGGCTTTCCCTTTGTGGTTGATTGTGCAGTGTACCAATTAGAGATTTTGGGGATCTAATTCTTGAATTAGGGGCTAAATCTCTGGTTTGGAAGCACTGTATTGTGACTGTGGGCTTAATCCTTTTGCTCTATGACGAAAATTTGATTGAGGCATTGAGAATATAATCTGTTGTTCATATCCTGTGATTATATCAGTTAGAAGCTGCACTGTTTAAGAATTTAATTAGTACATCCCTTTTTGCCATGACTTGTTGATGATCTGTACACTAGATAATTGATTTTAGTGTGGTATATCTCTGGTACTGTTTGGTTGCACCTTTGTGCTGTCCAGATTGTGTTTTTCAATCTGATTGTTGAATCTGGTTCTGTACATTGCACTTTTGTGCTGTTCGGTGTGGATCAGATTATATATGCTTGCTTCCAGTGACTATTACCTTGAATACTAGTAGATCAGCAAGTCAATTGGTTAATTTGGGATGTTATGTTCTGATTTCTATTCTAAAACAGTGCAGAATTAATTTGTCTAATCCTGGATATTGATCTCAAATTATATTTGCCTGTGAAATCACTAAGAACTATAACTAGGACGGCTGTTTTTACAGCAACCAGTTATTGGTTAAATCTGAGAGCTATCTAATCATGTCAATGGTGATCTATTCGCTTGATATGTTGGCTGCCATGTTCTTTAATTGGATTATCATGTTACTTGGTGCTTTGCAGTCTATTTTTGTAGAGTACATGATAAATAATCTATTCCATGGCATTGTTATGTGTTTGCTCATTATATTTATATTTGATCAATTTATTATGCTTATATCGCACTATGTTCAACAATACATATAGCAAGATGGAGCATTATTTGTCGACCTAGAGAGTAGAGACCAAGATGGTCTAGCCATCATTGATCTGAATATCTAAAATGTTCGAGGGCTTGAGATCTTCCTCTATCCGGTCTGCTTTTTCAAATTTTGGTATCAATAAGACGGCCCTCCATATTTTTTAACAAATTTTGAATTCTTTCAGAGATTATTGTACCTATGATATTTTGTGGTGCTGTAAGCATGGGAGCAACGGGCTCATATATGCACTGAGTACCCTTACCAATCAGTTTCACGTTTTAAAAGGTTTAGCTCGGATTTCTTGTCCTGTTCCCGTTTTTTCTTTCGGTAATAAACCACACTAACCTTTCATCTAGAACATTTGAAGTACGTGTGTTTGCGCAGTACAAATTAAGTAGTCACTAGTGCATGTAGTACAGCACAAGGGACAATGCTCATAAATCAATTTGACCTATTTAGAGTTTGTGAGGCCTACATGAGCAGAACGAACACCATGAACAGCCTCCAAATTAAATTTGGCGGCCCAATACTATCCAACTAACTAAAGACACCAGGAAACTATAGAATACGTACCACAATACCAGCGCATAGTTTCAAGCAAGGTTTCCTAACGTTTCATGATTTTTATAAGTATTTTATGTAGCGTTTCATGAATGTTCAATGATGTTCCATGCTCACCATATGGAACGGTCTCAGCTCTAAACCCACCGACGACAACACAGGAAAATATTGTCATTGGCACACCATGTGGGCCACGCATAAAAGCGCATCCTGGACCGCCCACCTTAAGGAGGGCTATATCATCGGCCCACCATGCTCGCCGACACAACCACACCCTTAACCCAGGGTGGATCCAGAAAATTTTGTTGGATCGTAAGGACCATTTTAACCCTACTCGCTAGTTTTTAGTTTCCAAGTGTAGAAAATATATGTATGCATACTAATATAAGGTAACAATAGACCGCAAGGGTTTGTCCAAAATACACAGGGGCCGCTTGATCCAGTTACTCTATAGACCCACCCCAGCCCCTACAGAGGTAAAAATGGTGCGGATATTATCCGAATCGATCGGACAATGTATGGATAGTTTAAACCGGCTGAATAAATAGTGAAACCACCTCAAAAATCTTGTAAACGAGAACCATGCCCTGCACCTGGCCAGAGGGCAAGAACATGCTTCGAGCCGCGCGAGTGGCACGGACCATCTCACCACTCGAGGTCGAGGGAAGAGTTGTGGCTACCAGATCATAGGCCGTTAGGGATCAGAGGCCCAGCGCCATGGCCCATGGTCGCCCGTCAACGAAGCCCAGTGCGGGGCCCACCACGAAAGGCGGGGATAGGAGAGGAGAGGGCACCGTCCATGACCAGCAAACAGCAAGACCCAGCGCCCGGGAGCCCAGGGAACCTCGACAAAGAAAGGTCGTCACCCCGTCGATTTCAGACCGTGCTCTGACCTTGTGTTTACTCTCGTCGGTTATTTGCTCCAAATTCATTTCGCAAGATAGTGAAATTTAGAACCCTAAATTGTTTGGTTATTCAGGTGCGGACAATTGTTTTTTTTTCCTTTTTTTGTGTGTGATTTTTTTCCATTTTTTTCTTGTCAACAATTTGTTTACGATTTTTTTTTGGGGCGATTGCATTTTTGCCCCTACTTTGAAGCCGAATTGTGCTTTTGTCCCCATTTTTTTGACTTTGTGATTTTGCCCTCGTTTTTTCACATTGAAGCTTCCCTTTGCCCCCATTCCATTGACACCGCTTAACGGTGTTAACATTGCTTTGGAAGACACATTTGCCCTTGCAAATATGTCATATGTTATTAATGAGTTTATGATTTTATCACTATTTTGACTCAAACATTTCAACATATTTGAAACTTATTTTTGATAGCATTTTGACCGATTTTGACCAAATTCAAAAATATTTCGAAAGTATTTTGATTACATTTTGATAGCAATCATTTTTTAAGCTCCAACCTTACTAAAGTACTATATGAAGTCTACTTTTTTGTGCAAGAGAAACATAATTCATAACCCTAATCGAAGGAACGCTATTGAATCAACAACCATGAAGAATGTGCTGCTCTACCCAGCAAATGTGCAAATCTGCAAGGGAAAATGTGTCTTTTTAAAGCTAACACCGTTAAGTGATGTTAACGGATTGGGGGCAAACAGAGACTTCAGTTTAAGAAAACAAGGGCAAAATCATAAAGCCTAGAAAATGGGGGCAAAATCACAATTAGGTTTCAAAATTGGGGCAAAAACACAATTATCCTTTTTTATTTTAGAATATTTTATAATAAATGTATGGTAATTTTGTGTTGTGTAATGGTTATGTGTATTCTTTGTCGTTACCAATGCCGAAACTTATGATTTAATTATCTTTAGAAAAGGTAAGGGAAGAGACCCCATCGTGACGGGATAACGTTGCGACAAGCCACATTTGCCCCTTGTAGCTCCGTCTCTACCATCGCTCCTCCAACCTTTGCTCTCATCCTCCTCCTTTTTGGCGTGTCCGCGTCCCTCTTCCTTCGCTGGCTTTGATCCCCTAAGCTCTGATACCATGTTAGGATTATAGCTTCATAATTGAAGGGGCCTACATGTACAAAAGAGAAAAGGAAAAAATGAATAAAGCCCCTGTACAAGGATCTATTTTAACACCTCCACTACAAGGACCAATTCCTAGTAAAAAGAGATCACAAGAAAATAAACTCCTAAATGATTACAACATTATTTTAGTAACAACACAAAACCACACTTTAATACATAGCTATTTTTAGAGTACTATTACAATACCAAAATATGGTAATTTATAATATACTCCTACCGCTAAACTTGTAATTTATAATATATGGCAACGATGATAGGTTTCATGAGACGCCAAAACCATGGCTGAAGAAGGTCTAGAGTGGTGGCTGTGAGCAAATCTAGTGGGTGATGCTGTGGAGCAGCGGCACCACAGTTTCCGGCGAGGCGGCAATAATGTTCTAGGTAGATGACAACTAGCAGCTGTCAGATTAAAGTTGGGTTATTCCCAAGCCGCCCGATCTTCATAACCGAACCGGTATGCTGGTGAAGGTGACGCGGCCATCGTGGTTGACGATAGATTTATACCGTTTATGGTCGCTTAAAGGAGCCAATGGCTGGTTTAGGCCAAGGTGGGTCGTGGGCCTTGTTGGGCGGCCATAGGGGAGGGAAGGGCATTGTCGGAGGTGTATTCCTGAATGGGAAAGCACTTATTCAAGGAATTCAAAAAAAGGCTTTAAAAATTTATAGTAAATAGAATAAGGCTCATAAAAAATATGAGATAAGGTTCTAAAAATTCAAACAAATTAGAAGAATCCAAATTTGAGATAATTTATTATAAAAATCCTAAATAGGTCATTTCCATATTGGATTAAATAGAAAATTGGCATAAATAGTTCTAGAAAAAAAATAGGGTAATTATTGGAGCTTTAAGTATGATTTTGCGAAAAAAAATGCTAAAATTGGAGTATGTTTTTGGGTATGTCACGTCCACCACTCCCTCCAGCTACCACCCATGGTCGGTTGCACCCTCGTTGTGCCGCTGTTCTAGCCCCTTTCTCTTGGCGCCACGCCGATGACAATCCACACTCCTTCAAACAGTTATGCGTCGAAGCCGCCGATGTCACTGTCGTTGATGCTGCCTAGCCTCCCTCCCCCTGATCACCTCCCACCGAGTCCCCGCCCCCCTAAGCCCGGGGGCAAACACCTCCTTCTAACCCCAACCTGAACCCAAACCTTAACCTGGCGCGGAGAAAGGAGAGAGACAACATGGAGTGCGTCGCAGGTGGAGGCATCTGGTGATGAAGGAGGTATCACGTTGCGAGCGCTCGGGATGGAATACTATGGTGTAGCATTCCTCCTAAAAAAACAAATGCAAAGTTTTTGAACCGCACAAGTTTACAGAATGGCTCATCCAAACTCAACCACATTTCCTAGGTTCCTAACAATTTCTTTTGTCACTTTTGGAACACATGGATTTCGTAGAGATTAAGTGGGAACCGAACCAATAAAAGCCTGTGTGCCTTCCAAACCTTGTTCTTCGAAAAAAAAAAATAGCCGTGCTCGGGTGCTGCAAAAGAACGTACGCGGCTCAGGAAAAGTCCAGAGGCTGTCACGTAGATCTAATGATGGTTGTAATGCCGACATAGAAAATGCTGGTGAACCAGCGTCAAACTTTCCCGCGCATTTAGGGCTCAAGAGAAAGAGGAACACATATGGAATGGGAAAAAGCCCATTTACTCAATTCCTTTTACACCCGAGGTAACCATTAATCACTGAGAAGCAACAGGATAAGACATGGCCATTACGCACTAAACAACAAAAATGCTGATACAGTTAGCTGTCAGCCTTGCGGTGGGGCCAGGCCACCATCAACCATTTCCATCGCCAATCCTTCGTGATTGACTTGGCATCCTGGAAACGCGAGATTTTTCAGTCCCTCCGTCCCAAGCATATTCTCGCATTTATCCACCTTGTTTCGGCATGTTTGTTTCGATGCCAGGCACTGCGATAGTTACGGCTGGTAGCCATATTTTCTTAACCAAATGGTCCGCATTAAGGTGAGACTAGCTTAACCATCAAATCTAGAGGGGCAAAATAAACTAATGCAAACACTATATATGTAGCAGAAAAAATTTAAGCATACTAATAAAAAGCTAATGCAAACACTGTGCCCTAGGCAAAAACTAATGCAAACACCCTGCCTCTCCACCTCCCACTCTATGTGTGGTGACACCCCCTCCCTGTAAACTTCCAGGCTCTAGCCGACATCGCCTCCTTCCTCTCCACCTCCTGGTCAACGCCGCCCCATCCCCTCCACTTTTTGCTCAGTGACACGGCGCTTCCTCTTCCTAAATTTGTTCCAATGACTGGGAGATGGTCAGCATGGTGGCACCAAGTGGTGACGACCACGAAACCTCCTTCATATTCGGGCTCGATGAAGCACAAGCGTGCTGGTGGTGGCGCAAGCCAGCGGGAGGACACTTGAGCAACACCTAGATTGAACAAGCCACGCACGCTCGCGAGTTTTACCGATCCTGAGCTAAGCATATTCCTAGCTTGGTAATTCGAGCGAGCCGAGCCCGAACAATGTTGACTCCCACAGATTTGGCTTACTCCACCGGCACCACAATTTGTTTGTGTTATCTTTTTGGTTGTTGACCTTTGGTTTACGAAAAGGGTTTCACTTGTGATTGTGTTACCATATATATGTATCCTTGGTTGGTAAAAGTTATACTTCTATTATCTAAAGTACCTGCTATTTTAATTGTTTTATGTTTATTTATGGAAAGGCAGGAGAGTTGCCTTGTATTAATTATAGAATAAATGAAAAGGCAGAAGCCTTGGTACAAAAGCTAAAAACAACAAAAAGAGAGAAAAAAAGGGGTGAAAAGAAATAAAAGGACGCCCACTCCTAAGTGTGCACGAGGAGCTACGCAATTACAAAATTGACTCCTGCAACCTCCCAAAGGTGCAGGTCATCGATGAGAGAGTCTAAGAAGATCGAAAGAGATCGCTCGACGCCCTTGAAGATGCGGTTGTTGCGCTCTAGCCACAAGTTCCAGAGGGTGGCGAGAGCAATGGAGGCAGAACCATTGGCAGGACAAGACCGCACATCAGCAATCCACCAGGTCAAGATGCAGTCCCAGTTGATCTAGGAAGCGGGGCTGAGCCTGGGCAGGCGTAACTTGAAAGCCAGAAAAGACCACACTTGGCCAGAGAAACTGGAAGTCAGGAAAAGGTGCTCAAGCGTCTCTAGATTCCTTCTGTACAGCGCACAAATAGTTGTTGGGGATACCCCTAAGTAGCAGAGCATCCGCGGTCATTACTTTCTTCAGAAGTAGCTGCCAGACGAAGAACTTGCATTTGGAAGGACCCCAAATCTTCCACAATCGATGAAAAGCCGAGTTTGTTCGCCCGAGGAACTGTAGCCGGTAAACTGAGGAGACGGAATACTCTTCACAACTGATGAAACGCCAAATGGTGCGGCCAGGTTCATTTTGTTGCAGCAGAACGGGTTGCAAACGCTGCCAAAGGGAAGCCATCTCAATGATCGTGGAGGGGTCGAAGTTAGGACGTTGGTCAGAAAGCCAGTTGTTGTTCGTAAGGGCATCGGCCACCGACTTGTTTTTTCTCTGGCAGAGGCGGCGAAAATGCATGGAGCGAGCTCACGCGGTTGGTGGCCATCAAGCCAGGCGTCTCTTCAGAAGGAGAAGGTTGTCCCGTTGCCCGCAAGGCTTGTGGCGACCCGAAACAGAGCAGCATCCGACGTGATTGTTTTATGTTAAAGAAATGGTGTGCCACAGTTTCTTGCCTAACTGTTCCGCGCGTTATAGCCTCCAAAATTTTCCGCAACCGCAAGTAGTGATTTGATTGCGACACTTTCTTTGGTAGAAATTGGCAGAGCAGATAATGCAACAACTGAGCTAAATTCACCATGGCAAGTGGTAACCAAGCTCAACTACAGAGTTCCTAGGTCCATAACAGATGAAACCATGACCTAGCTAGCTAGAGAAGTTTATACACAAGGATAGCATACATACACATACACACAGCAGCACTCAGCAAAAACTGAAGTGAATCTAATTACAAAGAGCCCTTTGAACCATAGAATCAAGGCGTTCAGGGCCTTGCGATTCTATTTTTGTTTCAATTTCACAACTACAACAACACCAGCATTCCATTCTCTCATCCGTGCGCGTTGCGACATACAAGGATGCAAAGGAACAGTGGCAGAAGCTCAATGAGGAGACATAACACTTCTTCTTTCTTTAACATAGAACAACAGCAGCACTTCCTCAAAAATCACTCATGCTCCAAGAACCTAAAGGCTCCATTGGATGTCGAATAGCTAGCTCTGCACGTTCTAAGGAATGCAATGTCGATCCCGATCGGACCATCGGATCACCGGTCAAGGGGCTCCGTTTGATCCTTGACGACTAGGCGCTCGGACACTTCGGCGAGCGACTTGAGGTTGCACTTGATGAGGGCCTCCACGAAGTAGCAGGTCTCATCCTTGGTGTTGCCATCGGGGACATCCACCACAAAGGACTCGATCACCAGCGTCCCGGGGCGGCTGTCAATGACCTCAGGGTGGACGGTGAGGATGGACGAGTAATTCTGCAAAAAATGGCAAGAAGATGATCAGTTTAGTCAGCGCACAGGTCGGTGTCTTCCAATTAACAAAAAGAGGCAGGTAGGTTCGGCGTTGGATCCATTCATACAAGTGTCTCCCATTATATCCAAATGCAGTGCATGTGACCCAGAGGCCACTTGTGTTTGTGTGGCATGGCTGCTGTCTGCTGAAGAAAGCAAACGGATGGACCAGGACAAGCCGAGTGACAGATCCTCATGCAGCGAATCCAGCATGTAAGGTCAAAGGATTGCAATCAGGACCGTGCTGCTAGACCAAATAGTTAAGAACATACAAACATCACGTAGCAGGAGCCAGTGCTTGTTTTGTGGTTGGTTAATGGTTAGACGACAAAAAAGTTGTCGAAGTTATCTCTTGACAGGGGCACCTCAAGAGGCGTCAGGAAATCCAGGATGAGCCAGAGAGAGGGGAAAATATCTCTCCCCACACCCTACGTGATGCATCTTAGAGAATTAGAATATTGATTTACGCTGGATTAAGCCCTTCGTTATCTGCATACGAACGTATTCTTTATTGTTGATACAGAACGTTAGAACAAATGCCGAGTACACCTGTCAATTGTTTCAAGTGTGCTCCGTTTACTAGTACAGGAAGACGGTATGCCAAGAAACACTTTTTCAGAGGAAGAAAGTGTATTCTAGTTAATGGAATCCATCCATCATGTGCACTCAGTTTGACCATGCAATCAATTCACATTAAGAAAGGGATAAAAAAGTTTATCTTTACTAGATTATTATCTCATGAGATGACAGATCATGCATCACATCCTACAGACACTAATTTGGGATAAACCTTCAGCTAATGGTTAAACTGTACAATTTTAGCACAGGGAAAAAAAGAAGCAGCCGCAGAGATAAGAAATGTGCTCCTAATAGCTCTTCTACAAGAAGCAGAAACCATGCAACAGTTAGGTTTAGACTATTAAAATCAGTAGCAGCCATCTAAAACTCAGTGTGCATGTTTCTATTCAGAAATCCTGGTATCAGAGATGATAGATGATCACTGCTGCTTCCTTCAGCAACTGAAATAAAGAAGTTGCACCCCTAAAAGACACATGTTGGAAATTTCGCAGTACTCGCATGCAAGCTGACACTGAAAGTTTGCTTGTTTGATCCACAACACATCGTCATACACAAAAATAATTGCACAGTTGACAGTCGATCAAGAACGAGACATACCTTCAGCCTGTGATCACCTCCCACAAACTTCACACTGAGTATGTGCTCATTGTCATCTAACAACTCAAGCCTCTCGGTGCTTCTCGTGGCAGGAAGCCCGGACTTAACATTGACCTCCCTCACGCTCCCAATCTCAAGGTTCCCTTTCATTTCACACCTGCTCACAAAGGGCTTGAAAAGTTGTGGTTGATCAAACCTCCTAACCAGAGACCAAACCTACAAGTGAATAGCCACAAAGAGAGTTACTTGATCAGGCAATTTACTTGATTGGGAAACTCAATCGGTTCAGCTACACATATGTAAACAGTTTGAAATTAAGATCTCAACACATAGGTTCGTTAATATTAAATGTGCTATATAAAGACTATAGCTGCAATAAATTACTCAGCCTGTTCAATTAATAGACGGTTGAAAGATAAAACAGAAATTATCAGAAGGAAACTACAAGGGATGGTGCGAAAGCTGATTAAATACTATTCAAAGAATTGGACAGCTCTTTAATTGGAGAAACACTATTCTAAATAGAGAGTAGACTCTAGAGAGCGTCATGAATTGTAGACATATGACTCGGAATGAGACACGCTTGAAGCATATGCGCATCACTTGGGCTAATAATTGACAGAAAATGGCTATTTTTTCTCAATCAATTAGCTGCACGCATCACAGTCATCGCATAATTTGCCTAGAAAGATATCTCTAGATTGAATCCAATCTTCAGATAAGTACTGCATACATATCCAAAAGAGTGGATTCCAAGTGAAGCATATCTCCACTATCCTTTAAATTACTTGCAGAATAAAGTTACAACCTTTGAAAACCTAACAAAGTACAAGCCAGTGGAAGAACACCTTGAAATCCCAAACAAATCGCAGAAAAAGCAGATTTAGCCGGGATCTCGAGGTGGGGGAAGCATCTCTCCACGTGAGGTAGAGGTAAGAAAGGCGAATTAAAAATCCGCATAGCTTTGTTGTGGCCATGATTGCCAATTTGTCATGAATTCATCTACCGTCTCCTATTCTTCTCGTAAATCAAAGCAACCACAGAGGAGCAAACACATGCAGTCGAATTCGACAAAATCACAGGTAAATCTTTTCGCGAACTCGAGGCTGTACTGTTTCGATCAATTAATTTGCTCGACCAATCACAAAAAAAGGACAGCGAGACACACAAGAAAACAGAGCCGGTTCAAGGAAGCGTCCAAATCAAGCCTCGAACATGCCCAATTGAAGAAACGGGCGGAACAAGTGATGACTTGCTGCAGCAAGTTGGCGCCTTTTCAATTCTAGAACGACGCGCCGCCGCTCCAGAACCAGCAAGCAAATCAAGAGCCCGATCAAAAAACATAGAGCAATGAAGAGAGGCCGAAGGATAGAGGGGGATCGATTCGAACAGGAAGCAATCGGGCGAGGCGCTTACGAGGTGGACGGGGGCCTTGATGTGCTTGGCGACGGCGGAGGAGCACTGGTGGTCCCGGGGCTCGTGCCGGTGGAAGCGCCGCACGTAGTCTGTCTCCATGGCCCGCAGGTCGCAGCGCTCGTCGGCCAGCCGCCACCGCCGCCCGGCCGCCTCCACGCCCCCGCCGCCGTCCATCTCCGCTATCACCATCGCCGCCGCCGCCACCACCAGTAGCGATCAGAAGTCCAGCTCCCGGCCTCGCGGCGCTGCCCGGCGATCGAAGAAGAAGCAGGGGAGAGGAGAGGAGAGGGGAGGGGAGGATCAGAGGAGTGGGGTTTCCGCTTTGCTCGTTTTGTTTGTGTCTCGGCGAGTGGAGACGACGACCCCTCGATGCCACTGAGGCCGCAGGCTCGGCTCGGCTCGGCTCGGCTGTGGCCAGTGGTTGTTTATGCTAGGAGATTGGGCAAATTTATCAAAGGGCCATTCTATAATACCATAATTGCATCCAGGCCCTTCGGTCTCTTTTTCTCCCTGTCTATTTCTTGAAATTATTATTGTAGGCGGCCCCCCCACACACGAGAGGCGATGGCATTATCTTTTTGCTTTTTGGCTTCTTACGTTGAGAGATGATGACATTATATGTTTGCTCTTTTCTTTATCTTGTTGTGTTGAAAGCAATGGGCATAGTGTGTCCACGTATGAAGCATGTCTTGCAGTAAATCTATATATGCGAGAACTATGATGAGCAAGAGCATTAGGGTGTAGGCCAGTGCAAGGTAGGCTATAGTGAATTCCACATAAACTTCATCCTTAATTTGAATCTATTGGCTGGTGGTGGAGTCCTTGTTGTTGCCACCAAGATAATATCAATTAAAACTATCGTATAAATACACACGCAAAAGATATAGATGTAAGTTCAAGATAATATTTATTGAACTTTTTTATGAAAGACTACAAAAGTTTACTCCGTGAACATTCCTCATAAATGTTTGTTTCTACCGATTTTTCTGCTTTGAAAAAGAAAGATTTACTAAAGTGTTTCAATGACACATTACGCTAAATATTAGTATATATAAATAAAAATTACTTTTATCCCGATGATATGGATAACATTCCGTAATACATTTACTAGAAGATTATGGTAAATAAGAATGATAAGCTAGAAAAAGTCTAGCATATAGAGGACAGCTCAATAATCAGCCAATTAATGTTGGTGTTGAATCTAAAAAAGGTGGTGCAAGTTGCTCTAGTTGGTAAGAAAAATGTAATATTAATAAATCAACAAATTTATATTCTTCAATAAATATAAGATACTCACAAATATCATGTGCATGGAATATCGAACTTGTCTTGAGGCGTGTAAAGATATACTCCTACGAACGTAAGCTCGAGATATATTATTTATTGAAGACCGCAAAAGCCCAAACTCCGTGAACCATCTACATAAATGTTATTTTCCTTAAGTGTTTCAATGACGCATACTATGATGCATGTAAAAATTCAACCTTTTTCCAATAAAATATGCAGGATAACTCATATTACATCTGTGAGAACGTTATGTTAAACAAGAACAATAGCTATTACCAAGCTAAACTGCAGAATTACCTCGAACCTTGGTCATAATTAACAGATAAATCTAAATGCAATGGTGCAAGTGTGACGTTGTTGGTGGGAGCAATGCGATTACATTAATAAACAAGCTAGCATCAGGGCAGACGTAGCCAAAATTTATAGGTGGGTCTAAGATAGACGTCATATCAATTTATCCCCTCATTTTCTTCTATTTTACATTAAAAATTATAGATGAATTTAAGATGGGGCTCCACTGTCATAGACAGCGTAGGTGGGGCTAGAGCCCCACCTGACCCACCATTAGATCCGCCCTGGCAAGCATATTTGTAACTCTAAAAATTTGAAATGATGACAAAGCCACGTAAAAATCATGTGCATGGACTTTTGAACTTATTTTGAGCAATCATGGATGCGAACATGTAAACTCGAGATATGTTATTTATTGATTTTTTTTCCCATAAAAAACTATCAACACCCAAAATTTTATGAACCTTCCACATAAACAGTTTTTTCTTAGTGACTTGCGCTTTGCATTAAAATTTCAATAAAGAGCTTCAATAACACATATTATGGAATAAATCACAAATGCAATTCCCTTTTTTGCCTTGAAGATGTGCACAATGTCTCATAAAAGAATTTTTAAATATTTGCGATAAAGAAGAATAATGGTGTTAGGATAATACATATATATACATAAAGTTGTAGTGTATCAACTTTGGCCATGGTTATTGATGAATCTAAAGGCAGTGTGCAAGTCTATCTCATTGGCAAAAGCAACATACATAATGTTAATAAACTAACATATTTACAACTTATAAAAATAGAAAACATAGTCACTAAAAAACCATGTGCACTGACTTTTGGACTTCTTTTGGGCCACAAAAAAAACGAATGTAACCTTGGGACATATTAATTATTGACTTTATTTTAGTAAAAGTACGAAAGCTTAAACTCTGTGAACCTTGTGCATAAATGTCCTTTCCAAACAAACTTTTGTCCTTTGCATTAACAAGGTAAACAGAGTGCTTCATGATACATATCACGAAACACAATTCCCTTTATTCTTAGAAGATATAATATGTTTGCTATTACATTTGTGAGAAAATTGTGAAAAACAAGAACAATTGTACGTTGTGTATAGTAAATAGTTCCAAACTTTAGTCATGGTTAATGATGAGTTAAAAGGCACTGGCTCCAGTCCCTCAATGTTGAGAATAATGTTACATTAATAAATTAATATACTTATGTTTTATAAAATATAAAATTTATGATCACCCAAAACATAAGATCAGCCAATAGTACCGATTTTTCAATAGGTACTAGTAATCCGGTATTAAAGAGGCCTAGACTTTGGAAAAAAAATTATGAAATATTGTGGGAGAATCAGAACTCAAACCAAACACCTCTTGCCCCCTTGTAACCCACACCTAACTCTTCTAGCCAACTCAACCACCCACACTTTTTGATATAACTAGAACATGCATACCTTTTATCCTTTTCAGAAATGAGGCATCAATAACGGTTCGTACTGAGTCCCCATCAGTACCGGTTCATAATACGAACCGATATTGATGAGCTCGCATACTAGCTGGCATGTCTTCACCAGCAAAAGGAATTTTTATCGTTGCCTCCAACCGCTATCGAAAGTACGAATCACTACTGTTGCTACGAATCGGTATTGCCACTATTAATACCGGTTTACTGATGTGCCGATATATTAGCACAATTTTCTAGCAATGCTACATTGACTTTCAAACTTACCTTGGGCTATGCAAAGATATGAAAGTAATCTCATCATATATTATTTATTGAACTTCTTATATGAGAGAAAATAAAAGTAAAAAATCCCATGAATTAACTTTTTGTATATATATTTCTATCGACTTATTTGTTTGTGAACCAGTCGGATCAAAATCTTGTAAATTAATTTTGCTGTAATCTTGAGCCCTACATCACTACATGATATCACATATGAGCTAAATATATGCGATTTTTAATATATTTTCTTGATGAACTATAGAATGAAAAGCATCATCCTTCTCTCAAATATATCCGTATATAGCCTATATGTAGGGATTATTATATAAACCCATTATTATATAAACCCATGATTAAATAATTCTATTTCTCTGCTATGAAGACTCTAAATGAGGATGTCGCTAGGGTTTTGAGAATATCATAAACACCTTTGCGAATCTTGATCATTTTAAATACCTGTCATCAATACCAAAACCATACTCTATCGATGCAAAGGACCAGAAATGCTCACACCCCTCCAGGAGGAAGTAATAACCTTACGTGCAGTCTTCCTTTTCTTATATGAGAGATAAGTATAAGGAGAGATCTCGACTTGGGATTTAAGACAAAAGACATCAAGATCGAGGTCAAGCTGAGAATTAGTCTAGGTGAGAATGAATCTCGCTAAGAGTTGCGTTTGTATGGATTGTTCGAGATGTATGGGCTATGCCTATTGGGATTGTTCGATCTCATCGAGGATCAATAAGGGAGGTAAATATAGTATCTACATGCTACTGAATACGACTCGAACTTGATCTTCATTTAAGGAATCATGAGTCCTTTCATATAGGAGCCGCACTGTCTTCGGCAGCGTTGATCCTATAGATAGCTTTGTACCTTGCATGGAAACTTTAAAGATTACGTGAATTAAGTAGCATTATACAACCAGTACATAATATGAGCCATATCTGAAGCCCATAAGAGCCAAATGGGCCATACCTTATAGCGACAACCAGGAACTTCTAGGCTCAAGCCATGGATGGCTCAAAATAGGCTAAATGTAGCCCAATTGTCTCCAAGCTAGACAAACTAGGCCCTTCCTAGGTCTGGGCCTAAGGCAACACTCTAGGCCCACTAGTTGAGGTCGGATATCAGCAAGGCGTAATCTAATCCTCAACAAAAAAAAAATCGCAGCCATGGGTTGATGTCAATCTAAGAAAGGCGCTCGTAGTTAGTGTCATGGCATGAAATCTCTCGCTAATTGCGAGGTTTGATCGAGTTAGGTTTATCAAAGGCATAGAACCTAATGGCCGTCATGTTAGGGCATGTACAATAGTACACGTCAGTTGCCTCTAAGCCATTTATAATACTTGCCATGTATGATGGATGATGATGTGGAGGAGAGCGAGCGTGCTTACAAACTTAGGTCATCTCCAATGCAAGAGTTGATTCTACACGTGAATTAAAAAAGTTTGTATGTGAGCAAGATGTATAAAAAAGTGTGGGATCATGATCTCCACCACTGTATGAGTTGTCTTTTGTGCTATTTTAAGTAGCATGGCAATGGTTAGAGACAGTTGTTGTCTCAACCATTGTACATGACTATAATTAGGCAGGAAAAAAGTTGATTGGCCATGGGTGTCCTTCAAATTCCAAAAAAAATAAACGGTGGCGTGACATGTTCTTGCAATTGCCAACCTCTTTTGTCAGCTATAATTAGAGCTCTTTTATGATACATAATTGTAAATATAATAATAGTGAGGTAGTATAATTTAGATCTCAGTGCCTGTGCAGAGGGTATTTAACAAATATATAATACTTCATTTTAAATTCTAGTATAAAAAAATTGAGATCGTCCGAAGATGTTAGATTAGGGAATATATTGAAAATCAGCCTTGTAAAGAGCCGTGGAGCGTCAAAAAATGTTGATTTTTAATATTAGAAAACAAATAGCAAAAAAGTTCAAAAAAATACGAAACTTGGTAGTTAGCTATATTTCGACATGACGAATAAGATCAACGGTTCGGATCGGTCATTAGACATCTCGGATTTCAAAAATCCGTGGAGCATACGGAGATATCTGTGCACTCGAGTTCACACTAGCTACTCTCTCTTTCTCTCTCTCTCTCTCTCTCTCGTAATAACTTCGTATAGCATACATTATGATCTCAGTGCTTGTGCAGAGGGTATTTAAAAAATATATAATAAAACTGCATTTTAAATGCTAGTATAAAAAAAATGAGATCATCCGAAGATGTTAGATTAGGGAATATATATAAGTCCTGAGTTTAGTTTACCATAATGTTGGGTTTAGTCCCACATCTGATATTTGTAATGGGAGAGCACAACTTAAAAGGTGGAGGCACTCCTATCCTATCAAACTAGTCTTTTGGGCTAAATTGGGCCAGAACCTGAGTTGTGTTTCTAGTTGGGCCAATAGTTGTGGGGACATGGGCCCGAGACCAGGTGTTGGTCTCAGGGGGAGCTGGATCGTTGTGGGCTATGAGATGTGACAGATGACAGCGGGCTCTAACAAGTGGTATCAAAGCCATGGTCCATCTTCAGGAGATCGCACGGTGTAAGACAGAAGGTTCGATATGTGATGCTGAGATTGTTAGGTTTAGTCCCACATCGGATATTGGTAATGGTGTGTAGGACAGATGGTCCGATGTGTGATGGGGAGATTGTTGGGTTTAGTCCCACATCGAATATTGGTAATGGGCAGCGCAACTTAAAAGGTGGAGGCACCCCTCTCCCACCAGACTAGTCTTTTGAGCTGAGTGGTCCGATGTGTGATAGGGAGATTGTTGGGTTTAGTTCCACATCGGATATTGATAATAGGGGAGCACAACTTAAAAGGTGGAGTCACCCCTCTCCCACCAAACTAGTCTTTTGGGCTGAGTTGAGTCAGAACCTGGGTTGTGCTTCCAGTTGGACCAACAGATGTGGGAACCTAGGCCCAAGACTAGGTGTTGGTCTCGAGGGAGCCGGATCGCCGTGGGTTATGAGATAGGTCGGATGACAGCGGGCTCCAACACATGAAATTAATTTTTTATACCAAAACTGGCTCTCTTAATTTGTACATATAAGTCCTGAGTTTGTTCGAATTAATATTGTGAAGAATACACAATAGTCGTCTTTCCAGCCAACATCGACGAAATTGGTGGTTGCATAAGTACAGTAATGAACTTAATTATTTGCTTAGAGGGCCCATAAGTCTCTAATTTGAGATATATGTCCTAACCTAGCTTTGATGTATCATCAGCTTAATTTGTTTGAAAGCGCATGCATGTGGTAGGACGCATATACCTCGTAAGATGTCGAAATCAGCTCAAACAAATGTGGCAATTTGCAATGATGAGTCACTCGATGATCATTTGCATCATTTACACACGTAGTTATGTAATCATGCCTTCATAAAAACTTCAACATGGAGCTACATAAATGCTTGAAAATGCCATTTGAAGCTGCCTTGTGGCATGTGCTTTATATATTATACTCTAAATGGAAATAAGAAACAGTTAGGCATAAATAAATATTCTATTGTGTGGTTGGAATAAAAGTATCATTCTTTGACCATCATTTTAACCTTAAGAAATAATAGTTCAGTTCCAAACTCCCGCCGTTTAGAGGATGTGAGATAAACAAATAATAGTGTAATTGGTGGAGTGGAACAAATAATGTGTCTTTCACATTACCCTAGCTAGCGGAGAAACCAAGTACGTTAACTCTCAGCGTAACAAAACAAAGGGCAACATAAATACCACGCCGGCCATATCTCTCCTCTTTCTTAATCATGCATGCAAGACATTACTTACCTAGCTAGCCGAGACGATAACATATATATTTCCACGAAACATTATTCCTTAGTAATACTAGCTTTATAAAAAAAACTAAATGTAGGTACGTATCTTTGCGTTAACGAGCGTTGTCCCGCGCGTTTGTAGATAAGATTTCGTATCTGATACTAACTCATTTTATCAATAATCTTTTTCTCTAACTCATAATCTATCTCTCGTATATCATATCAGATTTAGAGTTTATCTCTAATATTTGAGAAGCTCGTAGGTAAGAGAAATCGAGCTTAAGACCTAATTACTTGTACAGGCCGTGGCGCGCGAGGATGTATGAATAACGCTGATGGCTGGAACGTGTGTATTTTATCCTGCCTCGTTTTTAATCATTTCTTAGATTGATTTGACCGTGCTTTTAACCTCAAATCAATCTATCTCTAATATATTAAATTAGATTTACAATTTATTGGTAGTGTTAATATTCTTTAAAGATATCTCCATCTTATAATCTATCTCTAATATATCAGATCAGATCATATTTATAGTTTATCTCTAATATATTATATCAGCTCGATCTAGATCTTTTCAATATTGACCTCTAGATTTACATAATATTATCCACATCCAACGATGTAGATCTTTTCTACGATTAACGTGAGTCTAATATATCAAATCAGATCAGATTTATAGTTTATCTCTAATTATTAGATCAGCTCGATATATATCTTTTCAATATTGACCACTAGATTTACATAATATTATCCACATCCAACGATTTAGATCTTTTCTTTTTTTCTACGATTAACGTGAGAATTTCTAGTATTTTTCGATTAATGTGAAATTTTCTAGGATTTTAGGATTAACGTGGTGGATCTGTTTAACTCTGCTTTATAAGATAGATTATTATATTAGTAGGTACCTTGACTACTGATCTTTTGCATTTGCATATCAGAAAATAAGGTATCCTGGCCCTCTTTGATTCGCAGTTGGGTTCGATTTTGTTCGGTTAAACTAAAATTTATTATTTTTGTACATACTATTTGGCGTAATAATTTGTTATAACTTTTTTGAAACTTGATAGGGTTTTACTCGAAGATCTTCAAAATATTTTCAATAACCTTTTAGCATTTTTATACCTCTTTTGTTTAAAAAAATTAATTTTTAGTTCAATAAAATTAAGGCCTTGTTTTTTTCGGCGTAAAGTTGAGGTGAGTTTTACTGTAGCAAATTTTGTTATTTTTATATAGCCTACATGTTGCAGTAATTCGTAATGATTTTTTGTGACATTTAGTAGTTCTTCTCAAGATTGTAAAACTATTTTTTACTTTTTATTAGAATTATTGGACTATTTTTTAAGCACTCTCAACTTTTACTAAAGTAAAACTCAACTTTACTCGACGCCGAAAAGAACAGGCCTAAACCTAAACAGGCCTCTATAGTGTAGTCGCTGTTGGTCGCACGCAGGTGGCAACACGCACACCGATCGATCGATCACATGCATGTGAACCATATATGCAAGAGCAGCCAAGCATGCCCTCGCGCGTAGGCAGGCAGGAGGGCAGGAGGAACGTACGTGCATGTGGTCTGGGCACGGCGCCATGTGCAACCACCACAGCTTTGTCCGCTTCACGTACGTACGTAACGTACTGTCACTCACAGCCCAGCATGCATGCGCGCGCAAGCTATAGCTGCCTCCTCTAATCGATCCTCTTGGTCTTCGTTTTGCGCTTGTGTGGATGTGGATGATCCGATCCGTCCGGCCAAATGCATATATATGACTTTTGAATTGCCGGATTTTCTACGAATCCCAATTTGTATGTGCTGTTTTTCATGCATGTTTTTAATTTGTCCCTAATTAACCTTCTCCTCCTCCCTCGTATACATTTTAAAAAAAAAAACAAAAACCAACGGTGTGCCATCGAAGGTTGATACACGACTATCATGCTCGAACCAAAGAGGAGCACGTGGAAGTAGAGAGGAAAGAGAGATGATCTCACACAAGAATTTGAAGTTTTTGAGGAGAATTCTTTTGCAGAAAGCACGTGAGAGGAGGTGGGGGCAATGTAGGAATTTTGGAGCGAGATCTAAGTGTAGCAAAGGTACCTGCAAGATTGCATATTTCTGTATAATACATTGAGAGGGACTGGTCATCCGTGAATGCTAAGATGTGCTAGCTGCTCATGTTTAAAACCAGCTCTTCATATAGGACTGGTGCTTCGGCCTAATTGATTTGAGTACTAAGATTAACACACTTTGTCACATCTAACTTGTCAAATATGTCTAAACTTAGGGCATGTTTGGTTGAAGGCCAAGTTTGCTTAACTCTACACGTCTGCGGACTACGGTTAGTTTAAGTTTAACTGAGATAGGTTGTTGTTTAGTTCACGCCTTAAGGTTAGTCAAAAAAAAATTTATACCACAAAGATCTCATATGTCATACACACATAAAAGTATGGCAAACTTGCCTAATGCTAACAAAGTGTGTCTAGGAATTTGGAGTACTAAGTTTAGGCAACTTTACCATGTTAAGTACAGGTGTGAGACAGGATACAATTGTATAGTACTGGATATAGATACTTATACATATTTTTTTCGGATATGGATACAAATACAAATAGTGTGGACATGGGTACGAATATGGATATTGTTAGATACAAACACGAATAGTGTCTAATATGAATACGGATCGTCAAAAATCTATATTAGATGATATAGTTCGGAAAAGATATTACTTGAATAACATGTAAAAAATTCATACATGGGAAATCATCAATATAATATCTTTTGTTTGGTGCTGTCTAATGTAGAGTTGTGTCACCTACCTATGAGCCGGATAGCATCCATCGAAATCAATTTGTTACCCACACTTTTGCACAAAAAAAAATAATAATCTTGCCGTACTTTTTACAACCATTGACATATGAGATCTGCTTTATGGAAGAGAAATCTTGTCACATTTGTTCTAACCCTCAGAAGTCAGAAGTCCAGACAAACATCCAGCTTTTACAACCTCCTTCTAAGAAGCCAAAAGCACAAATTGTATTGTGGCCTAAGAAGCAAGTCCAGAGCGATGTTTTTTAGCTTTTACATGTTGTAAAAGTTAGCTTCTTAGAGCATCCCCAGCAGGGGCTGTGTCAAGCCCCTGCATCACTACAGTGTCCCGCCCAGTGCACTGTAGACTGCGTGCGGTTTGAATTTTCAGCTCGCTACAGTGCTTTGAAGGCCGGTTGATGCAGGGAGAGATGGAGATGCTCTTAGGGTCAAAAGTTAGAAACAGTTTTTAGAGAGACTACAGCTGACTCAGTATCGTTCTTAAACACAAGTAATGAATATTGCTAGCGGGCACTCAGTAAGACTTTCCTGGAATTAATGCACAACTTGATTAACCCTAAATTAAGGCCTAGTTACATGTAGGGATCGACTAAAATAAATTGCACCTATATCTAGTATTTAGCATCTCATCAGAAGCATGCATGCATGAACGCGTGCACGTGGCTTCAACTAAAATAAATTAACCGCAACTATCCATCTAGTGAAACAGTGTTTGAAACGGCTAGGTAGGAGTGCAGGACCACATCAAATCAAACGACGTCGACAGCAACAAATGCTGCGTCCAGCGAAGCGACAACAGAAAACTATTGATTTGGCGCTCTCCAGCAGTAGTTCGTGCGTGTAACTAGGACAGCCAAGCATGCGATCCATTTGTTCATCACCACACTTCACCAAATGCTTGACAAACGACCACTATCATTACCTCTCAGCTTGTCGTGACATAAAATAGTTGCATCGTCATTGGCAATAATGTGTGATTATATATGTGACTTATACCGTGCTGTAAACATCCTGAAAATAACCGCAGAATTATTATTTCCATAACAGAGCCATCAGTGACGACAATCGAGGCAGACGATCGAAATCATGCATATGCAACTCTTCAATAGCCAAACGGCATTGCACAAGCTAACTGTAGTTTCTCGAAGCTGTTTTTCAATTTAGAGTAAAATGCACGGGTGGTTCCTAAACTAATAGTCGATTCTCATCTAGGTCCCTTTTTTAAAATTGCAGTTTTGGATCTTTAATCTTTTTAATTGGGTTCGTCTCGGTCCAAACCTGCCATGTGACAGCCCTGGAGCTAACGTGGCGCTAACATGGCCGTCCATACATACAATCACATAAATTACTTAAAAAATTTAGAAGAATCCTGAAAAATTTCAGATATCATAAAAATACAGGAAATCACAAAACAATTAGGAAAATTCATAAAAACAATTAGAAAAAAGTAGCACTTGAGGGCTCCCATACGCCACGATGCTAGAGGTCTTGCGCTTACGACTATAGAGGGATTAAAGGCGACAACACTAACTTTATGTTTCTTATAACAATTTTATGATTTTTTTCATATTTTTATGTTTTTAATAATTTTTATTGATTTCCTCAATTTTTTAATGATTTTATCGTATTTATTTTTATGTTTTAAAAATAATTTTCCCATATTTTAATGATTTTTCTTTAATAATGATTTTTAAAATGATTTCCATGTATTTTTATTTTTATTAATGATTTCCCCCTTTTAAAACTAATTTACGTGACATGTCAGCGCTACGTCAGCTCTAGGGCTGTCATGTGGCATGTTTGGACCGAGACGGTCCCACTTAAAAAGATTAGGGACCCAAAACTGCAGTTTCAATTAATGGGGACCTTGATGGGAATCGACTACTAATTTAGGGACCGCCCGTGTATTTTACTCTTCAATTTATATGGAAAACTTAGGGCTTGTTTGTTTCAGCTTAAATTAAATTAAATAAAAGTTTGTTATTTTTGTACAAGCCAAACGATGTAATTCTTTGTAGTCATTTGTTTGGGTTTTAAATATTTTTTGAATTCGTTAAATATTTTTTATAATTTTTAAACTTTTTAAGACGTCTTTCGAAGAGATAACCTTTTCAAATTAAAATTTTCAGTAATTTTTAGCTCAAACAAACGCCGCCTTGCTTACAGGGGAGTATCCTCGCCCGTGCGTGTTGTCGACGCACCACGCACGAGCACCGCCGTGAGGTGATCATGAAGCGATCGAAGCGAGGATCTTTTGGTTTACGTCGTCAATGCTCTAGTGGACACACATTCCAAAATTCATTAAAATTCCTATTCGTCAAAATGGCTAATTAAAGCGGTTTTGGATTTCTCGCTTTAGACTCAGGCCCTCCACACATGACACATGCAAGTAATTCATAAACACATATAGCTGTGTGGTTCTTCTCCGGACCACATGCTTGTATCTTCCTAGATGATTTCAAGGCATATATTTTTTACGCAAGTGTCGTGTAAACTGATGAAAATTGGCACTGGCAGGACTTCCATTCTCTAAAAATTAAAAAATCCTACGAGGCGTGAAATTTCAGGAGCAAATCTAAATTTCATTTGTGATGCTAAAAGGGAAACACGGACTATTGTTTTTAATTTATATCTCACAAATGGGATTATAGTTTGATGTAGAGATGTATAGCTAGCATATATATGTCGTCTCCTGCATCTATGCTGCTTATTGGAGAATCTTTTAGAGCTTCAATTCAGTGTATTTTTGCGATATTTTGTCCGATTTCACAGTATAGAATGTCCGTGTGAGCTGCTGTGTCACCCTATCAAGGGTGCACGATAGCTTGGCTTCTCAGTTTCTTCGCACCAAACACCAGTGGCATATGAAAATACTTTTTTCTTTCCTAGGCGCTTACTTCTGAGCATTGTACTATGCAAACTCGCACAGCATTGTCTTCTGTGAAATTTTCAGAGATCTCAGACGATACCATATGTACGTGCATCGACCTTTTGATCGATGAAGAGTCGATATTCCCAAAGCCTCAAAATCAAAAGGGCGCCATTCATGTGGTTAATTTGATCCCAGAATCATTGTTAGATCCCCATAGGAGGTAAGAGGTAGTCCATAAAAAATAATCAATCTATTCGACTTTCATTGATAGATGCATGGAAAGTCATCAATTCATTTCATCGATATACTTCCTCCGTTCTTTTTTGTTTAACTTTTTTTTTTACTTTTACACACTTTTTGACCATTCGCCTTATTAAAAAAAATATGTAAATATCATTTTTTTGATGTGATTTGTTTTATTAATAAATAAATTTTAAGCATGACTTATCTGTTTGCATGTTTGCACTAAATTTTTTAATAAAACGAATGATCAAAGTCATGTCCGAAAGTTAAAGTTGTCAAACAAAAAAAAACAGAGCGAGTACCTTAATACATGCATGGTAAGTCATTAATTCTGGAGTGAACTCAATGTGTTTTGATTTTTTTGTTGAAGCTATAATGAATTTGAAAATATAAATTAAAGAGACAAACTTACGAAATATTTGATCGAATCGAATTTAATGTAAATAAAATCCCATCCGTACTTTGTAAGAATGAATTAATGTGAACAAAATTAAAAATGGAAACTAAAAAATATGAAATCATGAAATATTTTGTCAAGATTTACTAAAAAAAATGACAAGTACTTTGCAAGCATGAATTAAATATGGACTTTTCATATTCCATGAACTAGCTTTCATGCTTGCTATGAGCCTATGAGTCATTATTTTCGAAACCATGACAAGGTGATATGGTAGGAGATTTGGAAGGTGACTTATTGTGCTAGTTAACCGCATCTCCATAATACATCCAACGGTGGAGATAAATTCTATGTGCCTTACCCTCGAGGGGTAAATTAGCGTACCATAAAACAAACAAACAAAAATAACAGGCCACCAAGTCGTACATCGGGCGACTCGAAGGACGACAGCCCATAGACCTAGCCCACCTTTTCAGTGCTCCTCCTCATCATCGTCGTCACTCCGCTCCCCCTCTCTATCCTCCTTCACCTCCTCTTTCCCCCTCCTGGTTGTCTTGGGCTCTTGGTGGTTGTGGTTTGAGGCGCTTCTCAGGCAGCCTGGTGCCCTGGCCTGATGGCGCGACGGCTCCAGCAAGTCACGGCCAGATCATGGCATCGGTTAAGGAGACGAGAGCCTAATCCGTGCGAGGCGTGGTCATGGGGTTTTAGTGGCACAATAAGCAAGTTCACTAAGCGCAGCGAACAAACCTCAATGAGGTACCCGGAGGCATGGTGGTCGGACCGATGACGCGGTGGACGAATATGATGGCATGATGCCTAGATTTGGTAGGACGTGGCTGGATTTGAATGCTGGTGGTGACGATGCAGGCCGCTCGATGCATGGTGGTCCAGTGGCTGGATGTGGCCAGTTCTAGCTGGAGGCTAGGTTGAGGATAGTGGACCTTGGCATTATGGCATCACAATTCTTCGCCTGGAGCTCGGCGGAGTCGGCCTCGTCCTAGAACTCTTTTGGGAACCATTGCTCGTGTCACCGTTAAAATATGGCTCCGTCTGCTACGCTTGGCTCCTCCCCACCCCCTGTGGGAGCTAGACAACTTTGGGGTGGCAGCGGGTGCGTTGGTTGGGTGTTTTTTCCGTTGGAGGTGCCAAGACGGTGGTGATCAATGGCTAAGACCTTCATTTTGTTCTTCCTTTTGCGGCCCTCCTTTAGCGCGACGTCGAGGAAAGGGTGATCTTGGGTGAAAGCCCTGCTCGACTCGCTGCTTTTGGGCCGATGGTGGTGATGCTGCTTTGGCGCCGCTCCCCTTTTTAGAAGTATCGCCAGGGTCACCTATTGTCTGTCTTTGGGAGAAAATCCTAATTGTGCACCTAGGGATGATGGTGGTTGTTGTCGTAGCTACCTTGTTCAAAGTGTTGTTTTAGTCATCTCCATGCTGACAAGGTTTGTCAGTTGGATTAACTCCATTTTAGGAGCCGCTTCGACTTCAATTGAGTTTGTCGTGATGTGCTATGGCCGGCGTTGGTTGGCGGTTGTAGGTTTGTTATGGTGCCGTGGATTTTCACGAGGACAAAGTGGTCGGTCTTAGCATGTGGTGACAACGATTGCGCTGTAATTGTGTCTTGATGCTCTACGTTTAAGTTCTTTTATTTTTGTACTATTCTTTTTTAAAAAAATAAATCGATAGAACTTCGCTTTTTTTAAAAAAAATCAAAAGGCCTACCTACGCAGGCTACGCTGCCCTCCCTAAATATTCTGCATGCATGCATAATGTGACGCAGAAACGCAGTGACAACAGGCACAAGGCAAGTGGTTGTGCTTAGTCCTCACTGACACACTAGGGGTAGCATGTGCACGAGCTAGCTTATTCCTACCTTCGTTATGATCAATTGGTACAGGGTAATAGGAAATTCTTCTCTCACATACCAACTCAATTTGATCCATCCATACATTTATTGCTAGCTTATTACATGTACATGCATGGATATTAGATGGATCTCTCTGGCCTTATTGCTTTATTAGTAACAGCACGATGTCTGTACTCACGACATGATTTACACAGTACATACATTCATTCTTCGTTCCGTCTTTCAGCATATGGCAGCGTTCTTCATCATCAACCTGTATGAAAACATATAAGAGATTCAGATCGTAGCATCACCATTTGTTGACTCGCTGCCAACAACCAAATTACCAAGCTAATTAAGCTGATGTTATCTCAGGTAAAGCAAAGGACGGTTAACCCAGTACAACAGATGCCACTGTATATTTCAGCCTATGACACATAGGTCTAGTTACTAAAAAAGTGTGGTAAACCACAGCTGTGACACGAACCAAACACCTGCTAAACAAACTATGACGTGTCTAACATTAAATGAGACAAACTTAGCTGCGAACCAAACGGTCCCTCACCGCTAACATCCATGCAGATCGCAGGCAGGCATCGTGATCATGTTGAGCTGAGCAATCTAGCTAGCTAGCCCTCCCATCGCTCGCTGTCGACGGTCGAGCCGACACGGCCTGACCTGACCGCATCTCGATCGGAATCCTTGGAGGTATCTCCCTCCCCCTCCCCCTACGTGTCGATCAACCGCCGTGATTGCACATTAGCACCGGCGAATTGGCATGGCACACGTGCCCTAACCGTCGGGGACTCGGTCGTCCTCAAGGCACTGATTGCTAAGCTTTTGCTTGTTACAGCTACACGGCTGAACAGACTGTAGTTTTCGGTTCTTTACACCGTGAGAGGTACATTATGCTACAATTGCTACGACCTCGCTCTCACTCTAGCCACTATGCTACAATTCCACATAGGGGCTAGCAAAAAAGCAAGAACCGAAAAGCCAAACCAAATTGACCGAAAAAACTGATATATTTTTTTTCAGGTATTCTAGGTTTTAAGGTTTGGTTCGATTCTTTTTCCATGCTATTCAGTTTTACGAGTTCGATTTCTAAATTGCAGAACCCGAATTACCCAAAAAATTGAACCCCACCCCCACACTGCGGTATACTATTTATCGCAGAACCCAAATTACCACAGTCCTATATACTATTTACCGCAGAATCCGAATTACCCGAAAAAACTCTAATTGAAATGATTTGATTCAGAACCAAGAACCGAATAGACTAAACAAAATTATTTTAGGTAGAAAGATTCGTTTCCATAAATTTAGTTGGTAAGTTTGGTTCTCATTTTTCAAAAACCGAATAGACTGAACAGTATAGACCGAATAAACCGAATGCGCCGCCCTAAATTCCGCCGGTACATTTACGGGATCATATGGAATGGATGATGTGTTTCACAAGAGTGGGACGCGTGGAGGGCGAACAAAACAAGAATATCCCTGTGACAATGTATCATGGCATGATCCAATGGACATGTCGTATGTATATCTTTCTGTCGTGGAAAGGTAGATCGGATAAGCAAATACTCATGCACACACCGGAAAGCTAGAGCTAAATGCACACACCAGAGAGAAAGATCGAGCTACAAGACGCATTGTTGCTACATAAAGGGGCACTAAGTACCAACCGAGCCACATGCGATGCACCAGATACTTTTCTTGAGCTGTGATTTCTATCCATCATGTGCAGCACACTGACACTGCACTTTTGGGAGCTTTACAAATCCGGTCAGGAACCACCTGATGACAGATGAGGCGATGTGATAAGACCACATCCACAATGATGCAACAAGATGAGGCCTTTGGAACCATGTGCAGGCATAAATTCAAAGCTGATTCCTGCATTCTTTTTTCACCACATTTCGCGGGCAATACAATAACAGAAGCTAAAGAGCATAGTTATTCTATCATACAACAAGATTTGCAACGGTAGTATGGAGTCCTACTGCTTCTTGTCCTGGGCCATCTTCTTGCGTATCTCCTGCGCTGCATTGAAGATGCCCAGTGTTGGTTTGTTGCATACAAAGCATTTCTTGTTCTTCGAGTGATGCTGAAAATAAAAAACATACAAATGGTCAGAATATGTGCCACAATAAACATGGTGATAAAGAAGCATGGTAATAAGCGTGAAAGCCCCATTTAATCAAACAATATCCACACACAATTGTAATACAAATAGGATATTGAGTACATCAACTAGCAATTTCAATACAATGCTGATATGAATCGCAATAAATGGACTGACAAGTTTAAAGGATCAATGTGCACTAGTCTTCTATTCTGGTTCACTCTACTACATATAAATTTCAACATATGAAATTTTTATATTAAATGGGTTCATCAGGAAAGCTCCTGACAGTTGATCAATACTCAGTTATACATCATACATCTCTTGGTAGTAAAGTTTTATTGGCCGATTATTAATACCCCTCAACGCCAATGTAATAATCCAATTCAAATATGAGACAAAGTTTGTGAAACTCAAAAACATTTACAAAACATAAAGACACCAACTTATATGAAAGTGACCTCCTTTGCCATGTCTGCATTAACAATTTTATTAGCTGTTGCAATAAAGTCTGAGCTCTCTTGAATCTTTCGATCTTAATACCAGTAATATTTCCCATATTTTTCATGCATTGGTTTATCTGGTAGGATGGTACACTAATTACCTCTCATATCAACCGGTATGCCTGAAAAATGGAATCAGTCTCTCATTGCAAAGTATTATGTTCTCTATGGCAAATAATCCCTTTGCTCTATGCGTAACCCATAGAAACCAGAGCTACATTATCATGCATTACACTTTCAATCACTTGTGGTTTATACTTTATATTTTTCAGTGGATAGGATGCATATGACAATTTCAAAAAAAAAAAAAGATTGTAGAAGCTTAAGCCACCAGCTCTCTGAATCATTGCCACCAAGCTGTCTCCGTTTTGTTGGGAACTTTAGGTGTTGGCATTACAAGCAACAAAACACAAATATTGTTGGCCCCAGGCTACCCCGGAGAACACTCACACATATATATGATCTCTCACTAAAAACACAAGAACCTGAGAATAAACACAGAGAAGACTTTGGCTGGCACACAAACTGTCGTTTTTCTCTTGTTTCTTCATAATGCTTAACTCTGATTACAAGTGCCATTATACGCTAACACACGAATGCAAACCGGCCACAACTCACACGCACACGCACACGCTACTCGCACACACCCACTAATGATATGCATGAACAAATAACCCGGATCACTACTTCCGTTATTGACTAAGGCACTAAGCTAACCACCTACTAATACTATGCATGACTGAGCTAAACACAACAACCACACGCCTCCACGATCTTGAGGACTTGACCATCAGCAACTAATTACCCGGCTGCATGCACGTCACGAATCAACGTGCACATGCATTGGCTAATTATCTTCAACTAATTAACTCTGCTAATTATCCTAACACTAGGACTAATTAGCACACTAACTCTAGTGCATGTGCGCGTGCATGTGCACGTGCAAGTGCACCGCTCTATGCATGACACTCATCTAATGACTTAGTTACAAGATTAATCCTAACAAATATAACTTCATCTCTGCTCACAGCCCGCGTTCTTGTTACAACAGAGACGTCTTCATTATAATTATCACTGAGATTCATTTTCTGCATTGGTTGTTCAATAATACAGAATTCGCAGATAATTTATTGCGGCATAAAGCTCTCTTTGGTGTCTTTGTCAGCATTTGACATCATAGAGTGATTTTGTCCTTGATTTAGTATTAGCACCAAGTGTGATTTCTGTTCTATTCACTAACATAAGGAACTATTTATCCATTATTTATTTGATCAGATTGTGCATGATCAATTTCTTTGCTTTAATTATTTTGTTTGCAGGCACTATCTTGTCACACCCATCAAGTATGCACCAAAGAAGATCACCAATTAGGTGGGTTCTCTGTAACTTCTTGCTTCATACAATCCTGGCTTGATACTATTCATGCAAGGCAATCAACAGTGCTTTGTGAAATATTGCGTTCTTTTCCTTATCAATCACATTCACACATCGTTGCAGTGGGAGAGATTGGCCATTGGTATAAACCATCTTAGCCCTTTTTTGTGCTTCATCCGATGGTTCGTATAATGAGTTGGATCGACCCCTAACTTTCTCAACAAATCTAAGCCAATCTCCACTAGTCTAGAAAACAAGAACCTTTCCAACAACGCATCTCCCTTCCTTCAGCCCACATCTCCGCCTTTCGTATACTAACATGCCAATCCATAGACTACAATATCTGGTGCGTATATCAATTACTTGTATGAATTACATTTGTAAAGTATGTAGGGATTTATAAATTTAGGCTGTAGTGTTGTAACATAGGGTAGGGATACCCCATCTTTTGGACTGCCCGGAGCAATGGGCTAGGATCGAGTAGGCCACATATATAGAAAGGCCCATGGCCCAATCATGTAAGTTACAAATGTACAAGAATGCCCATCGGGCATCTAGGGTTCAAGGGCAAAGAGGGGATTTCCCATTTGCCCTCACCCTATATAAACAAGCCACCATGACCCATGGAGGGGGATCCATTCACAATAGACAAATTCTAGCTAGCTACTTTTCCTTCGCTTCGCTCCCTGAGCTGCTCTGCGAGCCGAGCCTCCGCGGGGCAGCCCCTTAGAAATCTGTTGTCTGGTTCGGGCCAACGACAGTATGCAACTTTGAAGTTTTAACAATAGATATAGTCCAGAAAATGTGCCTTGCACATGCACATTCACTAGTTTATTCAATTGAGAAGCCATTGGGAAGAACCGAAGAATAAAAACAGAAGCACAATATACAATTAGCAGTGATGCTTAGAAGTGTGCAAGTTTATTCCTGCTTATATATTATAATCTACCTCATTGCTTGCATAATAATGTGTTGTGATTTATACCAGCTTATTTCTAGTAGTTTTACAATGTGGAGTTTGTATTCACTTGGATCAAAGAGAAAACAACAAGAGTGAGCCTTTTGGTCTAAATTAGCTGATTCAACATTATGTTACTTGTGATCGAATTTTCTATGTTGATAGGATACAAATGATGTACAGCACTTGCACAGACAATAGGCATAATTATCAACATATAGAAAAAGCATAACAGATTGATTCATACCTTTAATGCACAGTGCTCGCAGAAGTAATGCTTGCATTTTGTGACCACTGGATCAACGAATGGCTGCCTGCAAATATAGCACGCAAAGGGCAGTGCCTCCTCATCATCGTCATCCTCCACCTCCTCCGCCTCTCCATCGCTCCCATCCCCACCACCCATTGCGATGCGCCTCTTGCGGGCCTTCTCAGCCTCATCCCACTCCTTCTCGAGCTGCCACCCGGACTTGTAGTCCCCTCGGTCGTGCATGAACTTGCAGGAATCACCGTATCCACAGTACCCCGTCTCCTTGTAGTCCTTGCAGATGTCTGGCTGGTAATCGAACCTAGCCGAGAGGCGAATGTGCGCTGACGCCCGCAGCGGGCCGTGCGCACCACCAGCCTTCTCGCCAGACACCGTGTGCTCCCGCCGGAACCCGGCCTTGTAGTCCGTGTACCCGTGGATCCCCTTGTACACCTCCCCTGAGCCGGAGCCAGAGGCGGAGGCGGAGGCGGAGGCGGGGTTCTTCTTGAGGGACTCCTCGGCCTGCTTGAGCTGGCGCTCGCGGATGGCGCGCGCGTCGCGGTCAAACTCCGTCTCCGTCTCGAGCGTGGCGGTGGCGCGGCTGTCGGAGGCCTGAATCGTCCTGGAAGACTCGTACTGGAACCGGCGCGGCTCCGAGGAGTTGTCCGCGGAGGAGAAAAAGAGCTTGCTGGTGGAGGACGGCGGCTTCTTAGAGCGCGCGGCTGCGATGGCGCTGGAGGAGTCGTCGCCACCGCCGTCCTCGTCGGAGCCTGTGGACGCGGCGGGACGCTTTCGAATATTCTTTGGTGGCTTACGGACAAAGCTGCACACAGGCGCCGAGCCGCCGGCACCGGACTCGCCGCCGCCGCCGCCGTCGTTTCCCATGTTAGGGGGAAGAGGACTCGGCGCCGTCGACCGGGAAGGACGCCGCCACCGACGTTGCGAAGATGCCAGTCGCCGCTCGGGGTATCGGTATGTGGAGGCCGGAGGGGAGATGGGGGCGAGACGAGACGGGGCTTGGAGACGGAGGCCGGAGCTCGGAGGGAAGAAGGGAGGCGGCGCCGCGTGAGCCCGCCAGCCTGAGCCAACCCTAGCGAGGGAGGAGCGGAGGAAAGGACAGCCCAAGAAGGGGTCGGACTCGGACACGAGCTTTGCTAACTTGCTGCTGGGGTAAAAGGCCGGCATGGTGGGCTTGGGCCTGTCAACAGGGGGCGCACGAGTCGCGACGTATAGCTACGAATTTTTAATTTTTTTATATTTTTTTTATTCGTTTATGCAAAATTACATGTCGGATTGAAAATTAGACAAAAATAGACGCCAGTCGCACTTTGAATTCGCGACTGGACATCCGTCGCACTTTGGGCGCACGACAGGTTGGTGAGAAGCCAGGCGCAGGAGAGCTAGGCACCAGTCGTGCGCATTTGTATCCTCTGACATTGCATGAACAATGGCAGAGGTGAACAGTGTTTGTTCCATTGGTTGAATCTGCACCGTCCGATCTAAATCAGATGGATCAGGTTCGTCGCAACAGTATTTTATGCACAGTGGTTTTCATGTAAATTCAAAATTCAAAATTTTAAAGTTTAATATTTCATACCATATCCAATTTACACGAAACAAATTTTAAAATTCATGTCAAATCCTAAAGAACCCATTTTTCATACTTTGAATTTTCGAAATTCAAAATTAAAAAAATTCAAAATTTGAAATACAAATTCAAGTTTAAATTCGAAATTCAAAAAAAATAAAAAGTTTGAAAGTTTGAAAAATGGGTTCTTTAGGATTTTACATGAATTTCGAAATTTGTTTCGTGTAAGTTGGATATGGTATGAAGTGTTAATTGATAAAAGAAGACTGATAAACGGTGTCGCGCACTGTAGCTACAGTGCCCCGTCGCGAATTGATCCCACGACTGGCGCCTGGTTCTCCTACGCCCGCCTTCTCACCAATCAGTCGTGCGTCCAAAGTGCGACGGATGCTCAGTCGCGAATTCAAAGTGCGACCGGCGTCTATTTTTTTCTAATTTTCAACCCGACATGTAATTTTGCATAAACAAATAAAAAAATATATATAAAAATTAAAAATTCTATAGCTACGGGCTACCAATTTACCATTAAAATGTAATTTACAAAATCCCTTTTTTTAGAAAGTACAAAATCCTGTTATGGAAGTGATTTGTGAGACGAATATTTGAATATATAAAGATTTTAAACTTTAATTTAGGAAATGAAATTATTTTTTGAGAACTAGAGAAAAAAAAACTAACGTTTGGAACATCAACAAGGTCTTTAAAACACAACTTTGACCATTGAATACCATTTACAACACTGCATTTGACAATGGGGTTTTAATTTTCATTTTCCATTAAAAAATCAGTGTGCGAATCGTTGATAATCAACAGAAAAGTGAAAGATTTACCAAACAAACATTTGAATTTCAATGCCAAAAAACCTTAAATTTTGAACGAGATTTGATATCACATGGTTTTCTCAAGAAAAACCGAAAATCGTTGATGAAAGGAAATGGCAATTAATATTTCGGGGAAAAAAAAGAAAAACAAGATATTTCCTACATTGTATACATTGTTATGTTCCAAAATAGACAATGCATAATGTATGAAACTCCCTCTGGTTCAAAAACATGATATTTTAAACATAAACATAATTTAAAAGGATGTGCATCCTACACATTGTATATTTTAGATAACTAAGAGAAGTGTGGCAAGTTTGCATATGTTTCCACCTATCTGAAAGGCATCAGCTAATGACCAACCTAGGGTGATATATTACGTCAACGATATTCGCTATTGTACAATTTTGGTGTTGTGCTGAGTATGCCACTTTTGGGTTGTATTTATGCAATGCTATTAGAGCATCCCTAGGAGGGATTGCATCAACACGCCCTACATCACGGCGTGATGCTCGCGCGCAGCGCGCCCTGCGTGCCCGCAGTCTGCACAAATTCGAATTCCTCACCCGCCCGTGACGCTACAGTGTTTTGCGAGGACCAATACAATCCCTCATGGGGATGCTCGTCCCTATGCTCTTAGTTTATAATAAACTTTGTTTTATCATTCGTCTTATTCAAACATTTAGTGCAAATATATAAAAATATAAGTAATGTTTAAAGTATCTTTAACGATCAAACAGAGCATAAAAATAATGAAACTTAAATAATTTTTAAAATAAGACAAATAGCTAAAAATATGTTTAAAAATTAACGACGACGACGAATAAAAAAGTATTTACGTTGAAACTAAAACGGGAAGTGAACCATTCTCGCGGAGCCATGCGTGCGAATGTGCGAGACTGGAATTTATGTGTATGAATAGGCTCCCCAATAGGCTCTCTATCCCACTCCCTAAAATACTATTCATGTGTGTATGAATAGTGTTTTAAGTGGGGGAACAGAGGAGCTGTTGGGATGCTAACGCGCGATGGGCGCAGGCTTCCATTTTTCACGTCGGACGTCCGACGTCAAGTAATGTCCATAAAAAATATATATATATCTTCAAGAGGAACGTCTAGCCAGTAATAATTGGAAAAACCGTGGTGGATTTATTCGTATGTATCGAATAGCTTACAGAGTTATGTGTCGTCCAAAAAAATATTTCTTACCTTACACAAGGAAAAGAATCAATGGGACAATCCTTGGCAATTACGGGGACAAAGAAAACTGGGAGAAACCCCACATGGCTTGCCGGATAATAATAGCCTGAAGCATAGAAACTTTCTATCAGCTCGTCTATCTTATCATTCAGTTTTCTCAAGGTGAAATCGCACCACGATGCATGTAATGTTGTCAGCGCTGCCTCTAGAGTAAGCAATCTCCGTTAGTTTCCTGGCTGCGGACTCAGGCATTTCTTCGGTTTTCGCAAGGGAAACGGCTTCCTTTCCAAGGAAAAAACAATAACAATGTGTTAGCAAGAGAGCTATGCACTTAAACAATGTTCTTTGTAAACACCAACATATTCAGACCAGACAGGGAAGACATTACGGCGATGCTTTGTTCAAAGCCAAATAAGCAAAAGTGGTTTGCTCCAGAAATTCAAACTGCCTTTAGGACCAGAAGCAAGGCACTTGGTATTTGGTAATTACCTCATTTTCCACAACATCCCAGAGCCCATCACTGGCAAGAACCAGACATTCCAATTCTCCATTGACCAATTCTTCCTGCCATTTGTTAAAGAAGATTCCGTCAAGCTTTAGAAAGTGTGGGGTTCATCATATAAGTGTCATACAACAAAGTCTTTGAAGGATAAGTGTTAAACAGGGGTTGTAAGACACGCCTATTAATTTTGACTTCTATCTAGGCTAGGCTAAAACCAGCAAAAAAATATTGATCTTTTGCCATACCACTAAAAGAATAGGGCTTGGAATCTTGACATAATTAGAATAAGGTACCTGTATTTCAGGTTCTGCAACCACAAATGGCTTTAGTAGACGATTGCCAAAAGCACGGGACATTGCCAGTACACCACCGACCCTCCAAGTACCTGAGAGGATATCACACCGTGACACCACACCAAGAATATGGAATGATTCTCAAAACTCCCATAAGACACTATCAAATAAAAACAAACCAAAAAAAACTATGATGGCATGCCTTGAAGCAATCAAAGGCTGCTCCGTTATAACAATATACGACACAACTATGACAACCTGACATGTTCAAACTTCCAGGGAAGGCTCGGAATGGATATCCTACCAGCACTATGCACTTGAGCTTACGCAGGCAAATTATGGCCAGTGGGTTTAGAGTGAACAGTAAAGGCTTACCGGCCCAAATGACAACACCTCCAGCATTCTCAATTCTCATCCGCTCATCACTCCTGTTAGGTTTGTGATCTTCTGAAAGTGCCATAGCTAGAAAAACAAATAGATGACTATTGTGAGGTGTTTATCCAAGGTTGAGAAGAATCAAAGAATATAAACGGTACAAGTAGCCAGTGAAACCAAATTCTCAAGTTCTATAGACTGAATTAACCAAGCAAGCTAGTAACAAGAACTTGTGTGTGGACTTCATTCTATATGATGTCAGTATGCGATCAAATATTACTGCTGATTCGTTTGGTGTGTTTTTTTGGCATTGCCGCGTTGGGCGTCTCCTGGTACTTGTCTCTGTAGGTGCATTCAAGAGGGGGAAGTTTTAGCAAACCAAAATAGTTGTTTCACTCATATATCATCACTTAGAGCAATTTTTTTACAAATTCTGCTCATATGTAAGATAAAAAATTACAATGGCCATAACATGTTTCAAACATACAAGTCACTCCAAAAATATGTTAGCAGTTGTAACATTCTTTGAAAGAGTTATATACTCCATCCGGTCACAATATCGACATTTTTTACTTTGCACGGTCTCCATGATGCTACTTTAACCGCTAATTACAATTATAATTTATTTTTAAAAATTGGATCAAAATTATAATATTATTGAAGTACTTTCTAAGAACCTACATATATAGCTTTTATGTACACAAAGTAATTATTTAAAAAGATATTTGTGACTCAAGTTTCAAAATTTTAACTAGCACGTATCTCAAACATCAATTATTTGTGACCGAAGCCCAAAGGGAGTATTATATAACAATATAGTGTCTATGACTTTTGAGTGAAGTCAAAGATTAGTTCCTCTCGAAGAAGACGACGACGACAATTAATCCAATAACCAAGGGAGAAAACCCCACGTCCAACAAGCAATACCTTTGCCGGCTTTTGAAATAACTGCTCGGGAATCACCAACATTTGCTACATATAGATGGCCACCCACCAAAACTGCAGTTGAGGCTGTCGAACCGTCATCCCTGAAGGCATTTGATTCTGATTCTAAGAAATCAACATCCGTTTTCTGATATGTTTCACCTGTTTTTGTGTTCAAAAGTTTTAAGGTTGATGGAAGAATCGCTATCAGAACTATAAAGAATGTGAGTAGTGAAATGAACAGGAAAAGCCTGCAGGGAAATTACTTATAGCAAGCTTCGTATCAGTCAAGAACTCCGGATGTTTCAAAAGGTTTTGAAACAAATGTTCCTTCAAATACTCAGCAGCATGTGATCCTCCATGGCCTATTGCGCCAGATCGTCAAAAGAAAAACATGGTGGGGGCAAGGAATTGTAAAAGTACAGAAGGCAAGATAGAAAACCACACCGTCAAATACACCAAACAGGCTAACAGCATCTCCTTTAATTTCAGTTAGTTTTACATCATAGAAATCCTCCATGGTGGCTCTCTTCCCTCTAAAACTTGAATACCCACATTTAAGTTTACCATCTTCTCTGTCACAAAATTTTATGGACAATATGTTAATCCAGCAGAAGTATACAAATTATAATTATTTATCATTAATTGAAAATGGTTTATCTTATAGTCCATCAAACAAGTAAACAATATATGATAGATCTGATATGGTAGCTGTGCTATTTTAGCAAAAGAAAATGTATATGGAATCACTGTTGAATGTTAAAATGGATGTCATGCCACAATTGATACTGTACAGTGTTCACATTTCATTTTGATCAATTCAAGGAAAGTAGCGTCTATTTCAAACATTTCCCAACACCCAAAGGATTCAATCATCTATATGGGGAATGTGGGACAAGCCTTCTTTCACAATGTAGAGAAAGAAAATTAGTTGACAAATAAACTAGTTGCTTGAGAGTTGAATATACAGACAGCAATACCACAATGCAGTAACAGTGGGTGCAGAATATCCTTCATGCATGCCACATATTGCACAAACAGTTGATGTGCATAGAAAAGATACACCTTATGGGTACCTTTTCTTTTGTCAATGTGGACTTATTTACACATTTCAATCTACTGATACTCATTTGGAAAAACATATTATTGCACAATACAATGATGTTCCACTTCTCTTTTTTTTTCTCTCAAAATGTAGACTGACTGTCACATTTTAATCAATGGAAGCCCAGTGTTTGGGAAGATCCTAATATATTACTGCACATAACTATGGTTTAACAATATTGTTTTTATCTGTGATACTGTGCATCACTGCAGCCGGATGAAGATAAAAAAGCATTGTGAAGGCTTGTTAAGCTATGGAGGTCGTGGCCTTGACCTTCTTTTTCAACCATGGCTGGTGTTTTATGAATAGGATTGCGAGTGGCTAAATTTATCCAGTACTTTTCAGTTATCCCTATGGATTTGGATCGCTGTTAATTTTAAACGATGTAATAAGGTTGTGTACATCTCAGGATGTAGAGGCCGGAAGTCTTTCTTCCGTTATCTAAAAAAAACTGTGTTGTCAAAAGTTATGAAGCATTCAGCATTGCCTGAGCACTACCTGCTAGGTACCTCATCTCTTCACAGCTCTACATGATCGGCTGAAATAAAACATTTGAACACTAAAGTGAAATGTGTAAGTGGTCACTTAGGTGCCTAAACAGTAAAATAGGTGACTCGACCAGGCCACCTACACCAGAAGAAAACCTTATCATTTTTCCTTCTTGTTCTACAAAATACCCCTATACTTTGGTGGCCCGCAGTGATAGACAACAAGAGCCAACACAAAATAATACGATTGTATCTTACTATCTTAGTTTCACATTTTACCTACATGACCATGAAGTACTACTGGTAGCCTAACAGGTCAAGATAGCCAGTGTGAAAGGTTTACCTGGAGGCCAAGAAAGCATCATTGCAGTTCTACTGTGGACTATACAAGTAGAAAATGGTTGTGATGTGGAGAGAAAAGAATTATCACTTTGAAGATTCATCAGTGTTAGTTTGTTTCTAGTACATTAACGTGCCCATGGTTGTGGTGCACTTATGGCAATCAAAACATACGGTACATTTGCATCCTCCATTGTTTAATGGAGTATCTCTTCTTCTGCATGCTTATTGGCCACCCCCGCCCGCCATAGGACAAGGAACGCGCGCTGCAACGCCTACATGGAAACGCATCACCCTAACCGCTCCCATTTCTCGCCAAAACCGAAGCATCCCAATGGCGGCAGGCAGATGCAGATACAGCTACAGCATCAGCAGGGGCGCGTGCATTACCTCTCCCAGCCGCCGCTGGAGTACCCGCCGGCGCCGCCGTCCTGCCCCTGGGGCACGGCCCCCGCCGCACGGCGCTGCGGCTGGACCTGCCCCGCGGCGGCGGAGGCGGAGGCGGAGGAGGGATCGTCGACGTCGAGCATCATCCTGGCCCTAGCCGCGCCCGCGCCCGCGACCGCCCGGAACCCGCGCCACCCGTGCCCGCGCGCGCGGGTCGTCACGCGCACATCCACCGCCCGGCCGCCGCCGCACAGGACCCTGGGACCCCGGCGCCTGCCCGCGACCGCCGCCGCCGCACGCAGCAGGAGGGCCCTCAGGCGACCGCCGATGCATACCATCTCATGGCTGGACGGCTCCCGCTGCCCCCTGACGCCGCTGCCGCTGCCCGAGGCGAGATCCACCGGCGCTCGGTTTAATGGCTTCGGGTTGCAGGCGGAAGGGGAGGAGGAAGCGGCGGGGGCGGGGAAGGAGGGTGGCCTGGGTGGGCGTCGCACACTCCTCCACTAGAAACAGCTTTCCAGGAATTTTATTCTACCATGTGTTCAGAACCTGTGCCTAGAATAGCAAAAAAAAAATAAAAGAGAGAGAGAGAAATATAAATGCTCCCTACCGCCGTTCATAGTAAAATTTACTATGACAAAATATTTGATGCAAAAGTTTTGTAAATACATAAATGCAAAAACTCACCATGATTTTTAAAATTCAATTTAGACAGTCCAGATTCAATAAGGTGGAACTCACCTCTCCCACTTATGCACTTGTGCGTAAAATCATGGTGATTGTTTTATATGTTTCTATGTTTTAATTGGACCACCAAAATGAGATTTAAGGGCTAAGAACGGTTGTTTACACTTAAGCACTGAAAAGTCTTTTACACCGAATATTTTTCTATGCAAATATTTATGTTTTGGCATGGTCTTTACGATCCAACAACTATTAATCGCTAACCGTTTTCGCGGTTCAATGTAAAACCCACAAAAATTATAATATTAGATGACTATCTTTTTAAGATATAGAAGAATATTTTTTTATAGATTTGTCTAAATATTTTAGATTTCCCAAGGTTAAATTTACAAATGCGTCGTCATTAATATACCTCGGTGGAAAAAATGTGTGCAGTCAAACTAAGCGTATAGAACAATGTTGTCAAGGCCGAACCCATGGCTGAGAGAGTGTCAACAACACAACAAACTCTTGATGGTCAAATTAATAGATGTCGTCCAGAGACACGTCCCTTACAACATGGGGTTCCAAATTTTTGAAACCGCTAAGAGAGGGTGATCTCTGTCGATGACTTGCCAGAGGCCGCTGAGAGATGGGATTTTTTTAAAATGATAAGTAAGGGTGTGGGATTGAACTCCGACTGAGGGAGTGAGGCCAACATTATTAACCAGGTGTCATTTAGTGTTTACTCAATAAGGGAATGCCACCCTTTTGTCTTGACATATACAAGGTCGACTACACCTCTCTTGATCGCTTCCCTCTCGACTGCCACGTGAAAAGCCATATCGAGAGAGGTTCACGATGTGCCAGGAGGGTTGGTGGCACCACGATGAGCTGGTGGTGACAACAAGTCAGGCGCGAGGTGTCGTCGAGGGATGTTGGAGAAGAAAGCGGGGCCATGGGAGGTGAGGTCGCGAGGAGGCCGTGGCAGGCGAGGGAGGAGGACGACCACCAGTTGCCAACCGCACGAGATAGTGAGTGTAGGATGGTATTTAGGGTTGCTATGTTTGATGGGCTAGGCCACATGTGCAGGTCAACATGGATTGGTAGGGATGAATTGGTGTTGGGTCTGTGCAACTTATGGTGGAAGTGGCCAATTCAAGCCCTATGGGCACCTGTGGGTCAAAACCCCCACCAGACTCAACCCAACATACACGTAGAAGCAAAAGAAGACCCAAAAACGCACCGTCCGGTGCAAAGCCCACAGTCCCACCCCCACGGTTATGACTACCATCTCTAGAATGGAAGAAGAAGAGGATATAAGAGCATGGTTGTATTCTTTTTATTTAAATGATATGTTGCAAAGGAATCTAACTTTTGCAATGGTATTGAGCATGTATTCTACCTCTTCATGCTATTCTAAGAAAGTGTTACAACATTGGTATTAATTAGAGGTAATTTGAACATGTTATTGCAAAGTTCCAAAACGAGCCACCAACTGGTTATCCAATGAAAGAAATTTCACCAACTAATGAGCCACTATCATGTCAAGCTTTCTCAAAATTCATTCATAATTTAAACATCAACAACATTACACATTCTATAAACCAAAACAAATTGGCATAAAATGACAAATCACGACTCGAGGTCAATAATTGAATCCTTTCAAACCCAGCTCGACCAGACCACATGTAGGAGGACATGGTCGTTGTTCACCACAGGGGCGAAAGTGGGAGGAGAGAGGTACACTCAGTTTAGGAATTCTTGATCCCTCCTCTCGCTTCCCCACACGCTAGGGAAGAGGATGCATTGTAGATGCTCTTGTATGTTTCCCATGCAAAAAAGGAGGGCAAGAAGGGAGGAGGAGATGGGAAAGGGGGCTACGTTGGAGATGCCCTTATTTAAATCTTCAATTTCATTGTGTTGTGTGAATAATGTGGATCTAGACGACTTAAGAAAGTAAACAAGGTCACGCCAAGGAAGATAAGTCGCCGCTACTAGAGAGGACAAGCTGCCACCGAGACTAGGAAGAGCACCAAGAAGGGGAATAGGGGATGGTGCATTGAGGCGTCGCTAGGAATAATGACCTACCGCCATTAGGGAGGATGATACCAATCGTGCAAGAATAGAAAATGAGACCTACGAGTTATACCATGGTGTTGCAAAACGAGGTTGACCCGTGCTACGGGGAGGAGGCCAACAACCGCAGGGAGGACCTGATTCTGAGAGAGGAGGCAGTCAGACACACGCAATTTGGTGAGTTGTGAGAGAGACGAAGATGAACAAGTGTTTTTTGGAAGATCTGTGTGGTTGTGTGACCGGTAGTAAGATAATCCCACCAAGCACTACTCAACACACTGGAAATTGCATACCAATAACAGCAAGCGAACATGTTTGGCATTGGAGTCAAAATAGAGAACACCCTAGAGTTCTAGACCATTTAAAGCAAACACTTAATTTTTCATCTATAACAATATTTCTTACGCACTATATATATCCTCTAATTTTTTTTTTCGCAAATTAGACTTATTTGAATAAAAATTCAAAATCATTGTTGGATTTTTGGAAACCTCCTTAGGTGGCTATTCACCCATTTTCATAGTAGAAATATGTAAAGTGAACAATTTTATATTTTAGTGGGCTAAGTAAACTTTCTTAATAGTTTAGGTGTGTACAATAAACTTAATCTAAAATATATCATCTTATTGAGGCGACAAATTGAATCCGGGGGCTTCACTGATAGAGGAATGACATTATTGAGGAAAGAGGATGTTAGTGAGAGTGAGAGGCAATTCTTGGTGGGTCACACCGAGGTGCGACCCCTTGGTGTCTATGTTAATTAGAATTCCGGAACCACAAAAGTAAAGGAGATTGAGTCGGGAGGGGGCCAGGAAGGATCGCAACCGAGAGGAGAGCGGTATAAAGGACGGTGGATGGAAGTGCAGAACTAGGGTCGTAGTCGAGAGATATGGTCGTGGGAGAGATGCAGAGAAATGAAGAAAACTATTATGGATTTTTCATAGTGGGGAAATTGCCTCCATATCACAAATAAAAATTACATTTTCACAAATACCTTTATACTACCTCCGGTCACAAAAAGAAGTCGTCGTTAACTCTTGGACACGCCTTTGACCATTCGTCTTATTAAAAAATTTAGCTCAAATATGTAAAAAATATAAGTAATACTTAAAATACATTTAATAATAAATCAAATCATAACAAAATAAATAATATTTATATAACTTTTTTGAATAAGACGAATGGTTAAAGACATGTTCAAAAGTTAACTACGACTTCTTTTTGTGACTTAAGGGAGTATATCTCAACGAAACGTAGAATCACACTTAATTTGTTATTGAGATAACTTATTGATATTTCGTGAAAGCGTTTATTTGTTATAGAGGGAAGGTAGTGATATTTTGAGAAAGTGTAATTAAAACGATTAATTTTTTCACGAGACATTCCTAACTGGGAGAGAAGGATTTGCATAAAAACATGGAGATGGGATCCGGATCGCACAAATGACCCTTGGTTGCGCCGCCCCCCTGCCTCCTTGCTTGCGCCGCCCGCTCTCGGGCTGACCATCTTGGACTCCTCCCCGCGCCAGCGACGACGCCGGCCTCCCTCTCCTTCCGTGCGCCACCACCGTTCTCCTCCTCCCCTTGCCTACGGCGCCGCTGTTCTACTCCCCGGACGGCCGGGCTGCGGGCTTCCCTCCACTTGCTCTCCGGCGACTGCAGCAGGTACGGAGGTACCCCCTTGCGCATTCCTGGGAGCCCGGGCAGTGGATCCGCCAATGCTAGGAGACACAGTTGATTCCTGCCTGGAAAGCGGAATCGGTGCTCTAGGAGTGTCTGTGGTCAGAGCTAGATTCGCTGCTGAGTAGTAATTGGGGACTAGTTCCCGCTGTCTTCACGCGATTTACTGGTGGAATTGGCGCTCTAGAGTGAAAATTCGTGAGCCAATTCGGATCCAGGAGGGTGGATTTTGGCGTGTATTGTTTGCTCACTGCCGTTTTTTCCTTTTTAACCCTGGATGGAAGCCACGGGCCGTTAGCTATTCAGTGGTTGTTGAAGCGGGGAGGAAATTGCAACGTAACCTTCGTTTCAGTTCTAACTGAATTCGTTCCTATTAACAGGGGCAGCTGATGTCACCAATCGTTTACGTAGCTGTTGCCTTTTTAGTCGGATTCTTTGCCTTTGCTCGTCTTGTCTTATTTCAAGTTGCAAAATAAGCCATTTCACATTAAAATGAGTGTCTTTTTTCATCGAAGTCCAAGTCACAAATTGATCCATTGGATAATCTAAGGTCACACGTGAATCTTGATAATTAGCTAAATTTTTCTTTCCTCCATCTTTGTACCCAGTTTGTTGTGCTTGTCATGTTATTGATAATTTACACTCAAAGCTGATGTTTGCTGTGACTTTCAAGGGCTCTTACTAATTTGTCATTTGTCATTGGTGATGGTGATTAATGATTATCAGAGAGTTGAACTTCGATGCTGCACTTAAGTATTTGATTAATTGTTGCCACCTTGCTGGCCCTGTTTTGCCTGCTGGTGCTAGGCGGAATCAATGGCTGTCCGCGAGGAAAGATATGTGAGGTTAGCTTCTATCCTCCTTTTTCTGCATATATTCAAGAGTGTGTTGATGTCTTCACCAGAAATAAACACCTTCTGCCAAAATTGATCGAAAATATGAGGTCTTCATTAGAATGTTACTTCAACTTTAAGAAAAACCTATTCCAATGTCACTTCAATTTTAAGAAAAAAAAATATTTCATTGAAATAATGAGGTGTATGGTTTACGAAAAATTCACAACTGACTGAATTCCAAATTTGCTGTGGTATAAATAGCTGTTTAGTGCCATTAGAAGAATGTGCGTTATTCTGAGTAGTATTCTTCAATGTTGCATTCTTGTATCATCTACTTGTGCGCAGGTTTCAGGACTGGAGATCAGAGCATTCTGTCAATTCTGACAAGATAGTTTCAGAAGGAAGGCATAATGTATTTGACGCGCTAATGGATAGAACTGTAGGAGCCTTCTCATTCTTAGGGAACTATTCAGTGTCTGAAGCACTGAATAAATCTGCTTCGGAGGAAAGAAAGTCCAAAACCAGAGTTCTTGATCCTCAAGGACCATTTTTGCAGAGATGGAACAAGATATTTGTGATATCATGTCTTATTGCTGTTTCCGTGGACCCATTATTCTTCTACATCCCAGTCATTGATGGTGGCAATAACTGCTTGTATCTGGATAAGAATTTGGAAATCATAGCAAGTATCATGCGCTTTTTCACAGATATCTTCTATCTGCTCCATATAATATTTCAATTCAGGACAGGCTTTATTGCTCCTTCATCTAGAGTATTTGGTCGAGGCGTATTAGTTGAGGACACATTTGCAATAGCAAAGCGATATCTATCAACATACTTTCTGATTGACTTCTTAGCTGTTCTGCCCCTCCCTCAGGTATTTCATATGCCATACTCCACTAACGTGTCAAAATGGAATTATCTTTTTAGAAGATAGAATAGAACTACATAAATCACGAGAACTCATTGTACACTATGCAGTCATTTGTATGCTAGTTTAATCATGTACGGTTACAAGGAAAGCAATGGTATCTCTTCACTAGATATGAGCCCCATCTCCTACGATGGTTTCATGATTCATCTGCCTGCATAAATCCTGACGTAAATAATTTGTTATTTTGTTTCTCCCTATATCCATAGATGTGCCAATATCTCATGTTTAGGTAAGATACAAACTTATTTCTACCTTGACTAGCAACATATATGTTCATGACTACCTAATGCACTTCATACCACACTTTTCCTTGTGTTCTTCCTTTTTGGTTTTGTGCATGAGTTTTGTTTTGGTGCAAAGGTTCAATAGGCAATAAATGATAGATTTGGTTGAAACAATGCATCTCAAGTATGGCTGTTCTTGATCCTCAAGGACCATTTTTGCAGAGATGGAACAAGATATTTGTGATATCATGTCTTATTGCTGTTTCCGTGGACCCATTATTCTTCTACATCCCAGTCATTGATGGTGGCAATAACTGCTTGTATCTGGATAAGAATTTGGAAATCATAGCAAGTATCATGCGCTTTTTCACAGATATCTTCTATCTGCTCCATATAATATTTCAATTCAGGACAGGCTTTATTGCTCCTTCATCTAGAGTATTTGGTCGAGGCGTATTAGTTGAGGACACATTTGCAATAGCAAAGCGATATCTATCAACATACTTTCTGATTGACTTCTTAGCTGTTCTGCCCCTCCCTCAGGTATTTCATATGCCATACTCCACTAACGTGTCAAAATGGAATTATCTTTTTAGAAGATAGAATAGAACTACATAAATCACGAGAACTCATTGTACACTATGCAGTCATTTGTATGCTAGTTTAATCATGTACGGTTACAAGGAAAGCAATGGTATCTCTTCACTAGATATGAGCCCCATCTCCTACGATGGTTTCATGATTCATCTGCCTGCATAAATCCTGACGTAAATAATTTGTTATTTTGTTTCTTCCTTTTTGGTTTTGTGCATGAGTTTTGTTTTGGTGCAAAGGTTCAATAGGCAATAAATGATAGATTTGGTTGAAACAATGCATCTCAAGTATGGCTTACTGGTGCTATGAAGCATGATAATTGGGAATTAGTAAGGATTTTTTTTGGGGTATGAAAGAGCAAAAGTAGGCCAAAGATATAATTTAGTTTCTATGCTGAGAGGGAACTAAAAAGCATGGGGAGCTGCATTGTACGTGAGCTCCTTGAGTTAGATGGCACACATCGCCTCATGGTAGAACTCTTTAGTTGATATAGTGGCATCAGCCAATTAGCCATGGGAATTTTCTCCTTTAGGAATTATGCTACAATTATTATGTGGGTAATGCTGTAATTCGCATGACGATGTTGCTGTTAAATGTTCAGACCATTCAGTTACTTGGTATGATCAATACTTTGAGCTAATTTGTGAAACATGCCTGGAAGAGCAGATGCTTTCCAGGTATATGATTGAGAAGCTGAATACTACTAGAATTGCTCAGAACTTCCTCATTCCAGTTTAGAGCTGATCGTGTACTACCAATTCTTATTTTCCAACTTTGTATAAGTCACTGTTTTCAATCGAAGCTAACCTTAAATTTTATTTAAACAATGCGGAAAATTGATTTCCCTCGATTTTCTAGGACTTCTTTTAACATAAAGTTGTGTTTAATTATGACATTTTTATTACCAGCTGTGTGTATTGGTAGTGCTACCCCGACTCCAAGGCTCGGATATTATGAAGGCAAAAGATATATTGATGATTATAGTTATATGCCAATATGTGCCTCGACTAATCCGAATAATACCACTATACCTTCAAATCACAAGATCAGCTGGCATAATTACAGAGACGGCATGGGCTGGTGCTGCTTTTAACCTTTTAATCTATATGCTTGCTAGTCATGTAAGTCCTCTACTCATTGTTTAGTAAGAAGAATGCAAGAAACCTTGCCCTTTTCTCACTGAAATTAATTTGATTTCATTGGTATATAGTTTTGCTTATGTTCATTGTTTAATAATTATTCTCTCATGAGAAATTATTCGAATGAACTTTATTATCTGGTCTTTATCTTACATTAATGTAGACAGAACAATGTTCAAGAAGGTGTTAAGGTGCTAGTCAAGCAGCGAGTTATAGCCTAACGCCTAGATGGATTAATTGGGACTAGGCGGTTGGCTTAATTAAGGGAGACAACACCCAAAAATATGCATATATTTGATATTTAGATGAAGAAAATCTATACCTAATTGTTGAATTAACTATTCATTGCAGTGGTATAAGTTAGTAAATTAACATGTATCACCAATTTATTAATCATTAGTCACTGTTGACACAAACAGAGCACTAAGCCAACTGCACAACTGCAAAGTGCATATCACTAATTCAACCATCCGAGAGAGACTTTGCATAATCACTAGTACAGCTGTACCAAACAACTTCACTACTCAGTACTCATTTACTTGGATGGACATCACCGTCGTACACAAGCAAAGAAATGGAGGGAGAGCAGGCTGCAGCCTGTAGGCTGTAGCCAAAGGGGAGTGGGCAAGTGCACTTGGGTCCTAGCAGGCATAAGTTTAGGGGCCTAGTGTTGACATGGTGCTGGAACTACTGTTAATACAAAAACACTCAGTAACCTGCAATAGCAAAGGATCATATATATATAAGTTAGAAATTTAGTGATAGATTATGATTAGTTACAATCCATCAGCGATTGCTAAAATAAGATTCTATTAGTTTACATGAGATAAGGTTAGTTACTACTCCCTTCGTTCTTTTTTATTTGTCGCCGTTGACTTTTGGACATCCTTTTGACCATTCGTCTTATTAAAAAAATTATCGCAAATATGCAAAAATATAAGTCATGCTTAAAGTACCTTTAATGATAAACAAAGCATAACAAAATAAATGATACTTAAATATTTTTTTGAATAAGATGAATGGTTAAAGGACATGTCTAAAAGTCAACGACGACAAATAAAAAAGAACGGAGGGAGTATATTTTAAAAATTGCCTTTGGTCCAAGTTAGACATTCCTATAAAAGGGGCATCATGTATACATTATTAATTAAGTAATAAATTAAAAGATTGGTTTAGTACCAACCGCATGTGGCGCGGCTTATCCTCTGCGCCACCCATGACACCGTCATAGCATTTTTGTTTCTTTCCTGTCAAGACCACATTAGGCAGTCTGACATCGCATTCATGTTGCAGCACTCGAAGAAGACACCATCCGCTAGCTGAATGGTGTTGCACGTTGTCAACATTGATGACTACTGTTTTGGAGCAGTCACCAGTGACGGTGACGGAGATCACAGGGCTATGAGCCTTCACCACCTCTTATCTTGAGTTGCTGGGGTGTCGTCGATGTTGGCGGCTACGTCTTGTCTTGCAAAGGCGCTCGCTTCTTGCATCATGTCGTTGTCACTAGTTTATCTATTGTGGCAGTAACTTTTCAACCTTTGCCACTCCATCTGCCATCTTTACCGCCATAGAGACGCTCGTGTAGCCGACTTTGGCTTGCAGTGTAGCTAATGCCACGCCCATCTGGACGACATGAGCAACAAGATTTGTTCCAGGTCTTCGCTTTTTTTTTCTTATGTTCCCAGCCAGGTGAGACTGCATCCATCTCTCCAGCGATGTCTTCATGTACAACATTTCCACAGCATAAAACCATCTGATCGCCTCACAATGCATGACATACCGTAAACCACCATGATCACCATTTTAGGTGGGGGTCACCAAAAGTGACAGCAGCACTAATAGCCGGTGCAGAGCCCTCCTTCACGTTCTTGGCGGCGGCGGCAACACCCACCGCCAGTGGCTTTCCATTTGGCATTGCTTGGAAATCCTCATGCGGTGGACGCTGCCGCCAAGAACATGAAGGGTGCTTTATACTGGTTATCACTGCCGCTGTCGCTACTGGTGGCCTTGAAACGATGATCATGGCGATACATGGTGTGCCATGCATCGTGCATTTGGTGAGTGGATGATTTCGTGTTGTGGAAATATTGTGATGTGAAGGCGTTTTTCGGAAAGCGTCTAGCAGTCTCACTTGGCTGGGAAGAAGCACAAGAACTTAGCGAAGATCAGTCTTGAACAAGGCAAGACCACAATTTTGGCTTTCGTCACTTGTGCTTTCTAGATGGAAGTGGCATCAACTACACTATAAGCCAAAGCCGACGACGATACAAGCGTCTATGTGGTGAAGCTGGTAGATAGAGTGATAAAGATTGGAGAAGTTACTGCCATAATAGATAGAACTGCTGACCATGGCATGATGCAAGAATGGGAGCTTTGGCAGGGGAAACTCTATGGTAGGTGGAGAAGGTTCATGCCCCTGCAGCCTCCATCGTCATCGCTGTCACCGGTGGTCGCTCACAAACGGTGGTCATCGACAATAATAATGTGTAGCATGTCGTTGATGATGTCCTCTTTGGGTGCTGAAGCATGAAGGCATTCGGATTGTATCATTCGATCTCAGTTGACAGGGAATGAACAAAATGCTATGATCTAATCTACTATGACCTGATAAGGGCACTGCGCGTGGTGTAATTTGTATTAGACCAATCTTTTAATTCATTACTCGATTGATAATGGATACATGACGCTCCTTTTATAGAGATCACTGACTTTGACCCTATGAAAGCAATTTTTAAAATAAAGTAACTCATCTTATCTAATGAAAATTAATATGATCTTATTTAGCAATCTCTAGTAGATGACAACTAATCATAATCATGCTGCAAACTTCCTAACTTATCCGCATATGATCCTTCTCATCTACGGGTTACTGTCGACGCATGTGAACAATTCACATGAACAGTAATTCCAGCGCCACGTATAACCTTAAGCCCCAAACCTATGTCTGCTGGGCCCCCGTGCACAAAACAACAATAGAGGGAGAGAAGAGTCTGATGAAGGAGGAACAACAAAGGGTGAGTTGGGGAGGAAGAGAGTTATCTCTAGGCTCTAGCATTCATGGAGAGGTCGCTCGGTTCGCCTTGAGGTCCTTGAACCTTGAGGATGAATCAGCACCAAGATTTGGGGTCACAGGACAGCAGTGGTGGTCAGGGTTGGCACATCGGCATCTATGGCAGTGCAAGATTCAGTTGTGGTGCACCCTCCTGAAGCCCACATCTGATCTCCCAAACCCTAACCCTAAAAGGAGAATAGGCATGGACTGACCAAATTGGGTGAGTCCAACCTTTTTAATCCCCCTCACCGTTGACTGACCAAAGCGTTTGCGTAACCACCACCTCACCGTTGAATCCCATGGGGATTAGTCCCATATAGGACCAGCTTTAACTGGCTAGGCGAGGGCAACCGTCTAGAGGGGCGATTTTGATGGAATCCCAGGGGGTTCCTATTACCCAACGCTTCCTCGTGGATTAAATGGTTCATACAACCGATTTTTAGAACACTAGATGGAAAAATAAGTACTGACAAGAATTTTTTTTTGAAAAAATATTCTTAGATTTATGAGCATTGATCATTTGTTTTTTTAACCTTTCGATCATAGAAATGTGCTCCAATGTTATGATATCATTAAAGCATAGAGGAGCACAATGCACGGTATGTTTTCTAGTGTAACAGTAGTATACACAACGATGTCAACTGCTAAACCATCTCGTTTGATACAACTATAGATCATATTCATAGCACACAATGAAATGTTCGTAGTAAGTAGTGGACACACCTTACTGCATTGAGTTTTGTTGCACTGAAGCATGTGCATCAATCCATGCATGCATGCATTGGAGGATGTACCTTTGTTAAAATGACGAGTAGATGCAAATGGAGGTAGCAGTTAGTGCTCTGCAAACAAGCTACTTGATTGCTTCCATGTAGTTTTCTTCTAGAAGAACAGTATGTCCCAAAATGTTAGGAAATGCATCGGTGAAGAATTGGAAACTTACTAAGATATGCTTAGTAAAAGATGCTAAATATAGTGAAGGTGATTTTTTTTTAAATCTGATGACCTACAAGGATGGTGATTGGAAGTGCTGATGCAATAAATCTTGTCGACTGTGAAGGTGATTTATCCATGAGTAATATCACACTAGTGAACTTTGTGATTTTGGTCCAACTTGTCCTGCCATTGTCTATTCCCTCTTCATAAGAGGGCTAGTATCCAGATAAAGTGCAATTAAGTTTAGCACATTTCATCTGCCATAGTAAAGAGTAAAAATATTACTTTTAACTGCTTGCAGGTCCTTGGAGCTCTTTGGTACCTCCTTTCTATTCAACGAGAAGACACCTGTTGGAGAGATGAATGTAGGAAACAGAATGGCTGCGATTCTACATCTTTGTATTGTGGGAGTAATAGAAACAATACTTTCTTGCAAAAAGTTTGCCTGACAAATGGCACTGCCAATCCAGACCCATTCTTTGGAATTTATTTGCCAGCTCTCGTTAATGTTTCACAATCAAATAGTTTCTTTGAAAAATTATTCTATTGCTTTTGGTGGGGTCTCCAAAATCTAAGGTTTGTCAACCAATTTTTTTTTGATAAAAGAATGATAGCTTAAGATACCATATTTATATATTTGTCCATCTATTGCAGTTCTCTTGGTCAAAACCTGAAAACAAGCACTTATACTCCGGAGAACTTGTTTGCTGTTTTTGTTTCGATATCAGGTTTAGTTTTATTTGCACTCCTCATTGGTAATGTGCAGGTATGATATTTACCGTTGACATCATTTATTTTAATGTCTATTGTGGGTTTACTGGTAAATTTATTAGTTAATTGCAACACATGTGAAGGATTTTAGTTCAGCAAAATTGTGCACCTGCTGACGTGTTTGTTCTGCCATCCTGAAAGCACATTGCTTAATATGAATGTCTACCTATCTGCTACTTTAGTCATTGATTGGACAAATGTGAAATGAAAATTCCCTTAAGAGTTCTTTGATTCTTTTATTTATGTTGCTCATATTTATCTTAAATACCATATAAACATCAAACGTTTGTTACATAACTTGATGGAAGTTTGATGCTTGAGTGATTTTAATGGCAATATTTTCCATAGAGAAAAAAGGAATAATTTTGGTTAAAAATTCCAAAAATGCAAAGGATTGCAAAACTAACATTGCTTTAAAGCTGAACCTAAATGGTAGCATTAGCTTCAAACAGCTAAATTCTTCATAACCTTGTGTACCATTAGCTCTGTAGAGATTATACTAGGGAAAATTTTAATATTTGCTACCCCTAGTAGCCTCAGTCTGCGATATTCAATTACCAGAAGAATTTAATATTTGCTACTCCTAGTAGCCTCAGTCTGCGATAGTCAAGTACCAGATGTAAGTCCAATCCATATAGCAAGGGTTTGGTGGTGAGCCTGGTGGTTTTATAGTGAACTCCACAATCACGTTAGCTGGTAACAAAAAAGGTTACCGTGGTATTTTTTTTCATTTTCAAAATACCATGGGATAACAATGGCATCAACTTTTAGTTCTTTATTGATAAGAATTATATGGATTTCCAAGTGATCTTTTCAATAATTAACTAGCTGTAACCGATATATATTCTTTATATATGCTTAATCCAATTTGATTTCTACATAAAATGTCTCCTTACTATTTGAACTGTATTGTACTTATTGCCAGATGTAAAGGCAACAGCTCCATTATTTAATGTGTAAGCAGGAAGAACTAGTTCAATTACATATTTACTAGGCAGTTAAATTGTGTATTTGTACCATATTTTCCTGATTCTCTGCTTTGCTGAAATTTTGTAGACCTATTTACAATCAGCTTCTGTGCGAATCGAGGAAATGAGAGTGAAAAGACGTGATACTGAGCAATGGATGGCGCATCGACTACTTCCTGAGAACCTCAGGGAGCGGATACTGCGTCATGAACAATATAGGTGGCAAGAAACAAGAGGGGTTGATGAAGAGGGTCTTCTTATGAATCTTCCCAAGGATCTTAGGAGAGAGATAAAGCGGCATCTTTGTCTGTCACTTCTCATTAGGGTACTTTTTCAACTTTTACATGTTTCTACTGTATTTGTAATAGAATCATATTTTTGCTCTTTGTCCTATCTGTTGGTTTATGAAAATGAATCCTCTACTGTGTATTGTGCCAAATCATGTGTGGAAGACTAGATGTTATTGCCACTTACTGATTATATGGGCACCCCTGTTGTTTCTCCAGGACCATAGGGAACTAACAACTTGTTGCATGTGCATTGCAAAATACTTTTAGTGGGGTTTTTAAGCCATGCAAATGAAATCCTCAGGTTTCTTGCTTATTCTGAATAGCTGTATCTGCATTAGTGTTAATTGTGTCAGCAGCCATTGGTTATGGTTCAGTTATGGCCCCCAGGCGGTTTTTATACTGTAGTGCAAGTCTGGCAGCTCCTGAATTTTGGTAGAGTTTATGTAAATGAAATTGTATGGATGCCATGTACTAGTTTGTCCTGGCCCATATCTCTTGCTTTGAACTGTGAGTTGAGTTGGTTTTAATTTGTGTATACCAGTATACCACACCCCATGAGCAGCATATTCATATTATTCAGGTTCTCTGTTCTAACAGCAATGTGAAAACTGGGAGAGGGCTTGATCAAATACAGTACTCATGGCATACTGGATATTTGACTGGAAAAATTAATTTCTCGCATTTCCACCTTGTGTGCCAACTTACTTCCCTTTGAATATATTTGCAGTTCTACGTTGTAGTTCTTCAATGTCTCTTCAATGCCAGTCACATTTTTGTTGTCTCTTATTAAGCTTTTTGAACAAACCTGGAAGTAGAAAAATGTTCTGGAAAGTCGCATGTTTATTATCCCAATCACTGTTCCCTCAATGTGTTTGATTTGTCTTTGGATTTTAGAACATTTCCACTGTCAGCTTTGACTTCACCCTATGAACTTGAATGTCAGTTACTTATGAAGGCTCTATTTGACATATCACATGTATATTTCTAAATGGAGGTCATTAAGTGGCCTCTAAGGAGACCTAGACTTTGTTATATCCATCTCTCTCCTTTGTATTATGTTTTGTGTCAAATCAATATATGCTATAATTTAGTTATCAATTCCCTCATCTCTATTCTTTTGCATTGTATGCAGGTTCCCATGTTTGAAAACATGGACGAACAGCTCTTGGATGCCATGTGTGATCGGCTAAAGCCCATGCTGTACACAGAAGGCAGCTGCATCATTCGTGAAGGAGATCCAGTGAATGAAATGCTTTTCATCATGAGAGGAAATCTTGAGAGTATGACAACAAATGGTGGACAAACCGGTTTCTTCAACTCCAATGTTCTCCAAGGTGGAGACTTTTGTGGTGAAGAGCTCCTCACTTGGGCTCTTGACCCCACTTCAGCTTCAAACCTTCCCAGCTCAACCAGGACAGTGAAGACATTGTCTGAAGTTGAAGCTTTTGCTCTGAGGGCTGATGACTTGAAGTTTGTAGCCACCCAGTTCAGGAGACTCCACAGCAAACAACTCCGGCATACCTTCAGATTCTACTCACAACAATGGAGGACCTGGGCTGTTTGTTTTATACAGGCAGCTTGGCGCAGATACTGCAGAAAGAAGCTGGAAAATTCTTTGTTTGAGAAGGAGAAGAGGTTGCAAGCAGCGATTGTAAGCGATGACTCTACATCACTCAGTCTCGGTGCGGCACTATATGCTTCGCGTTTTGCTGGGAACATGATGCGGATCTTACGAAGAAATGCCACCCGGAAGGTCCGTTTGCAGGAAAGAGTGCCTGCAAGGCTGTTGCAGAAGCCAGCAGAGCCAAACTTTTTTGCTGAAGACCAGTGAATTTTTTCATACCATACAACCAGACATTGATCATCCAACTGGTAAAATTTGTTCTTGTGCCTCTATTGCTTATAATCAACATGTCTCGATTTTATGAGTGGACGTTGTACATAAACCATTATCTGGTTTGACGTCTTCTGATTTCTAATATACGTAGGGTTGGATCTTTATCTGTACATGTGATATCTGTATTGTATACGGATATACGGAATGCATGTATTATAAGCATTCCAGATTGGAGTTCTGAAAATGGAAGATCCTGTAAATGTAACTGATCATAAAGACGGTAAATGTATGACATATATGTTTTTTTTAAGGCAATGTATGGTAGACATTAAACCCTTGTATCTGTATCACGGTATGCATTTTTCAAATTTCACTTTCGGAAAACTATGTCGTAGCATTTTTTTGCCTTATTTTGTATGTACTTGTCAATTGTCTGAGTTGCTCGTATACGTGATGCACAATTGAAATGGCGGATCCTTGTCCGAAATTCTCCAGGATCAAAAGGGATCCCTGTAGAACTCTGGCAATCTGAAAATTGCTAGCGGGCGTTACCTATTTTCAAGTATTATCGCATTACCCATATTCAACTATTATCGCACAAAATCATAGAATTGAAAATTCGGAATATGGATGGTCAATTAGATGGTGGTAATCGCTTGATAAGAACTGGTAATGGACTGACATCTATTACAAAAGAATGGTGGACGATAGAAATTGGACGTCCGACTGGCATCACGTTGATGTTAGCGTAATGAAACTTGAGTAATAATTGCTGAAACTTGGAAAATTAGGGTGACACGTGAACAAAAACTGATGAAACTTGAATAATTTTACTAAAAAGAAGTTATTGATGAAACTTGACAATGTGCTATGGAACTTGAATAATTGTTGAAAAAACCTGACAATATACTGATATTTGAGAGCAAACTGTTGAAACTCGAATAATTTATGCTAGAAGTTAAAAAAGCTAAAACTTGATATTATACTAATAAAACTTGAGAAAACTATTAATGAAACTTGACAATATGCATAACTATGCATTTGAAGATGTTGGCTAGTCTTAGCCAGTGTTCACCTAGTCGTTAGTCGGTAGTCAGCTGGTTAACTATAGGCTGTTTGGTTGTCTGCATCGAGTTTTGCATCTAGATATACAAAACTAGGGTGTTTGGTTGTCTTCCCACCCATCTAAACCAGGCTCTCCAGATGCAATTACCCCTCCGGGCCAGGCTCTGCAGATACGACCAAATTGAGCGTTTCCCCAGAGCCAGGCTCCGTGGATGCAGCAACAACCACGTACGCGACACATTTGATTCATTTATTTGCTATATCTTTTGATTAGTATTTTCGATTACCGAACCGATTTCAAAAATGGGTTATTGATTTTTTTTCGAACAATACGAGACCACACTTGCCATATAAAATTTTAAAGTTTAAAATTTTCATTTTTGAATTTATTTATTTATGAGACTTTCTTTTGAATTTTTTATTTTCGTAATTAATTTTTTTGTTATTTTGATTTTCTACAATTTATTTTTTAATATGTTTCATCCCTCTTTTGAATTTCTTCATGCCATTCTCTCCTTGGTGCAGTCAACCAAACAACATCTCTACCCAGCTTGCACAATGTCATACGCCTAACCAAACAACAATCATTTGCATTATTTTAGCCTGGCTCCAACCAGCTTGGCTCGGCTCATACAGCCTGGTTCAACTGAGAAGGCAACCAAACGGCCTACTAGTGACTAGCGACTAGGCCGACTAGTCGGAGACTCCAATATGACCACTACCAGCAAGAAATATTAATGCAAATAAGCATAAATATAAATACAGAAAATAATAATACAAGTCACACACTGACACACATAAGACGTAGACATGGACACCAAGTCACCAATCATCACAATCTTCAATCTACAATCATCACAACCTACAATCTACAATCCGTCAGCTGAGGGAGCACGGCCGCCTGCCAAGGGAGGCGTCAGCGCCGCCCGAGATGTGTGTGTTACGGCTACTGCCTAACCCTAGTGTGGTCTGTAGTGTACTAGTGACTAGTGTGTACCCACCCTTTTGGACCAAAAATTCAGCCCACGCGCCAATTTTCATTATCCTAGTCGGCCTAAATGCCTAGTCGCTGACTTGGACCGACCGACTAGCACCGACTAGACAGATTTTGACCGACTAGGCGGTCTGACCGACTAACCCACCGATCAACCCCTAATCAGTGCGGATTGCCACCGACTAGCGACTAGTCGTGCTAATCGGTCGACTAGGCGAACACCTGTCTTAGCTAAGCATCCCGCCTGGCGATGGCGCTTAACGTTTCAATCGTGGATACCACATAGTAGCTGTAGCTGGTGTTTGAGCCGAGCATCCCGCATAGTAGCAGAGACCGGCTTTCAACTGAGTTTTCTGCTCGATGATCACTGTTGTATATAGACCAAGCATCCCACACAACAATGGTGATCGAGGTCTTTACTAAGCTTTGCGTGTCCTGCAACGCGGTTGACAGTGGTGGCCTGGTGGGTAGCGTTTTGGTCGAGCTTTTTAGGCGATGGTTGGCATCTTATTGGTGTCTCTTATGAGCATCTCGTGCATCCAATTAGCTTTTCGAGATTCATGCCAACACTTTCTCTCTTGTGTATATATTGCACAATTCCCTCTTTGATGGAATGACATAGCTTCTACCCTTTGCGTTTAAAAAATTCTGAAAGATTAAACAATTTATCTGAAAGGTAGAACTCGTGAAATTGGTTATAGTATATTTGTAAACTTTTAGGGTACAATTGATTAGAGGGAGAGTCCATGGACGAACATAAATAGAATTCACTTTTGACTGCTTAAGAGGCTTTGCTTTTTATCAGAAAATAATGGCACTTTTCTTTGAAAATGGGAAAAGTCTAAAATTTTGTCTATTAATTCGTAAAATGCTAAAATGCCTCCCAAAATTAAAATTTTTAATGGATGATGCTGCGGTTGTGGGGGCAATCCCTAGCTCCCAATCACCTGTTGCTCAAGTGACCTGGGATTCCGTTGCTTCGGTCCTTCAATCAAAATAAGGAACTTCACTGATCACCCATCACTGAGCTGCGCTTTCTTCGTGCCTTGCTACATAATTGGTCATGGTTGTATTATGCAGAAATAAGGATAATGCTGAAACCTCGGTGATGTGCAAGTGTGCACCTCCAACCTGTTGCTTTGGGGATGGAAGGAGAAAGTGGAGGCGGTAGAGCCGAAGCCTTAGCTCAGTGATATCCCACGTGCATTCGAACCTTCATCCTCACACTTTTGCCTCATGCTCTCTCCGTTTTTTTATACTTTTAATTTTTGACACGACTTTGAGCATTGTCTTATTCAAAAAACTATATAAATATCATTTATTTTGTTTTATTGTTAAAGATACTTTAAGCATGACTTATATTTTTGCGTGTTTGCTCTAAATTTTTGAATAAAACGAATGGTTAAAGATGTGTCCAAAAGTCAAAGGTTTCAAACAAAAAAATGGAGGGAGTATTTTTAGAGATTTAATTCCGGGGTTAATTTTTAGAGGCTCAGTGAGACTGTGTGTGCCCGCCTGTATAAGAAGGCTTGGCGTTTTTTTTATGTGATTTTGCATGTGTTTTGATATGATTTTGCATGATGTGTGGCATGCACGCGTATGATATGAGCTGTACGTGGTCGGGTTGTACCCTGCAAAAAATAGAGGCGGTAGTCCGTAGAGTTCCCTCGATGCTGAGCTTTGGGGATCGATGGAATTGCTAGTCCCATTTTCGTTGATTAGAGTGCATGGGTGGAAATCAGGAAAGTGTCCCAGAGGCTACAGGATCATGTGGTTGTTGTGAAAATTGGGTTCAGTGTTGAGAATATTTTATATTTTGTACTTGTGATGTACGTGGAAGGGTGTACATTATTTTTATAAACAAACTTGTTTGCCTGCATGTACGGCATGTCACGAAATTTAATTAATATAACAATAGTTTAAACCCGTTTGACCGGTGGCTCTTTAAAGATGCCAAACTTTGTGCATTATTCCCTAACTTTGAGCTTTTGATAGAATGCCCTTTCATAGAGATGCCATCTTTTCCACGAGTAAGCATGTTTACTCATCAATCTTCTTTTTAAGGGTGTGTCCCTTTGGAATAATATCTCTCTCTTTAGATTATCCTATGGATCACACTTTTATGTTGTAACATATCCCTGTCCAACGACATTATGTTTCAACAACGGTCTTACTTGAACCATGTTTTAACACATTTGATTTATTTTGTTTTCAAATTAATTGTCGATTACATGCAAGCTAGGAAATGTAAGAAATCCTCCTCTTGCGATGTTTTTTTTTCAATTTTTTCGAATTTTTTTTTCACAATTGCTGTGCCTTGAACATAGGGCTAGACGCCCAGCTGGCCAGCTCAATGCACCTCTATCCGTTCTTTTGTTATCCTTCACTCTCCTCCATTCTTTAGTGTAGATATATCTCTTTCCCTCCATTTCTTCTAAAACATGGTGCTTGATCTCATGAAACATTTTGCTTGTATAGACTAAAAGATCTTTGCTTTTATCATGTTCATCAATACTCCGTTCATATTCCACAATATTTTGTCGATGATTTGATCATGGTTATTAACGCCATGATCATGTTTCAACCGTACATCATCCACGTTTCAGAAAAATCATCTGTTTTTAGGATTAGACGTCCCATCCCTAGCAAGTTCCTTCTTTTTTTTAACAAGATTAAACAATATGCACTATAGGTACACCAAAAAAAAAGATAAATAGAAAGAAAGCAGAAGGGAATAATCTAGCTGGAGAGTGATTCCTAAACCTTCTTTTTAAGTAAAGTGGCTCTTGCAACTTGCCAGTAAAGGTTCATCGGGCTACACTTGTCGCATATATGCTCTCTTGATTTCTCTTTTCTGGAGGTTGCGGTCTTGATTTGTTACTACCATGCTGGCTTTTGATACTTGATTATAATGGACGGGTTCTTGGCTTCTTGCATGCTGAAGCTATTCAATAAAACCATCTTTTTCCCAAAGGTTGACTTTGACTATTGGAATTTCACAAATAAAAATAATTGATTCGATGATGACAACAAATTGTACTTTGACATCAATGTATAAACTAGCATGAGATTTAAAAAAAGGATAGTGCCAATTCACAATCCTACTATCCCCATCCTTAAACTGTTGACCTTGAAAATCTTTAAAATTATAGGGATTTATTTCACTTGACTTTAATGTATGGTGAACACAAAAAGAGTCCTATTCTACGGAGTAATTATGAAACATGTGCGTAATACTGATGAAACATGATAAAAGAATCCCATGTCCCCATTCAAAAAATTTTCACCCCAAGCAAATTTTAGAAAATGTGTCTTAGGAGAACAAAAGTAATGTTTCACGGGAACAAGATCAATATTTCACAAGGCAAGTCCGAATGTTTCAGAAGAACAAAAAAATCACGGTAATATTTTGTAAGTGCAAATCAAATGTTCCATACATTTCTAGCAATTTTCTGCATATGTATTTGTGATGTTTTACGGTGAAAACGAGAATACATTTTCTTTTGACCGTCTTTTTTGTCGTCACATAAGAAGAAAGAGGGAGTCAGCGAGGGGTTTTGCATGGGAGAAGGAAAAATAAAGAGGGAAATTGACTAGTGAGTGCAAGGAAAAGAAAGAGAGCTGAAATGGGAAGAGGAATATGGCCAAAATATCAAACCGCTTATAAATATAATTTGATTTGATTTTTTTAAAATATAAATTTAATAATTAACTCTTAACCTAAAATTCTACGGAAATTTTCTTAAGAGAAACATATACTTGTAAACATTCTTATTTTCAAAAAAATTTACTTGTAAAGAATTTTGAAATTGGATACAAATGCCATACAATGCATGCATCGCATTTTGACAATGCATGATTTGTAAAGCTTTGAAAACGAGGATGTTACATTCAGATGCATATCCCAGCGCCACCACGGCCGCCCGATCGCGCGCACCAGGCAGATCCGGGCGTCTGTTTTATTTTTACGTATAAAACGATTTTTTCGCGCAAATATCAAGCGCGCGGGTGGTTTGCCCGGTTGGTTAGCTCAGTCGGTTCGTCACCTGGGAGCCCCGGGTTCGAATCCCAACTAGTTAAGCTGTAAACTTGTGATGCATAAAACAGCCAAGATGCTTTGATTCTTTTTCTCTTTCTTTCCTTTCTGTAAGGAAACTTCCTCTTTCTTTTTTTTCCCCCTCCCCACGACAGCCGTTGTGTGTTTGTTAGCTAGTTGTTGGCTGGTTGAGTCAAGCTTGTTTGGGAGAAATAAAGGAGGAAAAAAGGAGAGAAGAAAAGGCACGTTTAGTTGCCACCAAACCAGAGTCTAGGCGCTGCCATCGAAAACCGGCCGGTGGGGTCGTACCGCCAATCTTCGGGGCGAGGCCGCCATACTGCGCCGTAGCTCCCTACTACCTCTTGATCAGGCCTTCATCCTGGTACGCGAGCCTTTGATCAAGAACACTCACAACAATTTGGTATTAGAGCCGATCGATCCTGCTCTGATCCTTCGGCCATGGCGTCCATCGAAGATCACAGCTCCAATCTCGAGGCCTCTTCCACCAAATATCGGGTGCACTACTTTGTGCAGATGGAGTGGTGCGAGCTTTTGTCCGTGTTCATTCACTTTGGGCACGCACGGGGAAGTGGAAGGCGGTTATGCGCGGTGACCTGTGGCCTAGGAGGCGACCTCCTCGGTTGGCATGCACGAGATCAGATGAGTCTCCGAAATTCAACCTTGAGTACAAGGTTGATTCGCAGGGAAAGCGATGTTACGGGCTAGCCCTTCACGCGGTACTGTAGTGTCATGAACAGTACCCACGGTACTGTAGCATGTGGGCCCCATCACTATTGAGTCCGTATCTTTTGATTGTTATCCTTTTCATCTTGTTAGCTATTTTCTAAGGATTTGATTAGATTAGATCCAAGTCTCTTCTTAGCGTCCAAGTTGGTCATCCCCTATAAAAGGAAGGTCATGTACCCTTAATTAAGGAAGCAATGAGTAAACCAAGTTCTTAGTAAGGCGTTGCCGACGATAAATGTCCGGTGGCTCCGTATAACCAAAGGCGCTAATTTCGACAACAGCTCGTCTTGCCTGCATCAAGGGCAGTATCTCTTCTTGTTGCGTGCTGAAATCAAGCTCGTAACAGAAGCAGCTCGGTTAGGGCTTGAATTTAGCCCAAGCATCGAGTTTGCTTGGCCCAACCACATCCTAGCTCACTAATTAGTCCATTATCATGGTATACGGGCAACAACTACCAAGTAGACCTGTTCCACCAATGTTTCCATTGTGTGGCTCTGCTATCCACCGTTTTGGATCTCCTACTTGTCATGCCTCCCTATCTCGCCTTCCAACCGATAGCCATCATACCTCCCTACCTTGGCTACTCGCCTTATAGCTTCTCCCTTACAAATCATGCCTCAACATCGAGGCAAATCATGATTTTCTCAATCATGGTGCCTCCCTCTCACACCTCCCCATGCCACCTCCAACATTTGTCTATGCATATGCCATTCCAAAAGCGCCGCCTGTCCATAATTTATGATCCCCTAGCGCCAATGTTCTTATTGATCTATTGACTTCAATCTCCACCGCTATCACCGTCATGAGATCATCATCGCTCTCAACCTCCTGCCATTGCTTTAACCAAGCTCTTTATCAATATAAAGATCAATCATTATTTTTTTCTTAGGTATAGCTTAGCTGAGCTCAAACGCGAACAACCTAGATGCTCAATCTCATCTCGAATTAAGCTCTAAACTTGATGCGTAAGAGCATCCCCAGCAGGGGCATCAAATTTCCCTCCATCGCTACAGTAATCGCTACAGTAACTGCTACAGTGCAAACTGCTACTCACATGGATCAAATTTCCTCCTAATGCATTTGAAAATTTTTGAAGTAGAGACCTTTTTGAGGGGTGAGATGGGGATGCTCTAAAAGAGCCAAGATGCTAAATTTGATTCTTTTTTCTCTCTCTTTCCTTTCAATAAGGAAACTTCCTCTTTCTTTTTTTTTCCCCTCCCCACGACAGCCGGACAGCGCATCGCAGATAGGCCTCGAAGTTTAGCCCGTGGCTCTGCCGGCTGTTAGCTCGGCTCGTGTAGAACCAAGCCCGAGCCCGGTCATCAGCTGGTGTGAAAAAACGAGCCCAAGCCACGCTCGTAGCTCACTCGTGGTGGGGCTCGTTTGGCTCGGCTCGCCAGCATGGCTAGCACAAGTCACAGGCTCACAGTCACAGCAGCATGGGCCCTCGTAACGTCTGACTAGAGGGCCCTCACTTCCCGATATTTCAGTATAAAAAAATCCTTTGTAAATACGCACCTCCACCTCCCGTCTCCCTGAGCCGGAGGAGCATCAGCACGGCCCGTGGAGCGTTGAATTTGATCCCGCCTCGCAGAGCTGTAGCTTTCCCGGAGCTCCGGCGCGTTGCCGGCGAGGAGCTCGGATCAGGCTGGGTCGGCGGCGGCGGCGGGCCGGGTTCGTGCGAGTGGGTGGGCGGCGTTCGGCTCCTCCGTTCCACCTGCGCAGATTCCAAAACCCCAGAAAAGGAAAGTGCAGAGAATAAAGGAAGGAGGCAGAGGCGAGAGCAGTCGTGAAGAAGGCACCACCGGAGCGCCTCCACCCCCTCATATTTCTTCTGCCCCAGCGCCGCCTCCTCCGCTCGTCGCCCTCCGCCCCGCCTCGCCACTCGCGCCCCAGGTGAGGAGCCCCAAGCTTCTGGAACCTTCCGGAACCCCTACCCCCAGCGCCCAGAAATCATGCGTCCATCAGCGTTTCCTTCCTGCCCTTGTCCCCATTGTTTAAGGATTACTAGCTGCTCGGTGCTAATTCAATCTTTTGGCCGTGGTTTTGGTTTCTTCGATGGGTGTCTGGGAAGGTGTGAGGTGGCGATTAAAAAAGGCTTCTTTTGAAAAAGCAATATCCTTTTTTTATGAACAAAATCTCAGTTCCGGCGATTAATATATGCTGTTGCTGCGGTTATATTCAGGTTCTTTAGTCATTAGGTTATTGTGTGGCTATCACGCTATGGCCTCCTGGAATCTTAGGTGAGGTTGGGCGGAGTTGTTCTGTGCTTTCACTGTGCAACCTGTTTAAAGATCCCTCTTCGTCGCTGCCTGCACATGGGCTTTTATGGTTTTTATTGTTGTCAGCAATCTTTTTTGTGTGTGTGCCTACATGGTTAAATATGGTGTTTGTTCTGTGATTTTCGTTATTTTTAGTATTAAGTCTCTACATATGAAAGGAATGCTCAGTCAACGACGTGGTTAATCCAACAACTGAGCAAATGAAGGGGCTTCTAGTGAATTTGACAAAGTTTTAAATAACAGGTTTATTAGCTGCATAGCTAGCTAGTTCATGTACCAAACTGATCTCCTGAGATAAGGTGGGGAATGCACCAAACAATGCGCTATTATGTTGTCATATATTGCCAGTGCCTTGGTCCGTTTTGGTGACTGGGTGCAGTTAAATTTGATGATGCCCTGATCAAATCTACTGCAATGACGTATACTTGATTCCTCTAAATTATAAAAACCATGTGTCTATACCCTTGGAAATTTATTGCGCTCTGTGCATGACTAATCACATTTTATTTTGTGCTTGTTGCTTGTTATCGTTGTGGAGAGCTGTTGTTTCTATGTGCAAACTGTTAAATATTTTATCTATTCCTCTGTTGGCATTCATTAATATCTACATTTGCTTGCACATGCATGAGATTGAATACAATATTCTTTATTATACATAGTATGTAGTAGATTTGATGTAGCAATTGTGATAAGAGTTTTCTTTGTTGCTTTGCTTTTTACTCTTTGTACTGTTCCTTTTGTTCAGAGGCTGGGAACTTCAAAGAGGAATAGGATCCATGGAGGGTGGAGACGCAAGAAATGGTTTGACTGGGATAGCACAGATAGAGGGGAGTGGGGATGAAAGTTCTGCAAAGCCGCTGCCCCCTTGTTGTGTCAAGGCGAGGGCCGCAGCACCTGAATCTGAGGCTAAGTGCCATGCTACGGTGGTGTCGGGCTGGTTCACTGAACCTCGATCACGCTGTGGTATATCCAGCTTGGTGCTAAACTGAATCATTAGCTTGCTTGTCTTGATAATATAAACTTAGAACTTATAATCATTCTCCAATGTCCAGTCATGTGAACTTGCTTTCTGCCTATGCAGGTAAAACAAGCAAAGTGCAGTATTACAACAACCCAATGTGGCCAGGTGTTTCTCTCATTGATAGATATATGTCTGTAAAATAAGTCTCCATAGGACTTATAATCTGTCTTGATAGATATTTGGTAACAAACTGGATAGTTGCGACTGCATTGATGTTAGGACATGCTTATGATACTTAAATACTATTAAGGGAAAATTCCAATGAATGATTTAGGCTGTTTTTTTTGGGAAATGGTTTAGCTTAGGACAATATTGAAAAGAAGACTCTATTTTTGTCTATGGTTGACAAAAGAGTCTGCATCCTTAAGTTATGTCCAAAGATTGATTTTGACTAGCATTTTAAGTCATTAAGATGCCATCTGTCTGCATATTTAGTTATTTACTAACCGTGCCCCTTTTATCACAGTTTTCATGAATTATGGTAAAGCAAGTTGGTCAGGGTTAGGACTTGGATTTTCTTACATAGTGCGTTGACAATGTCGTACCTACAACACACTTTTTGTGTTTTTGTCAGTGGCTGTCTGGTGTCATTACTTCTGCTCATGGTAGAAAGATCTTGCACCACCTTAATATAAGAGAAAATATAAAATCTCAATGCTACTTGTGGCTTTTTGTAGTCTCCCTAATTTAATTTCCTCCAAAAGAAAACTTTTAACTCTACATGTTTTCTTTTGTGATCATTTTGTGTTTCGGTGCCAGTTAATCTCTTTGTTGCTACACTCTGTAGTATGGAGTCTTGTATGTGTTAAGTTGCTCAGTCAGATGCAGTCTACATGCTACTGCCTACTAAGCCCATCTCTCATTGGAATTTTCCTTGTGTCATATCATATTATGCCTGAAGTCTGAACTTTTAAGCCTTTTTTTATGTGCTATTTCTGGGAAATTCTATGTAATCTAGTGTTTCTTTGCCGTTTGCTCACATATAGCAATGAAAAACTCCACTTTCTCACAGCTCTTGTGATCTAATTTTTTGTGTACAGGAGAGGCTCATTCCTTGAAAGTAGAGAGGATCTTATACCAGGGGAAGTCACCGTACCAAGAAGTCTTGGTTTTTGAGGTTCTTATCATTTCTTAGCAGACAAAATCAATAACTTTGTTGAGTGTTGTATTATTTAACATGGTAACTTCTGTGCAGTCTTCGACATACGGGAAAGTTCTTGTGCTTGATGGTATTGTCCAGTTGACTGATAGGGATGAATGTGCATACCAGGAAATGATCACCCACCTTCCACTTTGCTCAATTCCAGCCCCTAAAAAGGTAAATTTTCTGAACTCCAATTCTTTCTTCTTTCTTAGATGATGACATCATGGAAATGTATTTTGTTTGCAATATAATGTCTGAAATTGAACAGGAGCTATTTTGCTCCACTGTAAGAACAGATTGAAGTATTGAACATTTTTTTCTGAACTTGCATGGGAATTCAGGGAACTTGTCAGTTATGTACTTAGGAACTACTTCATTGCAGGTCTTGGTTATTGGAGGTGGTGATGGTGGTGTACTCCGAGAGATAGCAAGACATGGTTCAGTGCAGTCCATTGATATATGTGAAATTGATCAGCTGGTTATTGATGTAACAATACTCCTTTAAGCTTTTTATAAAAGTGCAATCATGTGATTAAACTTTGCTGATATGTATCTTAACTATGTAGGTTTGTAAAGATTTTTTCCCAGATTTGTCTGTTGGATTTAAAGATCCCCGTGTTCAACTTCATGTTGGTGATGGTATGTTCATAATCCCATGAGGCCATAACTACCACAATTGCTTGCTGACAATTGCTAAAAGTTCCATTCACAACATTCAGGTGTAGGTTAGAGCTTACTTTTATAAATTTGATAATTGTTTTTTTCCTCAGCTGTGGAGTTCTTACGGAATGCTCCTGAAGGGACATACGATGCTATTATCGTTGATTCATCTGATCCAATAGGTGAGGTTATGCAATTATGACATTATCTTTTGCTAACAGTCCTCAACGTATGGCTATTTATCTTTGGTCTTTCTGGTCATATGTCAGTTCTGAAGAGTTTCAGAGTTTCAGTTTGTTGCTTTCTGTGAAATTATTCCTGAACCCCTTGCTTGTTTATTCCTGGTAACTGCATCCATATCTACTATGTATCAATAATAAATAAACTTTGCTTATTTTGACTTGAAATTTTTTTTTTGACTCGCCGGATTTTCGCTCAAATGGTACTGTTCTTACACTGATTCTCTTGGCATTATATATTGCAGGGCCTGCTCAGGAACTAGTAGAGAAGCCCTTTTTTGAGACAATCTCTAGAGCTTTGAGGCCTGGTGGTGTTCTTTGTAACCAAGCTGAGAGTATGTGGCTGCATACTCATCTGATCCAGGACATGCTTTCCATCTGCCGAGAGACTTTCAAGGGTTCTGTCCACTATGCATGGACAAGTGTCCCAACATATCCTAGGTTTTTGACACTCCCTTCTCTAATCTGTGCCATGTTGTCCTTCATTAATTTTTGCTGTTTAATTTTAGTCCCTTGTGTACAAATGTACAATACTGTTTAGGAACCATCCCCAATTGTCAACTGGGTAATATCACATCCTACAGTTAGTATTGTCAATGGATTTTGTAGTGTTGACTTGCACTACTGGTTGGCCAGATTATCAGGCCCCCAGTTGCTACATCATTATTTCCTCCAGCATGATATAGCTGCCAAAGAAAAACCACTTGACGCAATTTGACCCGGTTCTGCATTTTAGGGGATGAATTTTGAACTGCATTGAACATGAGAAACAAAAATGAAACAAACGAAAACGTTTAGGGGCCACATATGTTTTTTCTTCTTCTTTTTGGTTGTTGTAGATGTACAACTATTTTAGTTGTTCGTACTTCTTATGTTACTGTTTCACTTTGGAAGCTATTACGAATTTGGCTATTATTAGTAAAGTAAGGTAGATGTGCATTGCTATGGAATATAAATAAACAGTTACGATACAGTTTCAAAACTGCAGCTCTTGATAGTCTTTTGAAGTTTGGATTATTGTTCGGTCTGGTATTTACCTGCCTAACAATGTACCCTTGAATTTGCAGTGGTGCGATTGGGTTTTTGCTATGTGCTAAAGAAGGTCCACCTGTCAACTTCCTGAGTCCTGTGAATCCAATTGAAAAACTGGAAGGAGCTATGAAAGCAGGAAGGGAAATCAGATTTTATAATTCACAAGTATGTTATCTTTAGATAACCACTTACCCTTATTGTGTCTAATGGTTATTTTCAATTTGTCTTGCTTTTGTAATCTTATCATACAAGAGTGATTTTAATCCTATTTTTCCTTTTATTTTGTTTGGTCCATCCTTTCGTTTAAATTACTCAACTGCGACCAAGACATGAAATCTCTTGCACTTGTTCCTTGTTCTATCCTACTGATTAATGAATTTTGTCACTGGACAGATCCATAGCGCAGCATTTGTTCTTCCAACCTTTGCAAAGAGAGAGCTAGAAGCATACTGCATTTCCACTGAAAGGGTATGTTTTTGAAACCCTGAGAAATGATTGTTAAGTATATATATAAAGGCCCATCTATTCTAGGCCCATAGTATCAGATTTTCTTCCCACTACATGTTTCCATAATTTGGTGGATTTTTTGAAAGCAACAGCTACTTTATTTCATCTACTTTCAGAGACTACTTGTTGGCTATCTCTTTACCTGATAACACAATCAAACCATAAAGTCCACAATGGCACTAATATATATATTAGTCATGAATTAAGCAACCTTTTTTTCTTTGCAGTCTTTTCTCTCTCTTTCAAATATATTAGTGGTTTTCAAATATACACCAGGAGATTTTTATTTACTTTCACATTTTGAATCATCACATGATTAAACTTCCATTAATGCTCATGTTTGCTATGATTTTTTTCTTTGGTTTTATACACTGTAAGGCTATGCGCGATCGTTGTACTTTATCATATTTAGTCTCTGCCTCCTCCTGCGCCAAACCATTAATTACCAGAAGACTCACTAAAGATTGTTTGTGTGCCCATTACAGGAGCAACTGGATGAAACAATGGCGGCGCCACCAAAGATAGCCATCACACCCAACAATGAGATACTAACTGCTTCGTAGATCATGGTTCGCCTGTTCAAATAATAACCCATTCATTTCCCCCAGTATCCATGATGGACATGGACTTTAATAATTCATGCTGTGAACAATGAAATGAGGGGAAAAGAGAGGGACGATGAACTGAAGGGGAAATGTAGAACATAAACATGTTTTGATGCAAACTACGTGCGTTTTTTGCTAGTATATGCGGTTGTTGGTGGAGCTTTCCGTTACCACCAGGTGTGGTTTAGTAGACTTAATGGATGGTATCGGAGTGAATTTTGGCCATGAATAAGCAGAAGACATTGTAGCAAAATACTATGGTGACTAATGAGCTCGTGATGTTCACTTGGCTTGTGTTTCTATGCTTGCTTTGACGTAGCGTTATAGAGAGACGTGCTATATCGTGTGTATTAGGTGATGTGCATGAATCAGCAGCATACACTCTACTTGCTCAAGCATGCTTAAAAGCCTCCTATGATTCTGACTTCTGACAAGAGCTGATGATTCTGGCAAGAACAAGTACCGATGAATCAAATCTGCAAACTGTGAAGTTCTATTTAATTATTATGTGTCCATGTCTATCGTGAAGACTTCTATCTGTGCAATAATATTTTCCTTTTTTTTTCATTAATGTGCTCTGATGGACACACTGAAAAGCTTGGATGCGTGGGACTGGGAGCAATGCTTTACTGCTTATAGTGGAAGATGCATCGGCTCCATTGAACTGTATGATCAGTGGGGAATGAGAGGTCATTCAGTAATCTTGGAGGAATTGGGAACGACAAATTTTGGTCACTACTCACCACAATGGTCGGTAGTGCCTTTGTGACACAGCTATAACATATTTAGCACGTTGCGCCGACATATTGCTAGTTTTAAGCACTATATTTTGTATTACCAGAGGCGATCTTATTTGAAATTTTTGAAAAATGGCGTTTCCATTCCCTTGGAGCTGAGAGCGGAAGATTTTACTCTCATTCCCATGTTTTGTGTGGGCTGGGACTTGGGAGTTTGGTGGGAATTTAAGTAAAAAACCTTCTTTTGTTTGTTTATAGTTTTTTACTTTTAAAAACCTTTTAGTACCCTTCTATTTAGCATAACTGTTGTCAGCAGACAATTATGAATGTGTGGTAGTGCATCCTCGTTTCAGAATTGAGAAAATTTATGGTAGTTTTTTCACTATATTTTTTAGCGAACTATTTTTACAGGAATTATATTCTAGTGAAGGATACGTTGTTGAACGGTTAGATCTAAAACATATTATTGCCTTTGTTCAAAAATAAAATACAAGTGAATTCATGGAGGGTCATCATTGAATTGCTTAGTTTTCGAAATACTCTTTTTTTAGCATAGCTCAATTCATGCATGGTTCTAGATAATCCGCTTGGTTGGAAAATAAAATAGTTATAAATACATATGAATATACAACCTAGAGTTGTAGGAGAGAGAATAGACTATATTACGAAATTGTCAAAGTATTTACGCATTAAGGGGGGCGGAGTCAGACTAGATCTATATCCTTAATGTTTACATAAGTTCAATCATCTTTTGTCCGGGTTTCCACTTTAAGGAATGATGTTAAAATCCGAATCCAGTTGTTTTGGGACTGATTTATCATCAGGCGTCTTATCTTTCAATCGATTTTCTAGACCGTTGATCAAACGTCTCTATAGGACATATAAAAGATCTAAAGCTAGAATCTAGCTATGTGAAAATCGACTGAAACTTATTTAAAAATCAGTTGCTTGAGAAGCAGCAAAACCGTAAAATATATTATTGCCCTATTATATTATGTCATTATTGTGTGTGGCAGAAGTGCTGGTAAGAATTAGCTCTGTGCGGGAGCACGAGCTAGCGTGCCGAGATACTGATTCCTCCAATTCGCTGATATGATTAATGCCCAATTGGACCACATGGAAAAAACCCTAGCTGAACTGACTAAATGTGTCTCTGAAATGCCACATCTCCTTGTTCTACAGTGGTTCTTCGGCTCCTCCTGTATCATGTGTAGCCATCATGCAATCTTTTATCTTCGTCATGCATGACGGATGCAACGTTTCTATGATCAATGCAATCAATGCGAATCTGGCTGCTTCTTGCAACTATTTGTGCTATGCTATCCTCTCCAGTTATGTCTAGGCAATGAAATTTTGCATGCTAGATCAACGCTATTGCAATTGGCTGGTTTGGTCACTTCACTGACACTGCAGGAATTTCGGCTGGCAAAGCAATACCTTACAAGCATAGGATGACTGCAACCATTCAGAAATGAGAGCATCGATCTGGTATTTCTTTGACAAGTAGTTCTTCAAGGACTGATTAATTAATGGCCACATTGAAATCACATTGTAATTGTAATCTTGATTCATTCCATTGTCTTTTCGGTATTGCCATCGTTTCGTTGGAAAGTTGGGTCATATTGGAGGTCAGTCAGTCTCTGGCTTCCTTTTAGAGAATGTACCTTCCAAGAGGCATTCTATAGTGTCTTTCCATATTTAGGACAGTGTTATAGGTTGCGATCTGTACATTGTGATGCCGAGAGAAGTGTTGATTGGTGACAACAACCTACTAACCGTGCGGTTCTTGTGTTCATCATACCAGTTAATTAGTTCCAATTTCTCCATCACTCTGTTCTTGAAAATTGCTGAATTTACGATATGCGTCGCCACCGCCTTATGTCACCTCTGATCGATTTCATTCCCTGCAAGCCAAGCTGTAGATCGGTTGGCAACGTCTTCCAGTTTGAAGTAAAAAATTTAGCATTCAACAGGTAGTCCCGTCCTTGCTGCTCATCGTCTCCATCTGCGTTACTTGCGCAATGCAGTTCATTTCTTTTTTATGTTATGAATCGCCTTGTAGTCTTCCACTGATATCGCTGCGACCGCGATGGCGCAGCTACCACCCTTGTCTCCATGCCATGTTCTTGGCTAAGGGACGCAGATGGGTGGAAGGGAATCAAGAACACACATCGTTTATCTGCAAGAGGCCATCTTGTGTGTTGTTGCTGCTGCAGAGGCGCCCAGATTATCATGTCTGCTTGTCTTGCTCGTTGTAGTGTAGCAGTGTCACGCTCTTGTTTCCTTGCCCGTGCCTGCAGGCCCAGGTTGCAGTCTTGCAGAGCTCTAGGTGTGTAACGTCTCGGCAGCGCTGGTCAATATTATCTATACATTTTTCTTATCCTCATAGATCTTTTTTTTTAGAAAAAGGCAGGGGAACTGCCTTGTATTAATTCAGTAGGAAAGTTACACGGTCAAAATTTAAGAGGAGGTTTAGACACATTCCCTCCGAACACGCGCTACAAGTGAAACTAATTTATTACAAAACGAACGCCTGCAACCCCCAAAAGCGCAAGAACTCCATGAGCAAATCAAAGAAGGTCGTTGGCTATAACTCCTTCGAGTTGAAAATACGATTGTTCCTTTTAAGATTGAGATGCCATAAGATTGCTAGTACGACGGATCCTAGACCCAGGGCAAGTTGGGCTGTTGGATGTTCTCGACCCACCAGGCGCTGAGGTCATCAGAGTGGGTCCACCCAGAGCGGAGTAGGCGTGGGGCGTTGAATTTGAAAGCCAGGAGGTCCCAGATGTGGGAGGAGAAGGGGCACTCGAGGAAGAGGTATTCTGGGGTCTCTAGGCATCTGAGGTAGAAGTAGTTATTTGGCGGACCCCTACGCAGGAGAACGTCAACAATCATGGCCCTTCTAAAAAACAGCGTAAGCATCCTCACAGATCTTAAAAAAATGTTTCAAGATCGTCCTGCCAAGTTGGGAATTGGACGATCATCTGTGCCCAATCCAGCATCTGCAGATTGTGATTCCATCCGCAGATGCTGCTGCCTCCAGGTGTTTGTCTGGTACCTTGCCATCCACTGTACCCCAAGAGATGCTAATGCTACTCTGATGAGTGATGAAGATGCTTATGTGTCATCCCATGATGATGATCATGATTCAGTACGTAGCCTGCTTAATCCTCCCTCCCCAACGACGAGTTGCATCAGCCTGATGCTAGGCCTATGTCAGCCATGACCTGCCTTTGAACTCCGAAAACTAGCCGCGCAAATCCGTGGGAAGCCGGCGACGGCGATGCGCCGCTAAGTGCCACTGCCAGGCCAGGGCCATCGGCATCATCCTTCTCCCATCTGCAGTGTCCGGCCAAATCCAAAGCAGCAACGCTCATGGCCATGCATGGCCGTGACCACGACAGGTCACCCTCCTCTTCGTCGCCAATTTTTTTTTTCTTCTTCTTCCTTCAGCTTGCTCGCCATCGACGAACGAACGTTCCCCGAAGGCTGAAAGTGAATCGAGAATTTTCGCGCGTAGAGAAGAGTGAAATGCCAAGGGGATGTTAAGACAGTTGTGAACTGTTGCAGGATTTGGCTTGGTCGATCGCTGATGCCGTGTTTGGGAGGCTGGTGCATACGCGTGCCGTTGTGGAACGGGTTCTTTGAGAGGGACGCTCGTTTTCGGCCGTGGTGTGCTGACTGGTACTAGTACCTGCATGTTTTTTTTTCTTCCTTCTCTGTGTTCATGCGGATTTTCTCTGAAATTTGGCGCACAGTTGTGTTTTAAGTCAAGATTTGGCGCCAACGAGCACATGTCAGCTTGGAGTGTCAGGATAAAGGGGGGCACAAGCTGACAGAGTCACCAATACATTGTCTGATGAGATGGTAAGACCATCTTTAATTTTTTTTTTCATTCCATTCTCGTTTTTATTTTCTTCCCCAATATTATTTCCCTTCATTCTTCACCTTTTATAACATCATCCCTTCGAAGAAATTCGCGAAGTAACAGAAAGAAAATCTGAAAGGAATGTATGAAGAAATTTTTTATGGATAGAACCGTACGTGACGAAAATCTGTTGAAGCATCTCATGAAACCAGAATCTTTTTATAAAGAAAAAATCTAAAAAAAATACCGTTAGAGATATTCTGACAAATCAGACCCATGAGTTTTGTTCTTAATGCACAACCATCCTAGCTAGCGATGGTTGGAATGCCACAAAGCGTTTCGAACCCATCTGCATGGTGTGGGCGGCGTCGCTGTTGCCGGCAGCACCTGCTGTGCTTCTTCGTTCATCGGCAGTTAGTTGGCACGTAGACTTTACAGTGGGGGCGCCTAACGCAGTTGTAACTTGTATATTAGTCAGATCGATCCAACGTGCGACCTAGCTGGAACAAAAGGCCATAATAATGGGAATTCTTCATCTGGCAACATATATTGTGTGTTAACTTAATATATTTTTTTCACCGGTTGTATGCTGGACAATTTGGTAGGCTTACAGCTGTGTATATGTAGATGCATGCTAAAATCTTATTTATTATTTTAATCAAAAAGTCTATATTACACATGTGGGCTATGGAGAGAAGGTGCTGAGAGAGATGGGAGGAGAGAGAGAGGTAGAAGAAGAAAATGACGTGGTATATGTGGCTCTATTGACGTGGTTATATGTTTATTACATGTGATGTCAGATATGATGATAAGGTGACAAACATACCTATGTGGACCACTTATGCAAAACCACCTCTAGGGGGTTATTTGCACATTTTCCCTAGTTTTACTGGTTAGAATATCTGATTTCATAGTTTGAGGGTTAAGTAGATGATGTGTGATAGTTCAGAGGGTAATATATATTTTTCTTATTTTAAAAAGGTAGAAGATAGAATATGATGTGGGTAATTTTTATAGAGTCTGCTTGTACATGTTCATGGTGATATGGATCCATGAAGTCATACCATCGTCTTCGACCATTCCCACAACTCTATAAGCGCTGTTGTTGCCTCGCTCCCTCTTTCCCAAACATCCCTTCCCAACCGTTGGGTGCCGCCTCCCTAGCCTTACTCTAAGCTCGGGGACACAAACCTCCCTCAACTCCAACCCTAACCCTAACCAAGGGGGCGGTGCCGTGAGGTTGTGGAGAGTGAAGGGCGCAACGTCGACGAGGTCTCGGAGGACGGAGGAAGAATGGACGAGGAAAAAGGGTGAGGAAAACAAAGCTGGAGGCGCATAGTGGTTGGAGGTGTAGCAAGATGCGCCCGACTGACGGAGCACTTGTGACCGGTGAACCCCCTGAGGAGGTTAGATTATTTAGTAAATTGGAATAGTTCATCTCCAAAAAAGGTGGCCCATGAAAAAAGGATTGAGAGTTTGTTGATCTTCCATATTGAAGATTAGGATTCCATTTCAAGTTATGAGAATCTAATTAGAAATCTAAAAATTTTAAATTCAAATTTTAAACAGTTCGGTCTAAAATTCAAATTCAAAATTCAAAACTATAAATCAAAATTTAAAAAAAATTAAATTCAAAATTTGAAAAATCCTAATATCTGGTATGGGAGATTGACGAATTAAAATTTTAACAATTCAGCCCGACATTTAAATTTAAAAACTAGAAACCAAATTTAAAAATCTAAAATTTTCAAATTCAAAATTCGATGAATCCCAATATTTAGTATAGGAGATCGATGAATCCCCGGTCTTTTGATGTGAACCATATTTTATTGTGATTAACTATTAATATTAGCCAATGTTGTAATCTCTTCAGGGTTGATCGGTGCACAATGCACCGTAGAGTTCCCCCTCTTACTACTCGCTGCTCGCCGACTTGCCGTGGCATTCGCACGTGCTGCTTCGCCGACAGATGAAACATGGAGTTCCCTTCTGTCGGAGCAGATCAGAGCAGTGGATAATATATATGCTATAAACTCATCCGATTCGGACACAGGATTGGTATGCAGCTCTGGCCTCTGCACATCACCATTGCCCCCCTTGAAAGCACCGCGAGACTGACAAGTTGAGGGCAATTTACCTAGCTGCCTCCTTGCCTACTCGCATGGGGTGAAGCTTTACCAAATTCATGGTGGAAGAACAAGATAGCATCCATGCCCCCATCGTGATCAGTTTTGTTCCCTTCCTAATGCAATGGCCTTGAATCTTGAACTGATATTCATTATACAAACTAGAACTGGAAGGATTAATATTGTTCTCACATATGAACAAACTAGTTGCATTCGCGCGCCCATGGCGCGCGCGAGCGCTGCAAAGTGCAAACGCGGCTGCGTGCAGCGGCAAAAACGCGCCTGCGTGCACGCGCGCGCGTGCCAAAAACGCGCAGCGCGCGTGCCAAAAACGCGCATGCGCGCGGGAAGGCGAGGCGCGCCTACGCGCTGCGCGCGGGAAGGAAAAAACACGCGCTGGCAAACGCGGACGCGTGCGCGCCCAGGGACACGCGCCGTCGAGGCGAGCGAACGAAACACGGCCGGGCGCAGCGCGCGCCCAGCGAAAAAATGGAGAAAAACAGGGCTGAAGCGGGATTCGAACCCGGGCCTGCGAGCCAACCTACCGGCTGAGCTAACCAAGTGGACAAGCGACCCGCGCGCCTAATATGCGGATGGAAAACATTCTTTTATACGTTGGAGCAAAACGGACGGCCGGATCTGGGCTCGCTCGCGCGATCGAACGGCTGCGGCGGCGCCGGGCGAGGAGGCCACTACAGGAAACGTCAACAGTTTCGAGTGCCAAAACCGTCGACCTAAGCTAACAAGCCGTCGGGATTACATGGTCTCGATGGCCGGCCGTCGAGAGAAAGCCGTCGAGAGAACTCCGTCGAGAGAGATGCATTCTCTCGACGGCCCGGCCATCAAGTGAACTTATATCGACGGCTAACGTACGAACCGTCGAGTTTACAACGTAAGACGCCGTTACCGTGGGGGGTCGCTTAGTCTCGACGGCCACAGACGAACAGTCGAGACAAAGCGAAACGTGGGCCCACCGACCATGCATTCCATCGCAAGTAGTATCGACGGCCACCGATATAACCGTCGAGACAGACCTTCGTTACACTCGACGGCAAATGTCGAACCATCGAGACTATCCTGGTCGTGTGTGGCGTAGTATCGACGGCTCTTTCTATAACCGTCGAGAGTATAATGAGCAGTAAAAAAAATTGTTTTAAATTTGTAAAAAAAATTCAGAAAACTGCAGCAGCAGCTGCTGCACCTGCAAACCCAAAAGCCCACATTGCATTTATATCCCATTCGTCGCACGCATGCGACCGGATCACAATTGACAGACTCAAATACACTCAAATAAGCAAAAAGGCACACAGTTCATATCTATTAGTCATCAAACCATCCAAACAGCCCGCACGACATACACATATGTACAATATAGCAATTATGATAACCAAAACGTATATATCGTCGACTAGCTAGTCACCTAGTGCTCGCTAGAAGGAGGATCGTCTGAAGGTGGTAGGGACGGCTGGGTAAACAATGGGGGAGCGCCATCGAACAGGTTGTTGACGAAGTCGGCCTCCTGGCTGCCCGATGTGTCCCCTCCCTCGTGCGCATGAGCTGCTGCTGGGGCAGCAGAACCCGAACCCTTAAAACAAATATAGACTTATTAGTTAATGGTATGTGTTGAAATAAAGTAATAACACAATTTGAAGTCGAATGACTTACCGTCTTAGGAACGTACGGGTAACCACCATGTGGGCGAGCTGGGCCCACGTAGTCACCTGCTGGGTAAATACATGCAAAACAACATTGTCATTTACCATTCAAACTAGGTACGAAGCACGGACTCCATGGAGTCCCAAATATTTTATAGGAAAACGGAATGGGACTCCATGGAGTCAGTGCTCCATTCCTTGTTGTCGGTCGATTTCATCAAGATTCGTTCACACAAAGTAAATACATGCAAAACAACATTGTCATTTACCATTCAAACTAGGTACGAAGCACGGACTCCATGGAGTCCCAAATATTTTATAGGAAAACGGAATGGGACTCCATGGAGTCAGTGCTCCATTCCTTGTTGTCGGTCGATTTCATCAAGATTCGTTCACACAAAGTAAATACATGCAAAACAACATTGTCATTTACCATTCAAACTAGGTACGAAGCACGGACTCCATGGAGTCCCAAATATTTTATAGGAAAACGGAATGGGACTCCATGGAGTCAGTGCTCCATTCCTTGTTGTCGGTCGATTTCATCAAGATTCGTTCACACAAAGTAAATACATGCAAAACAACATTGTCATTTACCATTCAAACTAGGTACGAAGCACGGACTCCATGGAGTCCCAAATATTTTATAGGAAAACGGAATGGGACTCCATGGAGTCAGTGCTCCATTCCTTGTTGTCGGTCGATTTCATCAAGATTCGTTCACACAAAGTAAATACATGCAAAACAACATTGTCATTTACCATTCAAACTAGGTACGAAGCACGGACTCCATGGAGTCCCAAATATTTTATAGGAAAACGGAATGGGACTCCATGGAGTCAGTGCTCCATTCCTTGTTGTCGGTCGATTTCATCAAGATTCGTTCACACAAAGTAAATACATGCAAAACAACATTGTCATTTACCATTCAAACTAGGTACGAAGCACGGACTCCATGGAGTCCCAAATATTTTATAGGAAAACGGAATGGGACTCCATGGAGTCAGTGCTCCATTCCTTGTTGTCGGTCGATTTCATCAAGATTCGTTCACACAAAGTAAATACATGCAAAACAACATTGTCATTTACCATTCAAACTAGGTACGAAGCACGGACTCCATGGAGTCCCAAATATTTTATAGGAAAACGGAATGGGACTCCATGGAGTCAGTGCTCCATTCCTTGTTGTCGGTCGATTTCATCAAGATTCGTTCACACAAAGTAAATACATGCAAAACAACATTGTCATTTACCATTCAAACTAGGTACGAAGCACGGACTCCATGGAGTCCCAAATATTTTTAATACACACACCGTAATAACTTCGTATAGCATACATTATACGAAGTTATACGAGAGGACAACGATTAGAGGCCAGAGGGATAGAAATTAAAACACTTCAACTTAAAAGATCAAAATGAAATCCAGACGGGGAGAGACCACTCACCGATGCCGGAGCCCAAGATCTGCCGTTCCACCTATGCCGCGAAGGCGACGCCGCGATGATGAGACCAGAGTACCAGACAACCAGATCTAGAGGACCAGATCTAGGACTCCAGGATAAACACCGGAGAGGGAGATTCAGAGAGGAAGAACACCGGAGAGGGCAAGACGCAAAAAGATTAAGACGAGAGTCGGAGAGAGAGATTCACAGAGAAAGCAGACAAACAGTCGACTACAAAACCAAGATGGCAAGATGCCAAGATCCAAAGAGGCGTCAGGGGTCGACGGTAGCAGCCAGCATAGCAGCAAAGCGGCGCCGCCGCGGCACCACGCCACCACCAACCAGGTAGCCAGCCAGCCACCAGGCACCAGCACGGCAGCACCAGCACCGAGGTGACCTTCTGGCACCAGCACAGCAACGCCACCACGCAAGCTAGTCTGCGCCGCGGGAGACGGAGACCGGTGCCGGCGGCCTTCCGACGCGACGCCGGCGACGGCGAGAGGCGGACTCGAGGAGGCGAGGAGACGCTAGGGTTTCTCACGCGAGAAGTGACTAGGTGAGGCGAGACGGCGAGAGGCGGAGAGGGGAAAATGGGCAAGCAGCCAAGCACACAACATATATATGTGTGGGCTAGGGTTGCCGCGGAGCGGCGGAGGCAACCTGGGCCTGGGCCGTGCAGCTGGGCCTTGGGCGGGTCACGGCCTCACGGAGGACAGGCGAGAAGTCGAGGGCGAGGAGGGCCAGGGACGTGCCGTGCCGTGCTTATTATCCGTGCCATGCCTTATCCGTGCCATGCCTTATCCGTGCCTGCTTAGTGCCTACGCTTATCCGTGCCGTGCCGGCCCACGGGCCTGCGGTCCGGCCCAAGCACGGCACGGCCAATCGTGCCGTGCCTCGTGTCGTGCCTAACAGTCGTGCTTCGGGCCGGCCCGTTTAACCCGGCCCATCTGGCCATCTATAGCTATGGATCGTGGTTTGGGATAAAAAATAATAAATAGTAAAAATCAAACACACAGCAAATATCCCGCGCCCTTAAATATCCGAACTCGTGTCTATCGTTTTCCTCTTCCTACGGTTCCACCCAGCATTTTTTCCATTCCGCCAAAAGAAAAAAAAAAACACACTACCTCGAACTCGAAGCGAGAGTGCAAGAGAGAAGAGCGCGCGCGAGCTCGGGATTTCGTCAGTTTCGCTCGCTCGTCAATGGAGGTTAGGGTTTTGCCCCCGGCCTCTTCCCGCTTCTAGCCGCCGCCTGGTCCCAGAAGCCGCGGCGCTCCCCCGTGGAAGGGCGCGGGGCGGCCGAGCCGCCGTGGCGATGGGGCACCAGGGCGCCGCCCGGAGCAAGGCGGCCGAGCAGCTGCACACGAGCATGCAGGTTGCTGGGATAGGAAGTTGGTTGAAGATATTTTCTGGGCGGAAGATGTAAAAAATATCCTGGCAATCCCGTTGCGACAGGGTCGAGAGGATACGCTCGCTTGGCATTTTGATTCGAAGGGGAAATTCTCGGTGAAGTCGGCTTATCATGTGTTAGAAGATAACCGGGAGAGAATGAGTACTGTCCAAATAGGAGAATCTAGCACAGGCCACTCAACCAGGGGGAAGGTCAATTGGAACAAGTTGTGGAGTCTCAGTTCTCCACCAAAAACCAGACACTTCTTGTGGCGACTAGCCCATAATAGCCTCCCAGTTCGTAAGAACATTAGCCGCCGGGGTATGTCCATTGATACTAGGTGTCCGGTGTGTCAGAGACTTGATGAGGATGGTGGACATTGCTTCCTGAAGTGTAAATTTGTCAAGAGATGTTGGAGAGAGCTGAATGTTGAGGATATCCGGTTGAAGCTACTTGAACTCCCTTCCAATGAACATGTCGTTCAGTTTGTCCTGGATCTTGGAGAGGAGAAACGCATGACTGTGATTGGGCTGCTTTGGGCATGGTAGGATGCAAGGAACAAAGTAAATGCAGGCGAGGCTTTACAACCCCTAAATGCCACAATCCAGAAGGCGTTAGGGATTGTCTTGGACCCGTCTTTAGCTTCATTTCAAAGTGGTGCAGCGAACCGCACTAGTGTGAATAAATGGTGTGTGCCACCCCAAGATGTCCTAAAGATCAATGTAGATGGTGCGTTCCTGGATAGAAAAAAGATTGGTGCTTGGGGTTTTGCTATCAGGGACCACTCGGGTGATACAATTGTTGCAGGCTCAGGGTTACTAGCTGCAGTGCATGACGCCCTTTGTGTTGAAGGTGAGGCCTGTTTGGCCGGAATTTTAGCAGCCATGGCTAAAGGAATGTCTAAGATTATTGTGGAAACTGACTCCACCTGCCTCGCTGTTGCTTTGTCCTCCAACTGCTATGACTCCTCTCCTGGTGGGGCAATCTTCCAAGAGATTAGAACATTTTTATCTTCAGAGTTCACCTCGTTTGTGATGTCTGTTGTTCCTCGTTCTTGTAATCGTAGTGCTCACGAGCTTGCTCGCCTTAGCCTAATGGGAGCTGTGGAGCATCCTCTTGTTTGGGTGTCTCCCTTTCCATCTTTTGTAAGCAACTTGTTGTATCTGGACCGTGGTGGTCCCTTGTTAGGTTAATAAATCTGGCGAGTTTGAGTTTCAAAAAAAAAAGAAGTATGGAGTGATTGGGATTTGGGAGTCCGAGTGGAAACAGAAACGCATACGTCGATTGAACAGGCTGGCGAGCTGGCGGCAGCTTCGCTGATGCTAACGTGGTGCTAGAGTGCCACGTAGGATACCCTTTTTCTTGTAGTATCTCATCACGCGCACTTCATCCTGACGTCCTCCTTGTTTTGGCCCTGCATGCATGCGTTGAACAAGTCAAAATCATTTTCTATGCTAAACTACTGTATGCAACAAAATAAAACTATGAGAATACATGATTTGCCACTCTAATAGATTGGAGTTCGATGGTTTGCCATTTCAAGACCCACCATGTCATTTATACATGTGAGAGCGATAATTTATCAGGTAAAATGTTTTTTTAACGGATCTAGCTATGTTGGCTTCCTATATTAAACAAGTGCAAACTGTACAATAAAATGAAAAGAGAGAGAAAAAATCCGTTGACTAGCATTGAGGCACAACTACAGCACAACCGCTGCCACCAAAGCCTAAGCCTAACCACCTCGCCCACATGCCAACACTCAAACAAAGCATAATCGGCTCCCAAAGAGAAGTTCGATGGTTCGCCATTGCCAAGCTCGCTACTTGGATTCATCTAGCAACGCAGAAGGGGCACCTCGGATGGTGCCTCCAAGAAGGGAGCGGTGCCAGATGGTGTTGCCACCGTTGTCCTAAGGAGGAACTGGGCAAGACTTTCACCTAATGCACCCACTCCATGATGCCATGCTAAAGGAAGGTCATAGAAGAACAACCGCAAGAAGGCTATAGCCACTATCCACTGCCAACTAGACACCTTTGTGGAAGAACCATCTGACCACCATATGCACGGCAGCTATCCCGTAGTTGCCTGGCACCCACGAGGAGGAGGGAGGAGCCAAACAAAGAGACAAAAACCGCAAAGCACAAGCGCCTTTCCTGACCAAGTGCCTAGTGCCGACTCCATCAAGCATTAGGCGGATCAACAAGTTGCCTTCATGCCACCATCATGCGTCGCACCTCCACGGGGACAAATCGCACAACGCCACCATCATGCTGCCGCACCACCGCAGACCTCCGTAGCCACAACAACATTAGTAAAGATGAACCGCCCAATCATTGATGAGCCTCACGAGGAGGGGAGGAGCAAGGCGGCGAGAGGGATGGGCTCAGAGACGGAGACAGGGGGGCTGGTGGGGGCCATGGCCTCCCCCATGGTAGATGTACACAAGAGGGTACCCCTATATATATTAGGTAAAATTAATAGAAAAATATGAATTTGTTTGTTAAAATTTTCAAAAATTTCTCCGATGCATATGAAATTGCATGTTAAAATAGTCAAAATTTCTAAAGGATCCTATATATACATAAATTTGCATGTTAAACTAGTTAAAAACTTCAAAAAAAAATCTACTGCATGTAAATTTGTATGTTAAAATAGTAAAAAATTCAAAAAAATCAAAAATATACATGAATTCGCAAGATAAATAGTGAAAAAAGCTCTAAAAAATCTTGAATTCATATGAATTTGGGAATTAAAATGCTATAAATTTTCTATTTGATCTTCTTGATACAAAAGTTAAATTTTATTGGCCCCCCTTAATATTTTTTTTTCTAGCTCCGTCCCTGGATGGGCTTTGTAGTTGGAGCCAAGAAAATGAAGGAAGCATTAAGCCAGAAATATGAATCTGCTCAACTGTCCGCCGAAGGCTGGAATCGGCCGACCTGCCGCCGTAGCCTCCTGTCACGTTGCTACTCTAGCCACCGCCACCCTCGATGAGCATGCTTCGGCCGCTGACCACACCGCCTTGAAGCTGAGGTGGGAGAAGGCGCTGCCCGCTGGCGCACGATTCGATCTACGCTACCTGCTGCCGGATCTAATCCATCCCACCGCCGGAAGAGGTCGGCGCTGCCGCATCCGGCGACCCTTCACCAATGCTGCTGAACCACTGTAGCAAAACAATGCTTGAGAGAGAGGGAAGAGGGGCGGAGGGGTCACTACCAGGGAATAAGCTTTCTCAAGTGGTTCAAAAAAAAGGATCAAACTTCTACAAGCGGTTTAATGCCTCAAAACAGTCTCAAGCCAGAAAATGACCTCTAGAAACGGTTGGAGGCACGATCCGCTTCTAAAGACCTAAAATCCTAAGCGGTTTGTGTCCCCAACCGCTGCTATACCTCTACAAGTGGTTGGAAACACGAACCGCTTAGAATGCTTGGCTTTACAAGCGGTTTAATAGCCCCAACCGCTTCTAGAGACCCATTTTTCGAATAGATAAAAAGAAAGCTCCCCCATTCTATTAGATAACGCGCGTGGGTTGGCTAGCTGGGTGAGGTGTGAGTCAAGAGGTCCTGGGTTCAAATCCCACCTCCCCCAATATTTATTTGTCTTTTTACACTCTATTACAAGACCGCTTGTGATGCTCCGCTAGGCGGCAACGGCGTGTGAGGTGCCCGTGAGTCGCCTCTACAGGGAGCGGCTTATGGGTACGGGACTAGTTGCCCTGGCTTATGGGTACGGGACTAGTTGCCCTTTCTAACCTTATTTCATAGGTAAAATGTTTAGACTGGAAAATAATCAAATGCTCATGTCGCATGGAATGATCTTCGAAATAAAACCGAACATGAAGATATAATATTCAATCAAATGCAGTAGCCAGCAATCATTATGCCTGTCTTTATCAGTACAGGTGACTGGAGAGTACTACACTGGAGTGCCCTATATTGTTATGATACTGTAAATTTATATACTCCATCTATTTCCACCTAATTAACTGAAGAGTAGTCGGAAAAAAGTTCAGAAAAAACGAAATAATTGGTAAAACTAACCATTGGAATTTGAACTTGTGGCAGTATTTCTGAATCGGCGCATCGCGCACGTTTCAATAGCACACGCCTCATCAGTTCATCACATTACTGCACTGTTGAATTTAGTTAGTCCGATTAATTAATTCATTTTTCCATCAGTACGTGAACGGAAGGCTCCGGGAATGCTCATGCACGAGAGGTGAGGTCTACTGGATTCCAAAGTGTGAGAGCGACACAAGTCATTCGCATGTGAACGTATAGGTTTCGAAAGGAAATTAAAGATAAGCTTAGCAGAGAACGGCTTGACTCATCTGCATGCGTTAATTACTTTCCACCGCCATGCCCTGTGCAAGAACAAGACGCGCATATATATACGACAGCAATGACAAGGCGCCTTGGATCAGTTTACCTCACATGCATGCACGTTCTATGGACGTTGACCTAGAAAGTTCTGGACTTTCTAAAAAAAATTAGCTGAAATACATATATAACTTTGTAATTGAAAATCAGCTAAAAACCGTTCGAACAAAATCCTCACGGTAATAGCATGAAAACTCTTGCAAGTCGACAGAGAAAACCTAACAATTTTACTAAGACCAACCATTTTTTTTATAGAAAACCAAGAAAACCACTAGGGAGGCGATCCCATTTTTATTCTTCAATCGTTGTTGGCCTGTAGTTTTGATTATTATTATTTTTTTAGCTATGCTCAGGATCGAGTTTCGTTCTTTAAATACTCTCTATGAATAGTCTGATGAATACGTTCTTGAACAACGGATTCTTGTTTAGTAGTACCATTCACGTCATAGACTAGACAAAAGGAGAGAGTAAAAAAAAAGAAAGCAATAGCCATAAAAACAGTGTCCACGACAATTAAAAGCAGTATTTAGCCACGAATTAACGGTTCCACACGTCGATTTTCACAAGCATACAGGGACAGAGGAAACAGTGCAGAAGGATACGTCCATGCGGGCATGCGGCTCAAGTTACACTTGCGAGTCTATGGTCTTCTCATCACGTCGATCTCTAGCCTCGCCTTAATTAATTCATTCCTGTATCTGTTGGATCCTAGCGTACGTACTGTTATGCATGTGATCACCATTAAGGTTTGCGTCACCTCCATGACCTGTCCCGTAATGCAAAGTAAGCCAATTTTCCAGCCGGATTTCACGGTATATGTACCGTCGTCGCTAGCGTTTCCTCCGGCCGATCGAGTTCTAGGCTTCCAGCAACCTCTATGCAAAATTAACTGACTGGGAGCATCATTTGCTTGGATGCTCGCATGCTAGCCGTGTTATCCTAAAATCCATGCGAGGTTATGCCATCCGATCGAAGTAGTATAAGTGATTATTACTAACCTCTCATTCTTCCCAGAATAGAGATGGTCATATTTTACTCGTATAAGTGATTATTACTAACCTCTCATTCTACCCGGAACAGAGATGGTCATATTTTACTCACAATACAAAGTTTGGTCCTATCCCAACACTTTTATATCATTATATTTTCAACCAAATCTCTCTTTTTTTTTCAACTATTCGTGGCCCCAAATCTACGATGTTGCGGCTAGGTTTGGGACCAACAGTAAACATGTCCAAAGTGCATCTAAATTCGTCTCCCAACAGTTACCATCCCGCCCCACCTCTCCTTTGGAGGTTCCTCTTGGCACCTTGCTCTCCCAAGTCCGATGACTTTGCCGAAGGTAGGAGGATAAAAGAACCCTCTTTCTTTCATTGCTTTGATATTTTAGTGTCTAGATATGGTTTTCTAGTGTTAATATTGGTTCGCTTTTATCCTCGGTGGCATTGGTGATGGTGGCATATATAGCAATGTATAAAAATCAATACCCTTCTAATTAATTTTATCTAGAGTGGTGGGGTTGGCCTTAACATCCTTCTCAATGGAGTGTTGATATCTTTAGTCCCTGATATATTCATGGTCTAGTGAATTTTTTGTCTTCCATTGTGGGAGTTTTATTTGGGTCCACTGTTGATTATGTCAGGTTAGTGTTTCTAGAAGCCAAACATTGTCATACGGTAGTCAATATTCTCGAAGCGTTGTTGAGACACAATAAGGCTAGACTAGGTCCATTAAAGCAAATCTGCAAAGAATGGTGGAGAAGCTTGATTTGGATATATGGCTAGCCAGATCAAGATCCAATTGGTACATCACTTAATTTTATACATCGACATTCGGTAATGTCATCGATTATACTATTGATATCAATATATCTCGTCCAATAACTTCTTCTCGATTCATAAAGTCGCCAAATCATTCAACCTTTCTTGAGTCATTGTTGACCTCAAATAGTTCTTCAACAATTTCAATTTTGAAAAACTTCTTTCAGCCGATGCAACAGTCACAGGCACAGTAGGATAAGCAATGGAGACATTAGGATAACAATCCACTTCTCTGACATGCTCGAAAATCTCCATAGCAGACAATACACCATTGGTAAAGTGAATTTCATAATCTTTAATTCAGAAATAAAATCATGTACCTTAACATGATAACACAAAGCGCTGAAAATAAAAATAAATGCATCAAAATTATAAGGTTGAACAGAAAATTAAAGAATACTAAATTACTAAATACTTATAGAATTAGATATTTTACCTTGGATTACTGGAACCGGATTAGCCAATTAGGCACTTAGCGGCTTAGGACACCACGTGCACAATGCACTCCAACTCTCCAAGTCTCCGGCGTGATGGCTTTTACGTCTGCGGAATTGGGTTTGGGAATTAGGATTTAGGATTTGGGATGACCGAACGACGAAACTGTGGTATGTGAAAAAGGATTAGAGGAAGGATCATCACTCACCACGGAACGGGCGAACGGCGTCGCGAATTGGGATTTGGGAATCGCGATCACGCCGATCAGGTTGGGGACTTGGGGTTGGGGGCCTGGCAGCTGGGGACGTCGCGCCGAGTCGCCGATCCGCTTGGCTTGCCGGCTTGCTGCTTGCGCCACGACTCCTCACGATTGCGACGCAGACATGCAGTTAGGCAGCTGAACCGTCGTCTCGTCTCCTCGTGCCGTCGCACGCCGCACACGATCGCAGGATCGCTATCAGGATTCAGGAAAAAAGGGGCATTGCGGCTGTGCGTGGTGGGCTGGGTAAAAGCCTAAAAGGTAGTCCATGAGGATTAAGTAGTAGTACATGGGGTATATGCATATCTGAGAGGGGCCCATAACTTTTGGGGGCCCGGGGCGGCCGCCCACCCTGCCCCCCCTCAGGGCCGGCCCTCTATATGTCTAAGAGCAAGAAAAAATCAAGCCGATAATTCATTCTCTAATTACAAAATTAAAGATTCCAAACATAGAAACATGTAAGCTTACAACAGCTTATATGTTTAGTATCTTTTAGTTAAATCTCGGGCATCCACCTATCCTAGGCTTGCTAGGTTACTAGAAGTTTCACGTTAATACTAAAATACTAGAAATCCCCCACATATCTATCAATTATATAATTAAGGAATAAGTCCACTTTAGGTACATGAACTATCGCGAAGGTCCAGAAAACCCCCTAAACTATGATTTGGTCTACTATTCCCCCCTGAACTTTCAAAACCGGTTCAAAACACATCCCAATCCGGTTTTCTCGGTGGTTTTGCTGACGTGGCGCCACGTGGCGCTGATTTGGCGCCACGTGGCGCCACATATTTTTTAACTTATTTTTTTTCTTTTCCCTTCTCTTCTCTCTCTCCCCTCTCTCTGCCCTCATCTCTCTCTTTCCTCTCTCCCGTGAGAGGGGCAGGGGAGGCGGCGCGGCGGCGCTCCGGCGAGGGGGCGGCGACGAAGAGCGGCGGAGGAGGTTGGCGGCGGCGCGACGGCCTCGCCAGCAGCGGCGGCTCGACCGGAGGTGGCTCGGTGCGGCGGTGCGACGGCGCGGCGCGGCGTGCGGCGGCGGCTCACGGCGGCGGCGCAAACGGCGACGGAAGCGGCCAAATTGAGGAGGTGGGGAGCTTCGTGGGGGTGAGTGGAAGCTCATGGTGGCGGCGGCACGGCCGGGGAGGCAGTGGTGCGGCGACGGCGGCGGGAGAGGCCGTGGCGGCGCTCCGGCGACGGCGGCGGCTCGGGGCTGGCTAGGGATGGGAATGGGGCGGCGCCGGCGGCACGGTGGCATGGGGATGGGGCGGCGCCGGCGGCACGGTGGCATGGGGATGGGGAGGCGGCGCTGGGGCAAGGCTCGGCCTGGGCGGCGGCGACTCGCCGGGGGGGAGAGAGAGAGGAAAGAGAGAGATGAGGGCAGAGAGAGGGGAGAGAGAGAAGAGAAGGGAAAGAAAAAAAAAATAAATTAAAAAATATGTGGTGCCACGTGGCGCCAAATCAGCGCCACGTGGCGCCACGTCAGCAAAACCACCGAGAAAACCGGATTGGGATGTGTTTTGAACCGGTTTTGAAAGTTCAGGGGGGAATAGTAGACCAAATCATAGTTTAGGGGGTTTTCTGGACCTTCGCGATAGTTCATGTACCTAAAGTGGACTTATTCCTATAATTAAATCAGGAACCAACGGAGCCACCACGTTAGTCCACATCACCTAGGTTGTTCTAGCCATTTGATCAATGGTGGATCAAATTATAACAGTGTAGATCAGGTTGAAGATGAATATATATCTAGAGTTCGTATTGAAACTAATCTTTAAATTGAAAATTGGACTTTATCAATAAAATTGAAACATGCATTGTTGGAAACCAATCGGATGCATCTCATAATTAATCGGATTGGAAACAAAATATAAGCGGATTGGAATTGCAAACTAACAACAGACTAGCGGCAAGCCGGCAGCGTAATTAGAAGCACACATCAATTGGATTTAGCAGCGCGCACACGTCAATTGAATCGAAAACATTTTAACTAATTAGCGGCATAGGCTAATCGGAAACAATAGATTTAGTGTAATTACTGGCATGCAGCACGTCGTACGAAAACTAATTGCATGTGTCATGCCGCATGGAAACTGTACGTAGCACGCGTGTGATGCCATAGAAACCCGAGTAACCCAACACCATCCATGGAAACTCTATTTTCAATCCGATTTCTGTTTGACAAAAAACAATTATGCCCTCCTAGAGATATACTATGCCTATAGTATAATATACAAACTTTGTAGTATAAAAAAGTTAAGACTAATCTGAGGGCCAGTTGGGGCTTGACAGCTTAACAACTTACGACTTATTTCATGGAAAAAGAACATACACTTTAGTTTTTTTAGTCTGTTTTTTGTTGTCTCGTAGGTATGTCCTACCGCTTTATAAAGCAGTGGGAAACAGATCAGCCACCACATTAGTCAACATCACCCAGATTATTTCAGTCGTTCGATCAACGGTAAACCACATTATAACGGCCTAGATAAATTCTCAAAATTCTAAAAATTCTCACATTAATCAGGAAAAAAGAAAGATCTACCGTCGATTACAGTGGGTCAGATTATAACGGTGTAGATGGATATGGACACCATCAATTTGAATTGGACTCTATATCAACAATCTTATTTCCTTTTTTAGATAAATAAAATAATCCAACCTCTAAAACCAACCCTATCTCCTACCCTCATTTTGTATAGAGAAGACACCTCGGTGAAAAATATGTGCATGCTATACTTTTATCTCAAAAAAATCAATCTGTAACGAAACAATTATTGGCAAAAAAAGGATTCGATAATTGGTGACCTGCACAATAGGCGATGGAAATTAGCCTAAATTATACCGGCAACCATGGATCTCATTGCAAGAATTAATTGGTGACTTGCACAATAGGAAATGGAGATTAGCCATTGTACGTCATATCGGTTATTGGCGATCGTTAAATGCCAAATTCATACACCGACATACGCCAACTTTTCGGTGATTTGGGAAAAAATCAAGGTTTATACATGCAATATATTTAAGCTAATAAATTTTCACAAGTTTTGGTGAGTATTTGTCCTTAGGAATAAAGTAGAGAAAACCGGAGCCGAACCGGACAAAAGAGCCGGTCGGCCGGCCCACCCTAGGCCAGCCGACCTGGTCCCTTAACCCAACAACCGACTCCAAATTCTCTCAAGTGCCAAGAAACACATCCTCCAGCGTCCATGCACGTCAGTTTGATCAGATGGCTGCAGTTCCTTCACACTTGGATCAATGGGCCCATAAGGAAGTCGGTTTTACCGAATCCAACTGTCAAAACCAACATGGGGAATTAATCTACACCATAGAGGAAGCATCCCAGGCGAAAACAAGGGCCGGGACTGACCGAAGGTAGGTCAGCCGACCCACCTAGCTAGGCCGGCCGACCCCCTTGGATCCCACTTCGGATGGTGGCTTGGTGACAAGTGTCCCATGGTGTGGAAGCACCCCATTGTCTGCGGATGGCTATTTAAGAACCTGCTCAGCTCATTTGTAAAACACCACACACAACACAACTCAATTGCAGTCATTTCATTCTTGGTAGAGTAGTTAGTTTGGGAGTTAGAGTTGAGTCGAGCTGAAGCTCGGAGTTCCGGAAGAGTCTTCAGAAATTCGGGTAATAGCTCTTGTATCCTTTCCTTTTTGCAAGACCTCGTTTTCATATAATATAAGTGTCTTTCTTTATCTGAGCTGAGTATATCAGCACTAAGTGAGAAGTATGGATAAATAGAGCGGTTGTTTAAGTTCATTTGGTTCCGAGTTGGGTTCATTCTTATATGCTTAGAATAGCCTAAGTATTGAACTCAGATCGCCTTCCTAGGATCCGGGAAGGAGTGATCGGTTTTAGTAGCAAACGTGGAGTTTGGTGCTAGATCTGACTTGGTTTACACCCATTCCAACGTACTTTGTGGTAGGTGGTGACAGCCCTATCATCCGAGAGCAATCTCACGTGTAATCCATTGCGTTAGGAATTGGACCAGTAGAGTCCAATCGGGGGTGGTCATAATCATCCGGTGTTCTTAACTGATAGTGGTTGGTAGTGAATCAAGTGCCAAGAAACACACCAGGGAGTGATCTCCAGCGTCCATGCACGCCAGTTTGATCAGATGGCTGCATTTCCTTCACACTTGGATCAATGGGCCCATAAGAAAGTCATTTTACCGAATCCAACTGTCAAAACCAACGTGGGGAATTAATCTACACCGTAGAGGAAGCATCCCAGGCAAAAACAAGGGCCGGGATCGACCGAAGGTAGGTCAGCCGACCCACCTAGGCCGGCCGACCCCCTTGGATCCCACTTAGGATTCTCCTTCGGATGGTGGCTTGGTGACAAGTGTCCCATGGTGTGGAAGCACCCCATTGTCTGCGTATGGCTATTTAAGAACCTCCTCAGCTCACTTGTAAAACACCACACACAACACAACTCAATTGCAATCATTTCATTCTTAGTAGAGTAGTTAGATTGGGAGTTAGAGTTGAGTCGAGCTGAAGCTCCGAGTTCCGGAAGAGTCTTTAGGAATTCGGGTAATAGCTCTTGTATCCTTTCCTTTTTGCAAGACCTCGTTTTCATATAATATAAGTGTCTTTCTTTATCTGAGCTGAGTATATCCGCACTAAGTGAGAAGTATGGATAAATAGAGCGGTTGTTTAAGTTCATTTGGTTCCGAGTTTGGGTTCATTCTTATATGCTTAGAATAGCCTAAGTATTGAACTCAGATCGCCTTCCTAGGATCCGGGAAGGAGTGATCGGTTTTAGTAGCAAACGTGGAGTTTGGTGCTAGATCTGACTTGGTTTACACCCATTCCAACGTACTTTGTGGTAGGTGGTGACAGCCCTATCATCCGAGAGCAATCTCACGTGTAATCCATTGCGTTAGGAATTGGACCAGTAGAGTCCAATCGGGGGTGGTCATAATCATCCGGTGTTCTTAACTGATAGTGGTTGGTAGTGAATCGGCCGAGCTCTGACGACGTTCTGAAAACAAACCATTAATTCCTATCTTGTAGCTCATGCTCGATAATTTGCTCTTCCATAAAGAACTTAATACACTTCTTATTGTTCTCCCAACTATCTAGTCTACTTTTATATTTTATACTCTTGTGTGTGTCACTGGACTTTATTATAATATCTTTATACTTACCCCCGTTACCTAGCTGGCTGGTACCTTAAATTCTTCACCCTCGTTCTCTGTGGATTTGATACCTTGCAATACTCCTTGGTAAAAACTACAAGCGATATCCGTCTGCTTGCGCATTATTTCTGAGAGCGTAAGAATCGCCAACAAGTTTTCTAGCGCCGTTGCCGGGGAACGCAACGGTTAAAGATAGTTCAAAAAAAATGTTTCCAAATATAAAAAATATCTCTATTATTTAATATACTAGCCTAGTTTAACGGGCTTACCCTGCTCTGCCTGTGTTTTGTGAAACTAGCAGAGCAGTGCATGACCGGTTTTGACCTTCTGGAGAATTTCCACCAAAATCCAGAGACCCGAACTCTCTGGCCTTCCACTTCACACAAACAATCATTTCCTCACTACCAAAACACCATCATCGTCATCCGAGATGGCTGCTAAAAAGACCATCCTCGAGTTTTTGGCTCTGTCTAGCACAAACGTCCCCACTGGGCCTACCACCAATGTGGGTGACGGAGGCTTTAAGCTGATGCCAGCTCTTATCAATATGGTTCAGGCTAGCCCTTTCTATGGCAAGCAAACGGAGGATGCTAATGCCCATCTTCAGCACTTCCTGGAGATCTGTAGCACTTTTACCATCAAAGGAGCACCTCTCGATGCTGTCCGGCTACGCCTCTTTCCATTCTCATTGGTCGGGAAGGCAAAACAATGGTTCTATGCTAATAAGAACGCAGTTTTCACTTGGGAGAAGTGCTCTAATGCCTTCCTCGCCAAGTATTTTTCGTTGGACAAGATCAATGCCCTCCGGAACAAGATCTCTAGTTTCTAGCGGAACACTGATGAGTCCATATCGGACGCCTGGGAGCGACTCCAGGAGTATATACTGGCTTGCCCCCACCATGGGATGCAAGACTAGTTTATCATCCAAAGTTTCTGTCATGGGCTGAACCGTACGGCTCGTGAGCACTTCAATGCTGCTTCCTGCGGAGCTTTCTTTTCACTCAGTGTGAATGCTGCTCGCACTCTCATTGAGAAGATGGTGTCAAGCCAAGACTGGAGTGACAAACATCTACAGCCTCGCACATGAGGAGTCCACCAAATATACGACATGAGTATGCTCGCAACCAAGATGGATCTCTTGATGAAGAAACTGGAATCACCGCAGATTGTCCAGACTCTTGAATCTCACATGACTTGTGAGGTTTGCGGGAGTCATGGACATTCAGGAGACAACTGCACCGAAACCCAACCCGAGGATGCGAACTTCGTCAACAATGGATTCCGCCCACAATCGAACTACACTCTAGGGTGGAATTGCAAACCCAACTTCTCGTTCGACAACCGTCAACAGGGAGGTAATGCTGGTAGTTTCAATCGCAATAGATCAACTCTAGATGAATTTATGAATGCCCGGCAAAAGGTTAATGATAGCATTAGTAGAAATTTTTTTGTTAATGATAAAATCTTGGAGAACATAGATTCAAAACAAGAGGGATTTACAACTGCCATGCATAGCCAAATGAGTTTTAACAAAATGCTAGAAACCCAAATAACTCAATTGGCTGCTTCAATTCTCACATCTACTCCGGGTAAGTTTCCGGGACAACCGGAGCCACACCCAAGGGAGAATGTTAGTGCGGTCACAGCTCGGTCGGGAAAAATGACTCGAGACCCACCGCAGCCTAACCATGCAGGGAAAGAGCCTGATGCCCCCGAAAAGGTTGATGAAGAGAAGGAGGAGATTGACAAGGAACCATGTGATGAGCCACCAAAGACGATGGGAGAAAACGGGGGGACTGGAGTCAACCCCGCGGAGTTCACGGATACACATGTGCTGCCCTTTCAGCGCCGTCAACGCAAGTCAACTGCGGATGCGTAATTTGGGAAGTTTGTCAAGATAATTAAGAAATTATACGTCAACATTCTATTGCTAGATACGATGCAGGTGCCTACGTATGCGAGGTACTTGAAGGGCATCCTCAACAACAAGCACCCGTTGCCAACCACGGAGGCCGTCAAACTGACAACCGAATGTAGCGCTGCAATCTTGAACACTCTCCCCGAGAAGAAGAAGGACCTTGGTTATCCAACCATCTCGTGCTCCATTGGTGCACAACACTTTGAACATGCTTTGTGCGACTTGAGAGCCAGCGTCAGCATCATGCCCAAGGTAATTTATGAGAAGTTAAATCATTCTACCTTGTCCCCTACTGCCATGACCCTGCAGCTTGCGGATCAATCAATCCGCCGTCCCGTCGGGATCGCCGATGATATATCGGTGAAAATCCGAAATTATCTGGTGCCTGTGGACTTTGTGGTACTTGACATGGAGGTAGACACCAAGACGCCTCTCATTCTTGGAAGACCGTTCTTGAGCACGGCAAATGGGACCATAGATGTTGGTGCAGGCGAAATTCAACTCAACATCAATGGCCGAGATGAAAATTTTAATTTCAAGCCAAGAGTTGAACAATGTTCACAGGTACGTACCTTTTATGGTAAAAATCCTAACCCTGTGCAGAGAAAAGTGGAGGCTATACCAAAACCTCAGGTGGATAGCCTTATTGCAACCATGAAAAGAACTCTTCAATTGTTGGACAAGCCTATTTTAATGTTGTGTATTTTTGTAGTCTTTCAATTAGTAGGAATATTTTCTATTAGTTTGATTTGCTTTTTTTGTTTATTGTATTTTGTATTATAGAAGGTTTCAATGGGACCTATGAAAAAAATTGGAGCTAATGGCATGTAAGTGGAATGCAATTGAACATTTAAGTATTGATGAATGCATAAGCCAAATATATTGGTAACAACATGTATAACATCATTTCATATTATTTCAATTCATAGCAGAGCATATGCAATTGGCTAGTTAAGATAAAGTCATTATGTGCGCTCGTTTGGGGTTGCCAAACATTGTGGGCTAGAGGTAGTACATGCTAATTTAGGGTTTAATCTTCTAACTAAATATAAATACATAGTTGTCTACTTTGTAACCCTCCTTGTATTAGAAAGAAGGGATAACAACTTGTGCATCACTGCACTTTAGTTTACTCTTATTTGTACCCGTCTATTAGTTATTTCTCCCTTCTATGCTAGCAATTGCATGAATTATGGTGCACCATTGACACAAACTCATCTTTTTTTTAAAAAAAAAAGAAGTTTAAAACAACAAACTTGTCAAGTACGAAAAATTGAATATTAAAAAAATTTAATAAAAATATATATCGATTGAAAGTATTGCGTAGTTAATAACACCGCTATTTCTTATGATCTTTGCATATATTTCTACTGTCCAAACAAAAAAAAAGATAAGTTTCCCTAGTGTCGTATATGACAATAATCAAGAAATATGATGCTAAATAGGAAAAATGCTATTAATTAATAGGTTGTAGGGGAATTTTACAAAGCAGTGGCTTAGAAAATATTTTACCTTGGCAAAGGCCTTAAAGCATGTCTGATAAATCCTTTTCCTGCTAAATAATGTTGGATCCATTTTTCCAATATCCATATATGTTACTCCTATGCCCTGTACACTAATGATAACCCATTATTGTACTATCTTTTTAGATAATAAAAAAATTCCGGCCTCTATCCGTAGATATATTATTGTACTAATAGGCTCTGCTATAGTAAAGATATAGTCTCACCATTAGACATTCTATTAAGATGATGCAAATCAATAAATCCCTATTATACACGTATAGTGTGTGTATACCTCTATAAGTAACATGACAATGGTTATAGACGGCTGCTGTCTCAACCATTGTACATGCTCATAGAGCATGTCTGATCGTAAACCCTTTCCTTGTTTGATAATATTGGATCTATTTTTCCAACCTCTACCTGTCTTTAACTTATATGTTAATCCTAACTCCTTTTCATTATTGTTGACCCATTTTTGCAGTAATAGACTCAACTACCGTAAAAATGGATTTATACAACTATAGTGTGTGGACACCACTGGGTAGGTAGCATGTGTATAGCAATGGGATATCGGAGTTGTATAAAGTGTGTGCTTGAGTGAAAGAAGAAGAAAAGGAACATAAATATGCTGCGGCGGAAAGAGGAGCGCACGCAAGGCAGGCACGCAGAGGCAGAGCAAACAACTGCCCCGCACGCTTTGGTTGCAAGCTCTGGATCCTCGATCTCTCGCCTTCCTGAATCCTGAACTGGGCGCGCCCTGGGTCCTCAGCCGGGCGCTACGCTATATAACAGCGTTGCCACCTACCGATGTTGCTTTCCAGGCTTAAAAAGTCTATTAGTCCTTCGTCGACGTGAACAGCCGTTCTCTCGTTTGTATATTCTGCCCAAGTTTCGTAATGTACTCAAGTCTCCTCTTCTAGGCCCCACACGTTTAGCCACCAACCAAACATGAAACATCCACACAGTCACAATATTTTTCTTGTTTTTTCTCCTGAAACAAGGCACATCAATGCAATTTCTACGACGTGAATGAAAGTATATTCGGTGTATGTACACAAGCTTCTACCAGATCTCCCCCAGGTGAACCATTCCGCGAATCGATTTCGGTCAATATTTTACGGTGTACATATACCTTGTACAACACGGAGAAATTGATGTGGATGCTTTACTCTTTCTTTTGGACGAAGAAATACTCAGAGTTTTTACTCCTAATACTTTTCAGACATGCCAAAGTTCTTATGTGTGTACAGACAGCAACTTTGGAAATTCCCATGTACTACACGTAAACCACGACGTCTTTCCAAATTTATGTATGTTCCCGAAACTAATCCCTCTACCAAAATATGTAAAATATTTAATTCTGAAATTTATTGCTAGAAAACTACCCGCGCGAAACCGAGTCCCGGTAGGACTCGCCCTGAAGGGGAGCCGCCGGCCTCTTTTGGGCCAGCCGGCCGGGCGCCGCGCGGGGTGGGGTGGGTCCCACCCCGTGTGGACTCTGCCTCTCACTACTGGAAAATTCTATAATTTCGAGAGCCGCCAGATACACGCGAGGGTCCCAGTTCAGCCATCATATTAGTTGCAAACACACGAGAGCCGAAAATAGCCCTTGGAAAAAAACAGACGCTCACGAGGGCTAACGTGTGGTCCTCGTGACATATGGTTATCCGCTAGCTCAAGAGGGCCAACAGTAGGCCCTCGCGACAGATGGGTGGCCGCTTTCTACTCGCGAGGGCCCGCATTAAGACCTCGCAACAACTGACCACGATAATTGGCCGCCCGCACGTCTATGTGCACGTGGGTGCTTATTCAAGATGGCTCAAGTACTGTGCGACCCTCGTGAGTAAGACTGCCCAGCTTGCCCGTCAGCCATTACTCGCGAGGGTCCACAGTGAGCCCTCGCGAGTGCGACGCCCATAAAACTAGCCCCGCACTCACAAACTTGCATGTGTCGTTCTCGTCTTTCCCCGTCGTTTTCAACGCATACGAGGTAACTCGTTCATCCTGCGTTCCATTACTTTTGTCGAATCACGTGCTCACACATTTGTTAATATTACGCAGATGGATGACCAGCGAGCACCTCCTCCACCGCCTCATCGACCCCCTGGCCCATCTCGACCTATTGAGCCTCGTTTTGAGTATTACCGTCCCCCGGTCCGTCACGTGCCGGTACATCGTAGGCCGCCGCCAGCTATCATTCGTGCTCCAAGTCCTGGCCAGGACTGGAGGCGGGACTGAGGTCCACCTCCTCTGGGCGTTGACGCGCGCAAGTGGTACAGGGCGATGTTGCCGACCAGACGGCAGCAATCGCGCTACGAGGGTCATCCCCCGCCTGGAACACCCCACGTTATCGTTATCTCCTCTGACGATGAGACATCGTCCTCCAGTTACCTTGAAGACTACTTGGTGGAGTTCGACTCCGACAGAAAGACCTCAGAGTCATCATCAGTCAACTGAGGAGGCTAGTACTGATTAGTGTGTGTTGCGCTAATTAATTATATAATCTATAAATAATGTAGGAAAAAGTCTACTTTACCCCCTGAACTATTGGGGTGCAGACGGTTAACCCCCCGAGCTGGAAAACCGGGTATGTATCCCCTTCAGGTACATCAAGTGGCACAAATAACCCCCCGCAGGCGGTTTTGCCACGCGGATGCTGAGGTGGCATTTCTCTATTATAAAAATCTTTTATATATGTGGGACCCACACACCATCTTCTTCCTCCCTCTGTCTCTCTCATCCCCTCCCCCTCTCTCCCCCAGCATCTTCTCCCTCCCGTCCACCTCCAAGCCGGTGGGGGAACGGCGGGGGAACGACATGAGTGTTAGATCTAAGTGCTAATGCGGAAGCGATTAGATCGTGATTTAGCCTAATACCGAACCACAAACTTAGGCATTAGAGAAGGCTTACATGAGTTTGACGATGCCATGAGGATCGAGGTGAAGACTAGGCCGTAGAGGTCTGCTGGGTGACGAGTTGGTGCAGAAGATCGTAGTAGACGCAGGGAGACGTACACGTCGGAGGGCGGCGGCCTTCCTTCACCACAGCGCCTTCTCAGATCAGATTGAGAGGTGTCAGGAGCAGAAGGAGAACCTCATAGCGTTGGCTAGCTAGGGACGCCGGTGCTCACTATATATAGGGCTGGGTGAGGGGGGCCGCAACAAGGAGATGGGTATGCGCCCCCCGATCAGAGCGCTTGATTAGGGAAGTAATTAAGGCCGTGATTAGTGTCACTAATTACCCCTATGACAAGGTCCTTGGCAACGGTTAGCCTAGAATGGTCAAAAAGTCCAACATTCTTCCACTTGGTCGTAAGGCTAACATCATAAGTCCTTTCTTGACAAAACAGTATATGGAGGTAAGCACTGCAAAAATCTTTAAGCGATAATTGAGGTTTCATTAGGTATAGTAGGAAGCTGTTGAGACTCAACATTAGGGGGATCATTAGGTATCACAGCTTCCTCAACAGGAGGAAGAGGATCATTAGGTATCTCAGGTTCCTCAACAGGAGGAGCAGCCCCAGTGTTATCAACTGGAGGTGCAACCTCCTGGGCCATGGGAATAATAGGCACATGAATCACAGATGGAGGAATAAAATCTCGCATCTCCTCAAGGTCTATCTTCCTAGGCTCCAAGCTTCCACTGATTTTAGTATTCTCAAAGAACACAACATGGCTCGTTTCCACAAACTTTGTGGAACGATCAGGACAATAGAATCGATGCCCCTTTGATCTTTCGGGGTATCCAATAAAATGGCAACTAATTGTCTTAGGGTCTAATTTTTTAAGTTGGGGATTAAAAATTTTAGCTTCAACGGGACAACCCCATACACGTAAATATTTCAAACTCAGTTTGTTCCCAGTCCATAATTCGTAAGGAGTTTTAGGTACTGATTTACTAGGGACCCGATTAAGTATGTGGACTACTGCCTTTAATGCTTCCATCCACAACCTGACTGGTAAACTAGAGTGGCTCATCATACTTCGAACCATATCCATAAGGGTACGGTTCCTTCTTTCAGCCACACCATTTTGCTGAGGTTCGCCAGGCATGGAGTATTGAGCAACTATGCCATTTTCTTGAAGAAACATAGCGAAGGGATCGGGAATCTGCCCATAAGGAGCAAGCCTCCCGTAATATTCTCCCCCTCGATCAGATCTTATCACCTTAATCTTTAGGTTAAGCTGATTTTTGACTTCATTTTTAAATATCTTGAATTTATCTAAGACTTCAGATCTTTCACGAATAGGATAAATATATCCATAACGGAAGAAATCATCAGTGAACGTAATGAAAGACTCATACCCATCTATGGATACCACAGGAAAAGGACCACAAATATCAGTGTGAATTAATTTTAAAGGTCTCGTACTTCGTGTGACACCTTTCTTAATATGCTTTACATACTTCCCTTTAATGCAATCTATGCAATTCTCTGAGTCGTTAAAGTCGAAAGGTTGAAGAATCTCTTCCTTGACGAGACGCTCCATCCTCCCCCTCGAAATGTGGCCCAAACAACAGTGCCACAATCTCGATGAGGTCATGTTATTTTGCTTAACATTACCATAGCACACATTCACAGAGGATTCATACAACGAGAGCAAATAGAGTTTGTCTTATCGGATGGCAAGACCCACATTATTTGAATTAAACATCAAGGTACACTTATTGTTTCCAAACATGAAACTAAAACCACAGTCATCCAAACAGGATATAGAAATTAAGTTCCTCTTGAGAGCGGGTACATAAATAACATTATTTAAGTGGAGTACAAAACCACTAGCTAATGTTAACTTCAAAGATCCAATGGCTTTGGCCTCGGCTTGCTTGCCATCCGCGATGCTAATGTTCCTCTCACCCGCGGCGAGGGTTCTCGCGGTACTGAATCCCTGCAATGAATTGCATCTATATGTGTCAATGTGTCATGAAGCACTCCACCTAAAATATCCTTAAAACTCCTTACAGAGAAAATATGAAAATTCAAACAACAAAAGCTGCTTTCTGGAAAGCAAAAGCAGATTCTTCAGAGTTTGATTCTATTTGGACCAGAGAGATGGTAGCTTTATGTTGATCCAAAAAATTTTATACCTATGCAACCATGAGTCATGAAGCATTCCACCAAAAATCATCTCAAGAATCCATACACAGAAAATATGAAAAATCAAACACCAAGAGCAGTCAAGAACTTCGAGCAGAAAGTTTGGGGCTCGGTTTTCACTTCATAGCTCCCAAATGGGGAAACCAGTGGACTTCAAATTTGAAAAATCAGCGTAAAGTGCTTCATTGACTAAAGTAATGGAGTCATTACCCTTTTTGGCGAGCCACTTCAAGAATCCCGCACAGTCCTTTTGGTAATGCCCCGGCTGCTTGCAAAACTTATAAACGTCATTGGGAACATTAGTAGGAGTAGTGGGGGTAGCCACATTCTTCCCCTTGTCATTGTTGGAGTTGGGCTTCTTATTGGGCTTGTTGTCGCCCTGACTGCCCTTTCTCTTGTTGGGAGACCTAACAAAATTGACAGTGTCTCTTTTCTCAGTCTTAACTCTTTCTTCTTCTTCGACACAATGTGAATGAAGATCACTCATACTCCATTTCTTTTCACTAGTGTTGTAGCTTATCTTAAAAGGAGATTATTCCGTGCCTAAGGAAGCTAATGAGATGTTGAATAGAAAGTTATCGGATATTTGCATATCCATCTCATTCAGCGTGGCCGCCATCTCCATCATAGTCATAAGATGCTTTCTAACGCCCCCTTGGCCATCATACTTCTTATTCAGCAACTTGTTCAACAGAGTGCTGATATAAGTCTTAGAGGAGGCCTTAAAGTGGCACTCTACCCTCTCTAAGTATTGTTTAGCTGTGAATTCCACATCCTTCTCCTTAGTGGGGATTGCTCCCCTAATGTCACGGGTGATGGAGTTCTTAATGATCTTGAGACAGACGCGGTTAGACCGTTCCCACATTTCATAAGTCTCATCATAAGCTTTCTTAGCCTCCTCAGTGGCATCCGCCGCAAGAGGAGTAGGAGCATCATGAAGTAAGGCATAATCTAAGTTCATCACAGTGAGGACAACGTCAACATTCTCCTTCCACTCATGGAAGTTAGTCCCAGTCAGCTTCTCAATTCCACTAATGACAGAAGCGACCTTGGAGGGATCAAAAGCTGAAATAAACAACATCATAAGGCATGAATTCAACATACGTTGGTACGATTAAATACATGCATAATATTAAAAAACACATATAAAACCATTTTACTGTCTCGCATCACCGTTGGGCAGAAAACGAGACAACACAAAATAATACACAATTGTAAATCAACGTTGGTCAGAATTACAATTATGCATCAAAATTTAATATTCCCAGAATTTTAATGTAAATTCCGATCAAAATTTCACGTTGGTGCAATTTTAATTAGAAGTATAAACATTAAACTGCATAAAATTCCAGGAAAATACAAAAATAATTATGCCATATTAAAACTTAATTTAACAACATCAGGACACAATTATTTTGATGAAAGCAATAATTAAACAGTGCCAAAATTTTTTATTAAGCATTAAACATAATTGAAAAGCATTAAAAACAAATAATGGCACTGTTAATTCGGCCCCAACAGACTTCGGCCCATCACACGCGCGCGACGGAAAAAACAGCCCAACCCACGAGCGGCGTGGCTATGGTGCGACCGTGCCCATCAGATCGAATTCCGACGGTCAAAATTTTGCGCGAGCCGAACAAAACTGCTAGCCAGGTGAACCCTAGCCACTTCCCCTTTCTCCCCCCGACAACCGCGCGCTCGAGGGAGACGGCGGGCGAGGCGGCAACACAACGAGCGGGGCGACCGCGCCGGCGACTGGCGAAGCTTAGGCGAGGCGGCAGCGCAGCCGAGCGTCTCGCCGGCGCCCGTGTGCCACGCTCCAGGGCTGCGCACAGCTCCGCCGAGCTGTTCCGTGGCATCGTGCGCGAGGCAGCGACGAGGCGGAGGACCCAGCAAGGTCCACAAGAGCAAGCGACGGTCATGGCGGCGCCGGCGACACTTCGGCATGCCGGCTAGCTCAAGGAGACCCACCGGTGGCCTAATCCCTTAGGTATGACGCGAAGACCCCCTCGATTAGGGAATTAGGGTTTCACTAATTTTGGGGCTTTTGGATCTTGAGGCTTTAGGATTGCAATTCGAGGTTTTCTAAGACATTTCCATCAAGAACTAACGAGAAAAAAACCACGGATTGCCGTAATTTGGGGTTCTAGGGTTTCGGCCAAAAGGGAATTTGGGGATGTCTTGAGTTAGGGTCCTTATCTGAGTGATTCCCGTCCTTCTACATTCTACCCGTGGCCCAGATCGAAAAGGATTAACTAATACAAGACTAATTTACAAGATTAGTGCTAACTGATCAACATGAGCAATAGATAATTACACTTAGCCGTGGCATCAGTCAAGGTAATCAGGGTTCGGATTAGGGCTAAAAGCCCTCTGATACCAAATGTTAGATCTAAGTGCTAAAGCGAAAGCGATTAGATCGTGATTTAGCCTAATACCGAACCACAAACTTAGGCATTAGAGAGGGCTTACATGAGTTTGATGATGCCATGAGGATCGAGGTGAAGACTAGGCGGTAGAAGCCAGCTCGGTGACGAGTTGGTGCAGAGGATCGTAGTGGACGCAGGGAGACGTACACGTCAGAGGGCGGTGGCCTTCCTTCACCACAGCGCCTTCTCAGATCGGATTGAGAGGTGTCGGGAGCAGAAGGAGAACCCAGTAGCGTTAGCTAGCTAGAGACGCCGGTGCTCGCTATTTATATATAGCGCTGGGTGAGGGGGGCCACAACTAAGAGATGGGTATGCGCCCCCGATCAGGGGGCTTGATTAGGGAAGTAATTAATGCCACGATGTCACTAATTACCCCTGTGACCATATCCTTGACAACGGTTAGTCTAGAACGGTCAAAAACTCCAACAATGAGTAGTCGTCGGCCTTGAGGAGCAGCCGCCACCTTGCCACAGAAGCTCGCCGGAGAACAGAGCCGTAGCCACTACTCCATGGCCGAGAAGCATGAACAGGTCGCCGCCATCTTCCCTGCCGGCCGCTGTCTAGGGCGATGCCCATTGCCGACAGCGTGTGGTTGCAAATCGAACAACGGATCACGTGCACACCTCTGCTTGGCATAATGCGATAAGAAAATGCAATGTCTATACATGACGACTATGCTTTGGATTGATGGTGTGATAGGACCTAATATGCAAGATTCCAACAACGAAGACTCCAAATTCTCCATTCTTCCTGATGTTTTGGATGAACATTCCAATCTGGGCCATCGCCAAAACGTCTCCAAGCACGGGAGCACGGCGACCGTGGCCGCGAGCCAGCCCGTTGAGGAAGACGCACATGAGCGCGCTGCACACGGACAGGACATAGGAAGAGCGGGAAGACCATGAGACCTGCCGGCTGCCGCCTCTGCTGTATGCTGCCCGGAGAAGCCGCGCTCCGCCTCTGGACATAGTCCGCAGTAGTCGACCTTGCCGCCGACCGCCCTGCTTGCAGATCCTCTATGCCGCCGTTCGGGGAACGCCGTCTCTGCCTTTGGAAGAGGTCACAGACCTCCTACCCTCCGGATCTGAAGCTCGCCGGCCACCGCTTTCTTTTCTTGCCTTCTACCATGGAGCTCGTGTATATTTGCCCATACAGGAGGGTTTTGGAGAAAACCCTTGGATATACGCTTTATACATGAGGGCCACAACGGCCCTCGTGTATATTTGCCCATACACACGAGGGCTGCAACGTGGGCCCTCGTCTGTATTAGTCTTCCCGCGAGAGCTTGTTGGCCCTCGCGAATAATCCTGCCCCCCGGCAAGGCAGCTCCATGTGTCTGGTTTCATTATTCGCGAGGGCTTGTTGGCCCTCGCGAATATGCCTTATTTCTTCTCCTAGCTGTCGTCGCAAAGATCCTAGCAATGAAAACAGTTTAGGACGCCTCTCCGTATTCGAGGGGACGCCGGGGAATGGGTAGGAGCCAAGCTCTTGGTGAAGTGGCCTTTCAATTCATTTCTCCCTTTTTCCTAGTGGGAGGCGATACAAATTTATACACGCCTAGGGTCAAGGGCTCACAACATGGGATAGGCCCCTTTTGCCCCTGCCTCTGGGCCGTGGATCTCAAGATCAACGCCTCTCGGGCTTTCTTACAACTCAAGGCACATGTCCTAACCTAAATACCCTCTAGGGTGACACACTCTGACACATCCTTTATTCTGTTAGGACTTGTCAGCCCCTATCCCCTACCCTGACAGTTTATCCCGAGGACCCTCTTCGGATGATCACCAGGACACTTCGCCCTTAGCTCGTCGTCCTCCAAGGTTCAATCGAGGATTCCTACGATCCTCTGTTTGCTTTTCCCTTTCTGGGACAGATCTTCGGTCTGTTCTTCCAGCTATCCATTTTACTCCTCTCCTGGACACCTCTCTTCGAATTATCCAAAGCGAAGACCCGCCCTGTCCTCCGGTTGATGCCTTCTTGCTCGTCAACCCCTTCGGGTTGAGCTTCGTACCAACTCCCAGTCTTCTTCCCGAGGCATCTTGAGCAAACACCTGCACTTTTCCGGAGAAGGGGTGGCCACCACCACAACAGAAGCCCCTTGCAGTCATGCCATCACCTCGTCGTGGAGTATGACCGGAATGTCTGGTCCTCCCCCCTTCTCCATGTCGAGGTGGTGTTTGCGAAGATGTCTTTTCTTTTTGTCTTTCGAACATATCCTCGGTCCACTTGACTTGACGCTGATTTGACCTATCCTGACACGGTCAGATGTCTCGTTCTCCGTGACCGATCCAGGCCGTTGCCCTGGACACGTGTCGCTGATCCATCACGCGACCGTTTGAATTCTGAATTTTATTTTAATTTATTTTTATTTTGGCTTCTCAACTTCTGTGCGCCGCATCGTGGCCGCTTGTACGCACACGCGTGTATCATGCCCTTCATTTTCTCACCCCGCAACCGCTCCTTCTTCTCCCTTGAGCTCTCGTCGCCGCCATCGCCGCCGTTTCGTTCTCAGAGCTCGCCGTCTGGATCGCCGGAGCACACCGTCGCCGTTCGTAGGTGCATATGCTGCCTCATCTTTTGCTATTTTTTGCACTTTTGCTGTTCCATTCTTGCGTTTGTTTGCTTGGCGCATTCATTTGCTCGGCGTGTTCCGGCCAAGTTTTGTCGCCCATCGCCTTGTGCCGCCGTGCCTTCATCTGTTCCTGGCGGCGCGGCCTAGTGGCGCTTCCTTTTTGCTCTCTTAATAATTTTTTTTCGTGGTGTCTCCCTTGTCGAAGTGTTCTTATAGAATTTTATGCTTTTTCACAGATCCACTGTTCAGATGGCTCCGAAGTGTCTTCTTACCGCTGCTGAGAGGAGCCGTCTTTCCTGGGAGCTCAGGGAGTCCCGGATGTCCGAGGATCAGATTGCGAAGGTCCGGAGCTAGCAGGGCTGCCCTGATGAGGATGTTCGCCATCCTGGACAGGACACCACTCCTCGACCCAACGCGGACGAGGCTATGCTGTTCTTTTCTCAAATCGAAGGGGGTCTTCAGATGCCCTCCGCACCTCTTCTAGCCGAAGTCTTGGAGGTATACCGCGCTCAGCTTTGCCAATTATCCCCCAATGCCATTGCTCGATTGGCAGTTTTTGAGTGGGCTCTTCGGAGTCATGGTGTCGTTCCCTCTGCCCGTCTCTTTGGATATCTTCATGTTGCCAGATGGCAAGGAAAGAGCACTGGGTGTGCCTTCGGGTGTGTAAACTTCATCTTGAAGACCGCCCATACGGACGACTTTCTAGCCCTCGCTACTAGGAAGAAATGGGACGTTGCTGGCAACTTAAGCTGGAAGCTCTTTTGGTTTTACCAAAGACCGATGATGAAGATGCCGGATTGAGGTTCGCGGGAAGGGTAGTTAATACCGTTAACTACCCTGTGGAGATCCTCACCGGTCACGAAGAGGCTCAATTGCTGCTGCTCCGAGGTATCAGCAAGTGCTTTACAATGCGCTCTTTCGCCGAGGAGTTCTATGCGGCCAAGCTTGGGCCGCTTGGGAGGGACTGGGACACTTCTCTGATTGTTGGCGACAACGGTCTGAGCCTAGCCTTGCCCGAGGACACGGTTGCCCGTGCCTTGGACGTCGCTGCTGCCCGTCCCGAGAAGATGTTCGGTCCTTGTCGGGCCGACGAAATTGCTAGCGCTCGCGAAGCTGGAGTCGAGCTTTGTCGCAACCGAATTCTTCGGACTGAATCCACTTGGGTTGAGTCCGAATCGAAGAGAGGAGGCAAGCGCAAGATTCCGCAACCTGCCTCTTCGGGTGGCGGCAAGCGTGCGTTCGGTTTGTCTTCTGCTATTCCTGTCGTTCCCCTTCGCTATATTCCGACTGCCCCTGACACTTCGCCGTCTGACGTTGCTAGCGAAGAGGAGTGTGATGATGATGGTGATGACGATGTCGTTGACGTGCGGCATCCTGAAGAAAACCAGACTTCCCCTAACGCGCAAAGTTTTGCCAGCGATGAGAGGGAGCCCGAGGACGAGGAAATTTTTGACGTCCTCGTGAGCCCAGAGCCTTCGGGGCCACCAGATATGCACCATGGCTCCAACGAGCCTCAATCGAGCCGCGGTGGTGGGTCCTTGCCTTCAGACAGGGGCCCTTTTTCTCCGGATGACACCTCGGTTGAGGCTCCCGAAAACTTGGGGCAAGAAACCGGCTTTGTCATTGATGACGAAGTCTGGATGCCCGAAGACTCTCCTCTTCGCGACGATGCTACGTCCCCCCGCGCAGGTGCTTTCTCTCTCTCCTTTTTTTTTTACCGATTCGTTGTTTTGCATACTTCAGTTGAGACTGGCGAGGGTGTCTTGTCTGATCCCCTCAAGGAATCAGTGATCGCGCCCGGCACCGCTCCTTCCGAGGACGTCCTTGGCGCTTCTTCTGAAGCGAATCCGCGGGTGGTACTTCCACCCATTCCTGAGGAGTCCAACAACGGATTGGACACCCCGGTGGCCCCTAGTGCTAGCTCCTCCGCTGGTACCACCGAGGAGGGTGGTGCTTCCCAATCCACTCCGAGCCAATTTCTCGGAGCTAGAGCTCCGGAAGCAGTGCCCATGACCTCGTGGGACATTTTTGTTGACGAGGCAAAGCTTCAGGAGCTCCTGGCTGCTTTGCCTTTGGATGTCGTGAGGCATTGCGCGACGTTCCCCGCCTGGGAGAACGTTCGTAGTTTGGAAGTATCTCTTTCGACGGTTTGTTTTCTATCCTTTTTCTTTGATTCTACCTTTTGCTTTTGCTTCAACTCTCAAGTTTTTTTTCGCAGGCCCTTATCTGGACCGAGCCCTTGGAGACCAAGGCGCGGCTTTGGCCTCCACCAATAGTTCGCTCCAAAACCCGTGTTCTCAAGCTGGAGCGCGAGAACCGTACTCTCGGTGAAGTGGGGGCCAAAGAAAAGGAGGTCCTTGATCTGCTACGTGCCGAGAAGGAGGCAACAGACTCTAGCATCGCCCAAGCCACCTCGCGTGCCGAAACTGCCGAGGAGGCCTTAGTTCCGCTTCGCCTTGAGGTGGACACCTCTCGCAGCGTGGTGGCCTCGCTCCGTTCCGAGGTGGACAAGATGCGCAAAGACCTTGATAAAAATCAGTCGAAGGCCAATAGTCTTCGCTCCGCCATTACAAAGACACGCAAACATTGAGGGGATTTAGGCGGAGATCCTTTCTTTGGGCCAGGCCTTTGCTCACGAAATTGGGCGTCTTGGCACCATCGCAGTCCCTGCCGTTTCGTCCGACGCCACTAGAATCGTAAAATTTTTGAAGGACGCGGCGGAGCCAGTTGTCCAAGGCGCCCTTCGGTATGGCTCGGACTGTGCTACGGGCAGCGTTGTGGCCCAATCTATGATGCTGAAGGGGGCCGGCTGCTCTCACTTTGCTAGCGGGCCATCTTCGGGTGGCTTGTATCCAACATCATACAACGCCGGCGAGTTCAGTCGCAACCTCCGCCAGGCCGTTCGGGTCTTCATGACAAGATTCTGGTCAGTCAATGGTCCAGCGTTCTGCAGGGCCTTCATGAACGATGCCAAGAAGAAATCTTCGGCGGTTCCTGCAGATTTGAAAAAGACCGCTGGCTCCAAAGCAGCAGCTACTCTGAAGGACGGTTCTACCCCGAAGACGTCTTCGGGGACCGTCTTCGGGGACCGACTCCGCTGCTTCAAAAGATTCTTCCAAGGGTACGGGGAACCCGAAGGATCCCAAGGGCAAAGGTGTAAAGAGCTTGGTCTAAGGACCATTATTTTTCCTGGACCTTTGTCTGTAATCTTCGTTTGTCTAGGCTTTAATATGATGCCCTTGTATATACTCATGCCCTATTTGGGCTTTTCGTCTTTCGTTATGTGTGATATTCATATGGTTAATTTTCTGCCCGCTAATTTATCGAAGATATAAGATTTTTTGGATTGTACCCGTCGCATGGCTGCTTAGTAGTGTTCAGCCACGAGATCTTGCTTTGCCATGTACATTGGTCGAGCGTTCGGGACGTCTCGTGGTTCGTGAAGGATACAAATTTGGTGGCTGCCGCGAGTTCTGGGGTTCGTGGCAGCCCCTTAGTCGTGTTTTTGCGAACCTCTTAACGACGTATTCTTTCGAGCGTTCACGATGTCTCGTTGATCGCGACGGCTCTAGGTTCGGTGACTGACATGAGGACTCTTGGCCTCGTGACAGCCCCTTGGTCGCATTTTTTCGAAATGCTTAATAGCGTGGTTTTTCGAGAGTTCGTGATGTCTCGTGGTTCTTGAAGGCTCTAGGTTCGGTGACTAGGACGAGGACTTTTGGCCTCTTGACAACCCCTTAGTTGCATTTTTGCGAAACGCTTAATAGCTGAAGCCTTAATAGCTGAAACCACACGGGAATGTAGAGAGGACTTTTGGCCTCTTGACAACCCTTAATAGCTGAAGTTCTTTCTTGGACTACAAGTGAAACAAATGAAGGAAGAAACCTTTATTAGTCAATCAAAGTATGTGAAAGATATGCTTAAGAAGTTTGAGATGAGCGACGCCAAACCAATCAAAACTCCTATGCTAAAAAATGGTCACCTTGATTTAAATGTAAATGGTAAGGACGTCGATCAAAAGGTATATCGCTCTATCATTGGCTCTTTGCTTTATCTTTGTGCATCTAGGCCTGATATTATGTTTAATGTGTGCATGTGTGCAAGATTTCAAGCTGCACCCAAGGATTGCGACTTAGTGGCAGCCAAGAGAATATTAAGACATTTGATACACACTCCCAACTTTGGCCATTGGTATCCTAGAGGGTCAAACTTTGACCTAATCGGCTATTCGGATACGGATTATGCCGGTTGTAAAGTGGATAGGAAGAGTATCTCCGGTACTTGCCAATTTCTTGGAAGGTCGCTCGTTTCGTGGGCGTCCAAGAAACAACATTCTGTAGCCCTATCCACAGCCGAAGCTGAATATATTGCCGCAGAACATTGTTATGCTCAACTACTCTGGATGAGGCAAACACTGAGAGATTATGGCCTTAACCTCCTCAACCATATCCCACTTTTGTGTGACAATGAGAGTGTCATAAAAGTAGCCAACAATCCTATTCAGCACACCCGATCCAAACATATCGATATTCGCCACCACTTTCTGAGAGACCATTCAACCAAAGGTGATATCGATATTACTCATGTGAGAACCGAAAACCAACTAGCTGATATGTTCACCAAACCCCTTGATGAGAGAAAATTCTACGAGTTGCGGAGTGAATTGAATATCCTTGACTCTCGGAATGTTGCTTGAAATAATGCACATATTGTTTGGTGATTGAAAAGGTTTTATTTATCTTGTCATCTATTTTACTATAGTTATATAGGATTATTTATGATTACCTTGATTGATTTGGCTTTTCGGATATTCATATCCTATTTATTCACGGATGACCTTAGTTTGAATTGATTGAGATGCTTACGGGTCATCCACGGGTAAATTCAAGTCTTAGAACTCCCCTATATCCTCCCGGAGCAATCTTATCTATTCTCGAAGTCTCTGGAGTTCAAAACTTTCAAATCCAGCAAGAGGGGGATCGGATGTTCCGATCGGCACCGGAACTTCCAATGGGATCCAGCGAGGGGTCCGTCGGATATTCCGACCGGCGTTGGAACTTCCGGTGGCGTCCAGCATAGGGTCCGTCGGATGTTCCGACTCGGCCCGGATTTGCCACCTATTTATCATTTCACCGCGTGGGTCCCTGTTCCTTTTAACCCACGGTTTTACCCTAGACCTTATACCTTCTCTCTCTCCTCTTGGGCGGCGGCGGCACAGGGAGATCGGATCTTCCGGCGGCGGCGGCGGTCTGTACGGCGGCTGTTCTTGCGTCCCGTGCGCATCCTCTCTGCATTCGCCTCCTCCCTGCCCATCTCCCTCCTCCTCCATTGAAGGTAAAAGCCCCAAATCTTGAAATCCTCCAGAACGAGCAATGTGCGCCGTTTTAGTTCGAGTTTGAGGAGAAATATACTTCTATATTGTTCATGGAAGTGTTGTCCATCTACTAATGCCTCAGATTCGTCGTTTTGGTGCGGTTTTTTTATCAAACCCTATTTCGGGCAGGTGCTATACCGCGTCGGATGTTCCGACCTCGGTCGGAACATCCGACGTGGTACTCACTGACCCGAGTGGATTTTGCACAATCGCGTTCAACTCTTTGATTCCGACATATATATCTTGCACAACGACGATGATGATGAGGTCACCGGTGGTGGTGGTGGTGATGGCGCTGGTGGTCAGGGTGGCAGCAGCAGCAGTGATCCAGAGTGGATTGAGTAGTCCGCTTTCAGTTTTTTTTTCTTTTTGGTGTCTTGATGCCAAAGGGGGAGAAAAGCTATCTTTATCTGGGTGATGTAAAGTTATCTCATTTCCATCTTAGTTTCCTTTGTTTGAAACTTGACTGATTATGTGCAAAAACAATGTTTTAAACTCGATGTTTTATGTGGTACGCTGTGGCTGTAAGACTTTAATTATTCTGTGATGATGATGTAATGATGAATTGCTAGTTACTTAAATTTCTTGTATTGTGTGATATATCCTGCCATATTGCATTTAGATTCAAATTTGTCAAGGATATAGGGGGAGCTCTTGTTGTTATTATTGCCATAGTTTCAGGGGGAGCTTTCATCTATATTCTTGTTTATAAATGTTTTTGTGAGCTATAATTGTTGTCATCAATGCACCAAAAAGGGAGAGATTGAAAGTGCATCTAGGCCCTAAGTGATTTTGGTGATTAATGAGTAACAATTATAGAGCTAATATTTCTATTGGATAATCGTGCACAGATGCTATACAGGTTAAATTCCGTGAGGAACATGTTTACATGTGATGGTGTACCCCTCAAAAGTGATTATGTTGCAAGAAGGCATCAAGACTAGTTTTTCTGTGTAAATCTTTATTTATTGAGTCCTAGGGATGCCGTACTATGAAGAGGGATGCAATGCAGAAGCATACAAAGGTTCCTAAGTGCTCAAAAATCGGTATCTCGAAGTTCGTGTGAGTTTTTCCACTCGAAATACACCTCATACAGAACCTATGCCATCAGAACATCCAACGAGGGTAGGAACATCCGATGGTGATCCAGTCTGCCAGTTTTTTATGCCATCCCGTAAAGGGTCCATCGGAACTTCGGTCGAAACATCCGACGCGGGTCGGAACATCCGACGGGGTCTGAACATCCGATGCGGGATTAACTGCAGCAACGGCTATATTTTCGAGAATCCCTATTTAAAGCCTTCTCTAATACCTGCCAAAGGTTACTCACTCTAATAACATCTTGATTTGAGCCTAATTCGTATTCATCTGTCTGTCAAGAACCCCAGCCTTTGTCTCTCTCTTGTTCATCTTGTGAGATCTAGATCTAGAGAGATAAAAGCACCCAAGTGCTCCGTGAATTAGAGATCAAATTCTTGAGCACTTAGCGATTCCTACTTTCTTCATCGCATTTGTTATTCTTGGAGGCTTGAAGGGCTCCTAGTTCTATTGAGCGTTCACGATGTCTCGTTGATAGCGAAGGCTCTAAGTTCGGTGACTGGCACGAGGGCTCTTGGCCTTGTGACAGCCCCTTAGTCGCATTTTTGCGAAACGCTTAACAGCGTGATTCGTCGAGTGTTCGCGATGTATCATGGCTCGCGACGGCTCTAGGTTCGGTGACTGACACGAGGACTCTTGGCCTCGTGACAGCCCCTTGGTCGCATTTTTCCGAAATGCTTAATAGCGTGGTTTTTTGAGCGTTCGCGATGTCTCGTGGTTCGTGAAGGCTCTAGGTTTGGTGACTGGCACGAGGACTCTTGGCCTCTTGACAACCCCTTAGTTGCATTTTTGCGAAACGCTTATTAGCGTGGTTTTTCGAGCGTTCGCGATGTCCCATGGCTCGCGAAGGCTCTATGTTCGGTGACTGGCACGGGGACTCTTGGCCTCGTGACAACCCCTTAGTCGCATTTTTGAGAAACGCTTAATAGCGTGGTTTTTTGAGCGTTCGCGATGTCTCGTGGCTCGCGAAGGCTCTAAGTTCAGTGTGGCACGAGGACTCTTGGCCTCGTGACAGCCCCTTAGTTGCATTTTTGCGAAACGCGTAATAGCGTGGTTTTTCGAGCGTTCGCGATGTCTCGTGGCTCGCGAAGGCTCTAGGTTCGGTGACTGGCATGAGGACTCTTGGCCTCATGACAGCCCCTTGGTCGTATTTTTGCGAAACGCTTAATAGCGTGATTTTTCGAGCGTTCGCGATGTCTCGTGGCTCGCGAAGGCTCTAGGTTCGGTTACTGGCACGAGGACTCTTGGCCTCGTGACAGCCCCTTGCATTTTTGCGAAACGCTTAATAGCATGGTTTTTCGAGCGTTCGCGATGTCTTGTGGCTCGCGAAGGCTCTAGGTTCGGTTACTGGCACGAGGACTTTTGGCCTCGTGACAGCCCCTTAGTCGCATTTTTCCGAAACGCTTAATAGCGTGGTTTTTCGAGCGTTCGCGATGTCTCGTGGCTCGCGAAGGCTCTAGGTTCGATGACTGGCACGAGGACTCTTGGCCTCGTGACAGCCCCTTGGTCGCATTTTTGCAAAACGCTTAATAGCGTGATTCGTTGAACGTTCGCGATGTCTCGTGGCGCGCGAAGGCTCTAAGCATGTTTGATCCATAACATTTTGTGTCCGAAGATCTACATGATCTTCGGCTCTTTTTGGATTTTTCATTTGTTCTCTTTTTTTATTTTTACATTTGGGGATACATGCCTCTTTAGGCTTTTCCGATCGCAGCCGGTTTATTGCGTCTGAGCCTCGTTAAAAACTTTGCTCGTAAAACTCGTTAGGGAAAAACCGAGTCAAAGAAAAGAGTACCCAGCGCTTCTTTCGTCCTTCGATACCTTTAAGGGTAGTACTTGATTAGAGACTTCGCATTCCAAGTGTTCGGTACTGATGCTCCATCTGAGGTGATGAGGTGATAAGAACCACCCCTAGTTTGCTTTTTGACGACGAATGGTCCGTCCCAGATTGACTACAACTTGGAGGGTCTTTGTGGCATCTTCCGAAGGACCATATCGCCCTGTTGTATCTCCCTTGCCTTAACACGCTTGTTATATGTCTTCGCCATGAGCTCATTGTACTTCTCCAGATTTTGTTTGGCGATTAGCCTGTCCTCCTCGACAAAATCCACCGGGGGCTGTTGCGCGATGTCTGTTCCTCCAGTGATGAATCGAAGGGTCTTCGCCTTAATCTCCGTGGGAGTTACTGCCTCTTCGCCATACACCAGCCTGAACGGTAAGAATACCGTTGGTCTTGTTGGCGTTGTTCGGATTTCCTTTTCCAGCCTTTCGGGCCATTTGTCGTGTGCTTCATCAACCAGCCTTTTCTTCATCGCCTGGATTACACTTTGATTTGCCCGTTCAACAGCGCCGTTTGCCTGCGGGTGCCCGACGGAGGCGTAGCATATTTTGATTCCGAGGTCTGCGCAGAAAGATTTAAATTTAGATGATATAAATTGTGCCCCTTTGTCCGCGACCACTTCGTGTGGGACGCCGAATCGACACACAACATTCTTCCAAAAGAAATGCTGAGCCTTCGCAGCTGTGATTGACGTTAGTGCTTCTGCTTCGATCCACTTTGTGAAGTAATCTACCGCTACGATGACCCATTTGAACCCTCCCGAGGCTACCTTGAGATCACCCACTATGTCTATCCCCCACCTCGCGAAGGGCCACACTAGTGGCGATGGTTGCAACTTTGTTGCTGGCGCCCTTGGTGGGTTTGTCATCCACTGGCATCCTCGGCATCTTTTCACCAGTTCTTCGGCATCTCTATTTGTTGTTGGCCAGTAAATACCCATGCGCAGCGCTTTGGCCGCGACGGCTCTCGGTTTTTGATGTGATCCTCAAATCCCCGAATGGACCTCTGCCAATGCTTCTTTTCCTTCATTTCTTGACACAAATTTCATCCATGGTGCACAGACTCCGGATTTGTATAACATCCCATCCATCATTATGTATGATTTCGCGCGTTGCTGCAGCGCTTGCGCTTCTTTTTTTATCTTCGGGTGTTTCTCCATCATGAAGGCATTTCACAATGGGGATTCTCCAGTCCTCTTCTGGAGCCTTCATTATCAATTGTACCTCCGGACACACAGATGCTCGTGATATTGCTTCGTAGAAGACTCCCTCGGGTATCTTTAGCTTGTACGCCGCTGCTTTTGCCAACTCATCGGCTCTTGTATTTTCTCCTCTTGAGATAGCCTTTACTGATATTCCTACAAAATGCTTTTCCATCGTTCTCACCGCTTCTAGATATTTTGCCATTTCATTATCCTTGGCTTGGAAATCCTTTGAGATGTGACCTTCGAGTAATTTCGAGTCTGTGTAAATGGTGACTCGCTTGGCTCCCAAAGATTTTGCTTTCCGAAGGCCCAATAGAAGTCCTTCGTGTTCTGCGGCATTGTTTGTTGTTTTGAAGTTGAGTCTTAGCGAATACTCTGTGCTTTGTCCTTCGGGATCCATTACAATGGCTGACGCTCCTGCCCCGTCTGCAGTGAAGGATCCATCGGACTTGATGCTCCACAACGGGGGCATCCTCGGATCATCTTTCGAAGGTCCTCTTGACCATTCGGATATGAAATCTGCGAGTGCCTGTGCCTTGATAGCTGTTCTAGGCTCGAAGGTGATATCGAAGGGTGCAAGTTCTGCGGCCCACTTCGCGATCCTCAATGTGGCTTCGTTGTTCTCAAACATCGACCTTAAGGGATATGCTGTTGGGACCTTTATCTTGAATTCTTGAAAGTAATGCCTTAGTTTTCTTGACGCCATGAGGAGGGCATAAGCAATCTTTTCTAGCTCAATATAATTTCTTCTCGCACCCTGGAGTGACTCCGAGACATAATAGACGGGCATTTGTCCCCCTTCAGCTTCATCTTTGACGAGGACCGCACTGACTACGAAGTGGCTCGTGGACAGGTAGTGTGTGAGGTAAGTTGCGCCCTTTGGGCTTGTTAGCTTTGGTAGTTGTTCCAAGCAATCTTTCATTTTTTTGAATGCTTCTTTGCATTGTGGTCCCCATTCGAAGGGGGCGGTTTCCTTGATTGTACTGAAAAAGTGTTTGTGTTTCTCTGCAGCCTTCTGTAGAAATCTTCCTAGGGCTGCCAATTTTCCCAAGAGGCTTTGGGCCTGTTTTTTGGTTTCCGGGTCCTTCATGAGCTGTACTGCATGTATCTTCTCCTTGTTTGCTTCGATACCCCGGTGTGACACGAGGAAGCCCAAAAGCTTTCTTGTTTCTACAGCAAAGACACATTTTGATGGGTTTAACTTTATACCTTCTGCTCTTAGGCTTGCGAAGGTTTCTTCCAGGTCTTCTGAATGGTGTTCGCATAGTGTGCTCTTGACTACATCGTCATCCACGTAGGCCTCCACGTTGCGGCCCAGCTGCTTGGCGAGGACCTTAGAAATGAGTCTTGCAAACATGGCTCCCGCATTTTTTAATCCAAATGGCATTCTTCGGAAATAGTATGTTCCGAAGGGGGTGATGAACGCCGTCTTGTCTTCATCCTCCTTGCGCATATACACTTGGTGATAGCCGGAGTATGCATCTAGGAAACTCATTAGCTCACATCCGGCCGTCGAATCCACCAACTGGTGTATCCTCGGAAGTGGGAAGTCGTCCTTTGGGCACGCCTTGTTGAGGTTTGTGAAATTGACGCACATTCTCTAGGTGCCATTAGATTTCTTCACCATGACGACGTTCGCTAGCCACTCTGGGTATGCTACCTCGCGAATGACTTGTGCTCATTGCAATTTGTCCACCTCTACCTTGGCTGCTTCATGCCTATCTTGGCCCATTCTTCTCAGCTTTTGCTTGATTGGCTTCATGTTTGCCTTGACGGACAGCGCGTGTTCAATTGTACCCCTGAGGACGCCTTTTGACTCCTCGGGTGTCCAAGCGAAGATATCACTGTTTCTTTTGAGCAGGTCCACCAGTCTTGCTTCTTCATGTTCAGTTAAAGTTGTGCCTATTGACACCGTCTTTTCTTGTTCTTGCGGGAACAAGTTGATCTTTTTAGTCTCACCCACTGGCATGACCTGTGGCTTGTACCCCTTCACTTTATATTGCGGCTCCATTCGCTCTGTGCTTTGAACTGGCTTTACCTTCGGTATTCCCTCCAGCTCGTTTTTCCTTGCAGTTTGTTGATTTCCCCTGATTGTGATGACGCCCTCTTCGGTTGTCATTTTCATGCACAGGTAACTGTGATGTATAATTGCTCCGAAGGTATTGATGACACCTCTTTCGAAGATTGCGTTATACCGATAATCCATGTCCACTACATCGAAGCATATGCTCTTGGTGATCTTTCTCCTCCCCTCCTGGAATGTCACTGGCAAAGATATTTGGCCCATCGCCGTGACAGGCTCTCCACCAAAGCCAATGAGCGGCATGTGGGGGTGGCTTTAATCTATTTTCGGGTATGTTGAGCTGTTTGAACGCGCTTGCGAAGATGATATCCGCAGAGCTGCCCCCATCCACTAGTGTCCTTTGAGCATGATAATTTGCGATTTCAGCCATGATGACCATGGGGACTTGATGTGGGAATTTGATTCCCTTGGCATCTGTCATATCGAAGGTGATTGGTGGTGCATTAACTGGTTTAGTTGACACCGATACATGCGACACTTCGCGTAGAAATTATTTTCTTTTGCAGGAGAAAAATTCCTAATAGACGCGTTTGGTAGCATCGTAGGCTACGTTGATGCCATCCTGGCTAAAACCGGTGATCAGACCGTCCAGGCTGAAACCGGTATGGCCGTCGAGGCCGAAGCCGGTGATCATGAGTCCGTCCAGGCCGAAGCCGATGAGGCTGACACCGGCGACCACACCACCGAGGTATATATAGCCTAAAGACTATAATCATCGTTAATTAATATGTTACTTCATCGCAATAACGTTAATTGAATACAACTCTCTGACATGTTTGTGTTTATTTTTAAGCCTGGTACATAGAACAACCAATCCAAGCATGCGATTACTCAAGTTGGCAACGATGGGAAGCCCAAAGCTCCTCTTTCGGCAATTGGCCCCTTCAACAACATCTGTGGCTTCCACGTGAGGGATCACGTCCCCATTAGCATCCAGAAATGGACCGACATTCCTCAAACTACCAAGGATCTGCTCTGAAAGGATATTAAGAAAACCTTCATGTTTCTTATGGCTTACGAAGTTAAGGCCGAGAAATATACTCTGAAGAAGATTGTCGGGACCCGCCTGAACGAGTCGAGTCCCTTCTGTGCCGTACTGTACTAGTCCCTGGATCAGTAGCTAGTACACACAGATTTCCAGAACTTGGATCATAACCATTCTTATTAAAACATTTAATATTACATCAGAGTGCATCCAGTAAGGCACTTAATACAAAAGATTGGCACGCAGGCCATACAACTGCGGAAGCATGGGTACATAATAAAATCCAAAAGAGAACTCCAACATAATCCCACAGGCAAGGCTGTAGTAGCGATCCTAGGCGTCAGAGAAATCCACGTCCTAAACATCATCGGCGGAGTCACCGTCTTCGGGCTCACCATCGTCTGGGTCGTATCACTGAACCTCCGAACCTGCTCGTTGGAATGAGCAGCCCCGCGAGTGAACGCGAGGGTGAGTATATGTGCAAATACTCGCAAGCCAAATTAACATATGCAAATGAGGGCTTAGCAAAGGGGGATTAGGGTTTCTTTTGCGGAAAGCCAACTTTATAAATTTTCCTATATCTTTGAAAATGTGGAAAAAGAGTTAAGAAGAGTTAAAACAAATATCTTTCTTTTGAAACTCCGGCTTCCTGCCGGTTTTAACCCACCAAGGTTAACTCATGGCGTCCTGCCATGTCAAGCTCATAAGCTCATGGCACCTGCCATGTCAATCTAAATATATCAGGGTCAACTGCCCTGTCAACTCATGGCCCCTGCCATGTCAATCTGAATATCTCAGGGTCAACTGCCCTGTCAACTCATGGCCCCTGCCATGTCAATCTGAATATCTCAGGGTCAACTGCCCTGTCAACTCATGGCCCCTGCCATGTAATAACAGTCACTCCACAGCGTCCTGCTGCGAAGGCCCAAAACAAATCTTCACTTTAAAGCGCCATTTTGAAAACAAAAGGGTGAAAGACTACCATGAGGCAGCGCTCCGTCGCCCGCCCTTGACCGTGGGCACGGCTGTCTAGACAGTTCTACACTCTGCAGAGGTTGCACGCTTTACCCACGAGAGGTAATTTACTTAGTAAACCACCACAAGGTCTTTAACCAACTCATTCCTAGCTTGGGCATCTCCGCTAAGGATTCCACCTCTGGGCTGGTACTCAGTTGCCAGCGGCCCCCTCTTGCGCCAATAGGTTCATAGTCTGCGTGACACCGTGTGTGTGCTACGGATTCTACGCTCCCTATTCCACCAAGTGAGATGCCCAAACTAAGAACTTGAAGGGTACTCGACCAGGGCCTGCCCATACCAGCACTCGTGGTCGCACTGTTGAACTTAGTTTGTCTACCTCAAGGACTCAGTCCTAAAGGATCTGGGTGGTTCCCACACTGGGCCCGACTCTCGTGCATACTGCACCAATCCATACAACCATCCACCCAAATCAGGGTTTTCCGAAAATAATTTCCCATTATAACAATAACTATTGTACCCCAATAGTCCCATTTTATCAAACATGACAGCATCAACTGTCTTTAAAATCACGCATGTCAAACATTGCAGTTTACATGAAATAACAGTGACGACTATAATCAATAAGTAGCAGGGCTAAGCATTTAACGATCAACTAATCAATGAAATGGCAATAAACAAGTTATATATTCCTAGGGTTGACAAGGATCAGGTTTATACGATAATAATAAATTTTCTGGGCATTTAACTAATCAGCCTAAGTAATTAGCATTTTTAAATTTGAACTATCATGCATATTCACAATCCTAGAAAAAGCATTTATAAATCTAGGTGGCAATATGATCAATCAACATTTGGGGAAAAGGTCAACAATGACTTGCCGTAATTGCGGTCTTCCGGGCGTACGGGTAAGTCCTCGGTCCCAACAACGTCGGTATTCGGATCTAGCGCAAACAGACAAAGCACACAATAAATGCACATACACAAATATGAATGAAATTGACATATTTAAATAAAATTATGCACTTTTGTGAATTTATAGAAATTTATTTTACTGAAAATGGATTTGTATTTTTAAAGATACAAATATAACAAAGTCCAGCAGCAAATAAATAAAGAAAAGAAGCTGGGCCGGCTCTTACTGCACCGGCCCATTACACGCGGGCGCGGAAGGGGAAGCAGCTGGCCTGGCTCGGCTCTGGGCCGGCTGCCCGCAGCGCGTGGGCGCGGCTTGGGCCGGAGGTGGCTGGGCCGTGGCTGGGGCTGGTGCTGAAGGGGAGGGGGAGGCTGACGGCTGGGGCCCGCGCGTCAGTGAGAGAGAGCAGGGGAGGCGGCTGGAGCGGCTCGGCGACGGCGCTCCCGGCGATGGCGGCGGCGCTCCGGCGAGGGATGGTGAGGGGAAATGGAGAGGGAGCCGTGGGGGTCTCGGGGGAGGGCTCGGCGGTGCTGGAGGAGCTCCGGTGATGGCCGGCGGCGGCTCGGGGCGGAGGTAGGCGGCGGCGCTCGGCGCATTGGTCACCGGCGATGAGGAAGGGTGGTGTAGGCGATACAGCGAGCTACGGGGAGGTGAGCGGAAGCTGGGGGTGGCACTGATTGGAGCCTGGGCGGCTCCGGTTGGTGCGGCGCCGTGGAGATGGTGCGGGACAGGGATGGACATGGCGGCGGCGAGCTGTGGAAGTGGGGGCGGCTTACCGGCGGCGGCGTCTTACCAACGTTGGCCACGGCACGGTGGCGACGGCGACAGCCCGGCGGCGTCGGGACAGAGAGGAGGAGCAGGAGGGCAGCAGCGGGCGGTGCCGGCTTTATAGGCCGCGGCGGCGGATGCGGCCAACGGCAGCGGGGTCCACGGCAGCAAGTGGGGGTGGCGTCGCCCGGACTCCACGTCGGCGGCGTACTGTGGAGGGTCCCACGGCGAGGCAGCGCGTGGAGGAGAGAAGCCGGAGGAAGAAGACAACCCGACAGGAAAGAGTAAAGAAAGGAAAAGAAAGAAGGGGAGAAGAAAAAGAAAAGAGGAAAAAGAAAAGAAAAAGAGAAGGGGTGGGGCCCACTGAAAGATATTTTTATTTTAAAATTAGTATTTCAGAATTTTTATTTTTAACACATATTTTCCAAATTTTTGGTATAAAATTTGGACGTAATTTGATTAAATCAAATTTGGTCAAAATAGTACAATTATTTACAAATTTAGATTTAAATTATTTATATTTTTACCACACTCAAATCAAAGAATTTACTATAAAATATAAATTTTGAATGATTATTTTGAAACACAAAATGTTATTTTTAAATTTAATATTAAACATTCTTTATATTAAAGCTAAAATATTAATTACCAAAATATTCTTTTGGCTTTTGCAATTACTTATTTTAAAATTTCAAAATCAAAATATTTATTTTCACCAAAATTTTACTTTGACATTTGCAACAATTAATTCAAAATTCAAAATATTAAATTTAGGCTTTAGAAGGTAACATTCACATTTTCAAATTATTTAATTTTTCAAAACCCATGCAAATGAAATAATGATGCCATGATTTTTAGGTTTTTGAAAATGGGGATGTTACAAAGATGGCATTAACATTTCAAGCGTGGAAGAGCCACCACAGCAAGAAGTACGTGCAGACCGGAACAACCCCAGATTTCAATATGTGTCCGAAGCTGGCGGATCACTAGTAAGCATTTGAGGAGTACAAGCTGTCGGATGAAGGCCACGCCGCGAGTGAGCAGAACAGGGCCAATACACGAAAGAAAAAATACCACCACCTTCTTGGGTCCGGTGGTTACATCAAGGCTATGCCAAAATGGGAGAAGCAGGAAGAGGAACTCAGGAAAAAGGGTATAAAGTCTGAAACAGACGACTGGGAACTTCGCCCGCGCAACTGGACCTTGGGCCATGGGGGAGGACGGCAGGTTAGAGATGACACCACAAGTGCAAGAAGTGAAACAAAGGATTGTAGAAGCCACCGGATCCTTGGTGATAGCCAGGGAGAATAACGAGCTAACTTATGCCCTCCAAAACCCTAAGCATCCAGGACGGACATGAGGTATTGGCAAGCAGGTGCCGTGGATTCAAGGCTTCACCAAGGATTCACACATGTACAGGAGCCGACAAAGAGCGAAATCAAGAGAAGAATATAGAGTCTGCCAAATCGAATGGGAGCTCAGACTGAGCAAGGGAACCATCGAGGCAGTGGTGGCACAAAAATTGAATGATGCAACGGTCAGGCTTCATGGAGTAGGTGCGCTCAGTCTCCTGACGCTGGACAACGTGGTCAGTCCGGCCTCCGGTCGGTGGAGCAGCTACGTGTCCAACGCGGTCCCTAACGACTTGCAGGCCCGTCATCCCGTGGACGACATCAAGGTGCGCTGCCATTGTGAGCTACACGTCGGACTGCAAAACCTCTCCATCAAGGTGCCTTACGGCATGGCGTTCCCGATGGAGACGGGCCGGACGTTCCACGGCAATGAGATACCTGCGAGATACTCCAAGGTCACGGTGGTGGAGGTGATGAGCGGATTTGAGGATCTGAAGCTCGATATTGCTGGAGGAGGTGATGTGACCAATCTTAGAGAGGCCCTCCACGGCATCATCCTATGGAGCAAGAAGTGCATCATATTTCCTGATGGCGTGGTGGTGTCATCTCCACCATGACAGCCCACTCCACCTCCAACGACGTTGCCTCCTCCACCAAGACAGCCCACGCCTACTCCAACGACGTTGTCTCCACGCAAGAAGCCCGACACCTCCGCCAGCCCCTCAAAGCAAAAAGAAGCAGCAGCCTCCTAAGAAAACTACGCCACCATCATCTCTCCCGAGGAAGAAGGTTGATTCCAAAAGGAGCCATTCATCTGCACCTCCTCCTCCAAGCAGCAAGGCGGGCTCCAGCCGACAAAGGAAGATCAAGGAACTGCCAAAGAAGCCGTATGATAAGACGGAAGAGGTGCAAAGCGTGGCCGTACAAGCAAACGTGGACGCATTCTTCAAGGGAGTTCATGATAAACTGCATCCACCGCCAAAGGAACCGATTGATCCAAAGGTCGCAGAACACTTCGTGACAACTGTTATAGCGCCACCGTCTCTGCCGACCCACTACCAAAGGCAGGTAATAAAGACTATCGCACAGAATTTACAATTGGCAAAGAAGAAGAACAAGAAAGAAGAGGAGGCCAAAAAACAAGAGAGGGTCCTGGCATTCATGAGGGAAGCACAACTCGATAGCGTAGAAGCATCTCTTGGGTTAACTGATGATCTTCCAATGGCACCAGTAAGGTGAAAGTTTTAGCTGGGCCAACCGTTGGTAGACCCCGAGGAGATATCGGAACTACCCACCAAGATGCGGCAAATGCATGCATGGTATTTGTATAAGTCCACCAGAGGAAAGGATAGTTTCCCCGTGTATTTTCAAGAAGAGCATTTGTTTCGCGGGGACAACCAAACAATATATATAGAAGTTGAAGACTTGTACCATATGTCTTTCATGACCTGCTAGTGCCTGTAAGTGTCGAGATCCTGAGTTTATATATTTACCTTTTGCTTCCTGGTACCACCAAATTGAAACCCTAGTTAATTAACTCAATTAACCCTTTTTTGTGTAGAATGGAGATACAACGATGTAGAAAACGTCAATCGTATAACTTTGGCTTCATCGACCCAGAGTTGGTCAACGAGTATGTCTACCAATTCCCTGGCAAAACAAAGGAAATAGACGACTACCTTCTACATGCAATGATGAAACAACACTAGAAACCGTACATACTTATGCCGTTCCACTTTAAGTATATGTCCTCACAAACATCTTGTTCTTATATTTCTTAAGGCACTAATAATACGGTAGGTACTTAAATTACATAAATGTTGCAATGTACGAATAAGTTTCACTGGGTCCTTCATCGAGCTTGACAATAGAAAGATCATTGTCCAAGACTCAAGAAAGAAACCGGTCGAAGAATACCAATGGATATTCGACGTCCACAACAAGGCGTTCAGAAGGTTTCAAAAGCATCAGAAAGGAGCTTTCAAGAAAGAATTTGATGTCGAAATAAGCACTCGAGTACGTCCCAAAAATCCTATATATATATGCCGTACGTAAAGGTTTTATTAATCCCTAATTAATATCTAATTTCCTTTATTCTGTAATTTCCGTGCATCAAGGTTAAACGACAAACGGCTGGAAACAACCTATGTGGCTACTATGTGTGCCACTATATCCAAGCTTTCTACCACGACGAGGTTGAGCTAGAAAGTTATGGCGAGGTTCGTACATATGCAAGTCATCAATATCTTAGAACTTACGTACTTCATTTACGTCTGTGCAGGTATTTATTTATTTCTCGCTTAATTGGCAGCCCAACATCGATCGGTAGGCTGAAGTGTTACCGCCTCACCGGGTGTGTGTGCAATACAAGAACAACTCCTCGGCTTCATCGTCGACGAAGTCATAAACCCCAAAGGTGAGTTCTACACTAAGGATTGTCCTACTTTCACGACGGGTGAACTAGGGACGACATCTACGTCGGCAGAGAACACCAAGAGTGATGCACGAAAACAATGAACTATGTATTGGCTCATTCACGCTTTGAAACTGGTAAACGTCGCTCCCATGTGCTCATTATTTTATGTGGCCATCGACTTGTACATTAAGATCTCGTACTTTTGTGTAAATAAGCTTGTGTGACTAATTATGTGGGCCTACATCTACATCATCGTATATATATTTAATATATATGTCAAAAAACTCCTCTGATTGTATTTAATATTATTGTTAAAATGATATTAAAAATCTCTCCCGAAATATACATATACTGTAATACAAAGCGCTGAGGTCATAGCCTCTCCACAAATACCAACCGCTTGTGCAGATGACACACGTGGCGCCTAGCTCGCGCAGCATGCCAGCCTCTCCACATGCAGTTGATAACACCAACTGCTTGTGGAGATACCCCACGTGGCGGCTCCGCCTTCCTGGCCGGACGCCTTCCCAACCGTTTCTGGAGAGGCACCAGAAGCGGTTGTGGCAACCATGGCATCACACTTGGTTGCCTACAAGCGGTTAAATAACCGCTTCTAAAGGCCTTACGAGCCGTTTGAGAAGACCTGTTCCGCCGTAGTGACAACCGGATACCAATAGATCATATCATATACTCTAACGGTAAAAGCTAGCGGAGTTCGAGCTAATCCAAATTTCCAAAGTTAATGCGAGTTTCCTTTTCCAAATTTCTATGGTATAAAAACTGCTTACCGTGAAAATAAAAAATAGATAAGACGCTGGATGGCAAAGGTGCACAATTTCATGTTGGCTCAAGCGTGAATTTGTGGTCGACCTGATCTGGTATGCGCAGGCAGATAAACCAAATTGCATATCCGAAGTGCCTCAAATGTCAAATTATTCCTTCTGGACATCAATCTATAACTTCGACGAAATTGCTAGGAAATCAACAGCACCGGCCAAACTATTCTTAGGGCTTGCCCGACGCGTTTCATTAGGAGCAAGCTGAGAAATTGCTAAGAAATTATTCAAGTGTTCGCTCGTGTTTTTTGTGAGGGCATGAGGTGGTCACTCCAAATATGTGCCGAGTTATCGACAAAGGCTTTACGCTTCATAGCATTTGCGACTTCTGTGCATTTCTGCCTCCAACCAGATTACCAGACGATAGATGAAGGGAGAGATGGCCAGGGCTCATCGGAGACGGACGAAGCGAGGAGAAACGATGCGGAGGGGAAGGAGGAAGATAACACGTAAATACGACCAAGGAATAGGAAAAATGGGACACATGATGCGTGGAATGACAAATATCGAAGAAACATGATTTCATCACTACAAGAATTGAACCGAATTTTGACGTCCAAAATGACTCCCGACGGCCATGTGCCAGCAGTCGTGAGGCAATCTCGAGATCATAGCTCACTCGATGACCATGAAATTGTCGTCGAGTCCACTTCGGCACTGCCCTGCTCCCCACCAAATTCGAAATTGGGGAGCGTGCGGGACCATATCTCTTTCGATGGCCCATGCGCCAGCCGTCAAGATCAATACTGCATTGCACTAGGCCAAACCGCGCTAGGCGCGGGACGGAAAACTCTCTTGAAGGCCTCAATGGCCCATCGAGAGCGCTACCCAGCTAGCCGGTCCCGATGCTGGGCTGGACTATGCAGTGGTGGTACGTGTTGGGCTTTTGCTGGGCTTCTTGGGCCTAGCCCATTCGGTGAAATAAGAGAGGGAGAAAGAGGGCAGCAGCCCTAGGAACCGAACAGCAGCAGCGCTGCTGCTGTTGTTGCTGGCGGCGGCGGCGGCCGTTCCGCAGCTCGCGGGCGCGTGCGACGTGGGCTGCCTCGCTGGCTTCCTCGCTCGGTTGGTTGCTCCTCCGAGCTAATCCCTCTCTCTATTAAGCCGGTTGCCTCCTCTGGTTCGAGTACGTGCTTGCACAAGCTCTCACATCCCCTCGTTCTCTGTGCACTCCGCTGCTCCTCCTTCCCCGTCGGTACGCCGGCCGGTGGAGGATCCCGTGGTGGTGGTGCTGCTCTTCTTCGACTTGGTTACCCTGTGGCCATGGGTTTTGGGCACCGAGTCTCCGTGCTGCTCCCCTCTGCTCCTCAGGTCTCCACCTCGACTCGGTTCGTGGTGGGGGCGACAGGCTTCTTATCTCCTGATCATCTCGTCAGTGGTTACACGGTGTAGCCCGGCGATCTGTTTTCTGGGACCGCGAGCTGCTCGCGCTTAGCCTTTCTTCGCTGCCTTCTTTGTCGGCTCGGATCCGACGCTAAGTAAGAATTTCTGTGGCTTTCCTCCTTGTGGTTGGTTGTGCAGTGTACCAATTAGAGATTTTGGGGATCTAATTCTTGAATTAGAGGCTAAATCTCTGGTTTGGAAGCACTGTACCGTGGCTGTGTGCTTTACCCTTATTGCTCTGTGATGATAATCTGGTTGAGGCATATATAAATACATTTGTTGATTATATCTTGTGGTAGATTCAATTAATTTCTGCACTGTTAGGATTTATATTGTGTTCATCCCAATTCATGCCATGAACTGTTGTTAATTGGTCACTGGAGGCTTGTTATCTTGATCTGTATTGGTGCATACGGCTGTTTTAGTGTGCTGTTCAGATTGCTCAGTGATCTGTTTATTTCCTGGTACCTTTGCTTAGCACTTTGTGCTGTTCGGTTGGTTCAGAATAAATAGATTTGGGTCCAGTGGCATGTGGCTTGAATAATTGTAGATCAGCAGTTCTGATTGGCTAAATTGGGATGTTCTGAACTTAATTCCTTTCCAAAACAGTGCAGTATTGATTGTCTAAACCTTGATATTAATCTCAGATTGTATTTGCCTGTGAAATCACTAGAACTATAACTAGGAAGGCTGTTTTACAGCAACCAGTTATTGGTTAAATCTGAGAGCTCCCTAATCATGTCAATGGTGATTTATTCGCTTGATATGTTGGCTGCCATGTTACAGTCCATTTCTATAGAGTACATGATAAATAATCTATTCCATGGCATTGTTATGTGTTTGCTCATTCTATTTATATTTGGTCAATTTATTATGCTTATATCGCAATATGTTCAACACACTAATTTGGTTGGATTAGTGGCTGCCATGTTGTTTCAAGTTGAGCTTCGCGCCGCGGCCCCTTCCCGGACGCTCCCCCTCGCAAAATTCTTTCCCTCTTTGTCCAGTGGACCGATTTCTGGGGACTAGCCTTCGAGCTAGAGGCCGTTTGACCTAATTAGGTGTCGAGAAATATTGTATTCAAATATTGTACGTTTTGATGGGTGTCGAGATGGATGACATCTAAGAGATGTATATGTTGTATTCAAATATTGTATTGAAATGTTGTTTTCAAATAAAAAGAGATATATATGTTGCATTAAATGTTCTATTATTTCGCGTGCATGCACAGTGATAGATGGCGCACTCCGGACACGATGATCTTGATTTCGATGCGGGAAATGATTTTCTACTTAACGAAATAGCGATGGGCACTCTCATAAGCTACGATGAGGCCAACCCGGTAGATCCAATGGGTGATCAACCTGCCCCGGCTCAAGCCGGTGACCAGGCCGCCTCGGCTCAAGCCGGTGATCACGCAATCCATGCTCAAGCCGGTGATCCAACCGGCCAGGCTGAAACTAATGTCAACGGCTGTGAGGTATATATAGCCTGAACAGGGAAATGACCGTTTCTTACATGTCTCATAGCAATAAGCCTCTGACACGTGTTCCTGTTTTTTTTAAGCCGGAAACGTCCAACAGCCAATCCAAACAAATAAGAGGGCCTAACAAAAAGCCGTCGACAAAGTACGTGATAACTCAAGTTTCGGCCACTGGGAAGCCCGAAGCCCCTATGTCGGCACTTGCCCCCTTCAACAACGCCTGCGGAGTCATTGTGAGGGATCACGTCCCTATTAGCATCAAGACATGGCCCAAGGTTCCTACGGCTACGAAAGAGCTGCTCTGGAAGGATATAAAAGAAAACTTTACGATTCCGACGGCTTATGAAAACAAGTGCAAGAAATTTACTCTGAGCAAGATGGCGTTATGCTTTCAGTCGTGGAAGAGCGAGCTCAGTAAGAAGTACGTGCAGACCGGAACAACACCAGACTTCAATAAGTATCCGAAGCTAGCGGATCACTGGCAAACATTCGAGGAGTACAAGCTGTCGGTTGAAGGCAAGGCCGCGAGTGAGCAGAACAAGGCCAACGCACAGAAGAAACAATACCACCACCATCTCGGGTCCGGTGGTTACATCAAGGCTATGCCAAAATGGGAGAAGCAGGAAGAAGAGCTTAGAAAAAAGGGTATAGTACCTGAAACAGAAGACTGGGAGCTCCGCCCACGCAACTGGACCTTGGGCCACGGAGGGAGGCTGAAGGATGATGGCAAGCTGGAGATGGCACCACAAGTGCAACCCGTGAAAGAAAGGATTGTGGAAGCCATCGAGAAGCAACGTGCAGGTTCCTTGGTGGTAGACAGGGAGAATGACGAGCTTACGTACGCACTCGGGAACGCAGAGCATCCAGGAAGGACACGAGGACTTGGCAAGCAGGTGCCGTGGATGGCTGGCTTCTCAAATGATCAAGCCACATACCGGAGCCGGGAAAGAAGAAAAGTAAGAGAACACAACAGAGTCAGCAAAATCGAACGGGAGCTCAAGGAGCATAAGGAAAACATGGCAGAAATGCTAAAGCGGGAAGTGCATGCTGCAATCGCCAGTCTTCAAAGACCAGGTGGGGTTATCGTCATGCCTCCGGAAGTAGATGTGGTTAGTCCCCCGGGCTCCGGTCGGCGAAGCAGCTACGCGTCAAACAACGTGCCGGCCGATGAATTGCAGGCCCGTTATCCCGTGGACGACATCATCGTGCCCCGCCAATGTGAGCTACGCGTCCAACTGCACAACCTCACCCTCAAGGTGGCTTACGCTTTGGCCTTCCCCGTGGAGTCGGGCCAGACATTCCACTGTAACCCTATACCCGCGGGATACTCCAAGGTCACGGTGGACGAGGTGGTGGCCGGATTTGAGGATATGGAGCTCGATATTGCTGGAGGAGACGATGTGACCAAGCTTGGAGAGGCCGTCCATAACATCATCCTCTGGCGGAAGAAGTACATCGTGTTTCCTGATGGTGCGGAGGTGACATCTATACCGAGACAGAACACTCCACCGAGACGGAGCTCACCTCCTCCACCAAGACAGGCCACGCCACCACGCAACGCCTCGCCGGTGAGACAAAGCACTCCACCACCCGCTAGCGCTATGCGCAGAAGCCCAACACCGCCGCCAGCCCCTCAAAGCAAAAGGAAGCAGCAGCCTCCGAGAGAAACAACGGCCTTGTGGTTGGTTGTGCAGTGTACCAATTAGAGATTTTGGGGATCTAATTCTTGAATTAGAGGCTAAATCTCTAGTTTGGAGCACTGTACCGTGGCTGTGTGCTTTATCCTTTAGCTCTGCGATGATAATCTGATTGAGGCTTACGTAAATACATTTGTTGATTGTATCTTGAGGTAGATTCAATTAATTTCTGCACTGTTAGGATTTATATTGTGTTCATCCCAATTCGTGCCATGATCTGTTGTTAATTGGTCACTGGACGCTTGTTATCTTGATCTGTATTACTGCATATGGCTGTTTTTACAGCAACCAAATTATAAATTAAATCTGAGAGCTCCCTAATCATGTCAATGGTGATTTGTTCGCTTGATATGTTGGCTGCCATGTTCTTTAATTGGATTATCATGTTACTTGGTGCTCTGCAGTCAAATTTTGTAGAGTACATGATAAATAATCTATTCCATGGCATTGTTATGTGCTTGCTCATTCTATTTATATTTGGTCAATTTATTATGCTTATATCGCACTATCTTCAATTGTACCTCCCTCGATGGCTTAGGTGCAACCGTCAAGAGAATTTAGAAAACAAAAATGGGGGGCGTGGGAGGTCGGTGGCACGTCATGGCGTGGATCTGGCTATCAGCGTACCGGCATGAATCGGGCCATTCCTATGTGGCCGACGTTGTCCAAGGCATGGATCCGGCCATCCTCGTGCGGCTGGTGGCATCCCGATGTGGATTAGGTCTTCTCCACGCAACCAATGGCGTCTCGACGTGGGTCCGGTCTTCTCCATGCGAACAGTTGCATCCCAGTGATTCGGCTGATCAGTGGCGTCTCGACATGGATTTGGTCATATCATGGTGATGCGAGCGGTCGATGTTGGTACTGCAAGGTAGGTAGCCGGGGTGAAACCCTGTCCGTTTGGGCCGATGGTGGTGATGCCTAATAGCGCCACTTCCCTTCCTGAAGGCATCGTCGTACTGCCACTATGCTCGTTGGGGGAAAACTCAGTCTGTGAACGGGTGACAACGGCATTCCGACGTCGCACCCTTGCTGAAGGCGTCGCCTTTGGAGCTATGTGGCTGGTTTTCTACCTTTAGCAGCAACTGAATCTTCCTCGGCCTCGCTACAGCATCCTTCCCTGGTCCATTCATTATTGGGAAGGATAGGTTTTTATAGATTTTGTTAGTTGAAAGAATTTAGATGAGGTTGCCAGATTTATCGACCATCGCCATCAGCCGCCACTGGAAGAAGGTCATTGTTGTCATCGAAGGGACAGTTGATGTGCACTTCCAAGTAGCCCGAGCATCGCCGAGATTCTTTCGACCGCTATTTTGGACATGGTTCCACCGGTTGCCACTCTGATTTCTTTTAACATTTTTTAGGCTCTCTTCCCCATGTTTATGGTTTTGAAATGAGTGTCTGTATTTTGGTGTAGAGGCCGGAAACTCTCTTCCATTATCTAAAAAAAATCTCACCCTTTAAATCTATCTCAACTAGATAGGGCGTGCATGTCTTTTGTATGTCAATCTCTCTCGACGGCCTCTCCAGCTGGTCGGCTCCAGCAGTTGGGCTAGGCCACGGTCGCCCCGGGACATGGTATATCTCTCGATGGCTCAAGAGGGATGAGCGTGGGGCAGCCCTCGACCCATTGGGTCCGATCCACATGACCTAATGCTGAAAAATGGGTCAACAAGGTCAGCCCAAAGGGTCATACTTTGTGACCTTCTTGACCCAATGGATCGCAACTCCCAAGGGTCGACCCATTCCAGATTGAGTACGGTATATTATCTCATCACTTCAAGACCATCTTGACCCATTCCAAATTGAGTACGGTATATTATCTCATCACTTCAAAACCATATAAGATATATATGCAATGGATATATATGCACAAACAGAGCAAGCTATTCAGATCAAATGCTTGTGATTGTGCAGAACTGCAAATTCAACTCGAGGAACAACCAACAAACCAAGCAATCTAATCTGGTAAAAGTTTTGTTCGAGTATCTTGGCGGATTAGAATCAGATCAAAGTGTCGCCGCCACCTCGCATCGCAGAAGTGGTAGCTGTTACCTAATGGATGCCATATTGCTATCCATGATGCCTCCATCAGAATGACTAGTCACCGAATAGCTCCCCACTGAATCAACCTCGAGCTCAACGATAGCAGCGTTGTCCATCGCATCGATTTGGACAGCAGATCCATCCATGCAACCAGAAGAAACGGGTGAGGGCAGCGAGTGAGAGGGGAGCAGACGACGTGGGAGAACGGCGTCAAGCCAAGGGAGACACCGCGACGGCGGCACGGCTGCATGAGCGACAGCGTCGATCTGGAAGGAGGCGAGGGCATGGCGGCACTGGTTCTAGGAACTATGAGTGAGAGATGACCATGGGACGACACATCGGAACCGATGGATCAATAGGATCCATCCGTACTCGGTTTTTTTATTCCGACCCTTTGGCCCATTTTCACTACTGCAGAACAGGCCTTCTCAAGCTACTCGTAAGGCCTTTAGAAACGGTTATTTAACCGCTTGTAACCACCCATGTGTGATGCCTATGGGGCATCACAGGCGGTTGCCACAACCGCTTCTGACGCCTCTCCAGAAGCGGTTGGGAAGACGTCTAGGCCGGCGGGAGGTGCTGCCACGTGGGGTATCCCCACAAGCGGTTGGTAACACCAACCGCTTATGGAGAGGCTGGCAGTCTATGCCGAGGAGACGCCACGTGTGCCATCTGCACAAACGGTTGAAGATACCAACCGCTTGTGGAGAGGCTGACAGCACAGTCTTTTGAATATATTCAATATTGAATATATATCAAAAGGGGTTTCTAATGTCGTTTTTAACTATAAAATTAAAGAGAATTAGAGATTTTTAACTTATATGAAATATATATATATATATACCCCGGATCAGAACATCCGACGCCGTTGGAACATCCGACCCAGATCAGAACATCTGACGGGGGGCTCTCTGGACCAGGTCGGAACATCCGATCTGCATCGGAACATCCGACGGGCTGGTCACTGTTTGAGTTGTTTTAATTCCGCAATTTTATTTTATTCGCCTATTCACCCCCCTCTACGCGGCATAGCGATCCTTTCAGTGAGGACTCTTGGCCTCAATATATATATAGAGAGAGAGAGAGAGAGAGAGAGTAAAAGTATTTGGTGCTCCATGGAGCCTGTGCTCCATGTTTTGTTTGGAAACAATTAATGACGTAGTTATTGCATTCACATCTTTGTATGGCAGTGTTGTCATGCATGTAATTACTTTGTGTGCACGAATCTTGATGAAATCCAACGGCAACAAGTAATGGAGCACTGACTCCATGGAGTCCCATTCCGTTTTCCTATATATATATATATTATGATGCGTCTCATTCACATAATCATAAGTTTCAAATATACAAATATAATGTACATACTGAGACTAAAAAAATGATAAGTGTATGTGATGAGCACATGAAATAATGAGCAGACGGAGCCACGTTTACAAGTTTCCAAGAGTAAAAGTAGAACTATCAAGCTCATTTCTTGTGTGAATCGCTCTTTGTTGTCTTGGATGATGATTCCGTAAGTTCACCCGTCCTTATAGATAGACGGTTTTGCCACCCTTGTGTGTGGAACTTGTCTTTCGTGCATACAACCTCGTCGACAATGAAGCCGATGAGTTGTTCTTGGATTGCGAGCACACGATGATGCAAGAGCACGCTAGATTGTTGATCGATGTTGGGCTGCCAATTAAGCGGGAAATATATAACTATCCGAACATGCAATTATATGAAGTTTAAGTTCTAATAAATGGACTTGCATTTGTACGAACCTCGGTAGCACTTTCCGGCTCGTGCTTGCGTGGATAAAATTTTGTATATATTCGCATACATAATAGCCACATAAGTTGTTGCCAGCCGTCTGTACTTTAATCTTCATGTGGTTCAGATAAAAACAAATTAAATATTGGGATAGAAATTAAACTGTTATGACTCATGCATAATTAGTAATAGTCTTTTGGACATACTCGATTGGTCATGACGACTTCGAATTCCTTCTTGAATTCCCCTTTTTGTTTCTTTCTTTGGAACCTTGCGAATACCTTATTTAGTACGTCAATGAATCATTGGTATTGTTCGACCAATTTCCTTCTTGAGTCTTGAACAATGACCCTGCCGTTGTCAAGCTCGATGACTACTAGAAGGATCCAGTGGAACCTATTCAATTCTTGTACATTGCAACATATATGTAAGTACCTAGCTAGTCTCTTATTATCAATGCCTTATAATAAAAGAACAAGAGATTTGTGAGAACACGTTGATGTATGTACTGGAAGTTGAAGGGCAGAAGTATATACGGTTTGTAGTGTAGTTGGATCATTGCATGCAGAATGTACTCCTCAAATTCCTTCTTCTTTCTGTCGTTGAGCCCGTAGACGTACTCGTTCACAATCTCTGGATCGATGAAGCCAATGTTTTTTGTGTTCAGTTTTCCCACCGTTGTATCTCCATTCTACATAAAGAAGGATAATTAAGTTAACTAGATCGAGTATCAATATTGTGGTACGAGACAGGAAACGGTTAATTCAATGTATCAACACTTACAGACACCAGCAGCTCATGAAAGACACGTTGATGGCGTCTCGTTCGTACACATGGTACAAATCCTCAAATTCGAGCCATATTCTTTTGTTGTCCCCACGCAAGAAATGCACATCTTGTATAAGGATCGGAAACATTGTCCGTCCTTTGGAGGACTCCATGTACCATTCATGCATTTGACGCATCTTTGTTGGCAGATTCCTTATCTCGCTAGGGTCAATCAGCTCTTTGCCCAGCTCATACTTCCATCTGATTTCTGCCACTGGAAGATCATCGGTTAATCCAAGTGCTTCTTCTAAGCTATTGAGCCCTGCCTCCTTCATGAAAGCCAGGGCTTGTTTCTGCTCTACACGCTCCTTATCTTGTAATCTCTTCTGGTTTGCTGCTGCCGCATTATCCCGTTTAGTCTTCACGATAGTCTTTCTTACTGTCCGTTGGTAGTCGGACGGTACACGCGGTGGCGCCAGAGCAGTTGTCGCGAAGTGTTCTGCAACTTTTGGATCAATCGGTTCCTTTGGCGGTGCCTTCTTTCGAATTTGCACAAAGAATGCATCCACATTTGCCTGTACACACGCATCTATTTCCTCAGGAGTCTTATAGTATGATCTCTTTGGCGGTTCGTTGATCTTTCTCTGTCGGCTTGACCCCACCATGCTGCTAGGAGGAGGTGGTATAGGAAGGCTCTTTTTGGTATCGACATTTTTCCTTGATGGAGATGGTGGAGACGTGGTTTTTCTAGAAGGCTGCTGCTTTTGTTTGCTTTGAGGGGCTGGCGGCGGTGTCGGGCTGCTGCGGGTGGTGGAGGAGGCGTACTCTATGCCGCTGGCGAGGCATTGCGTGGAGACGATGTCGTTGGAGGAGGCGTGTGCTGTCTGGGTGGAGGAGGTGACGTCGTTGGAGGCAGATTGGGCTGTCTTGGTGGAGATGACACCTCCACACCATCAGGAAATATGATGTACTTCTTGCGCCAGAGGATGATACCTTGGAGGGCCTCTCCAAGATTGGTCACATCGTTCCTCCAGCAATATCGAGCTTCAGATTTTCAAATCCGCTCATCACTTCCTCCACCGTGACCTTGGAATATCCCGCGGGTATCTCATTGCAGTGGAACGTCTAACCCCCTCCACCAGGAACGCCATGCCGTAAGCCACCTTGATGGAGAGGTTTTGTAGTTCGACGTGTAGCTCACACTAGCGGTGCACCCTTATGTCGTCCACAGGATGATGGGCCTGCAAGTCACCAGGGACCGCGTTGGACAAGCAACTGCTCCGCCGACCGGAGGCCTGACTGACCATGTTGTCCGACGCCAGGAGACTGAGCCCACCTGGTCCATGAAGCCTGACGATTGCATCACTCACTTGTTGCGCCACCATTTCCGTCATGGTTTCCTTGTTCTGTCTGAGCTCCCGTTCGATTTGGCAGACTCTATATTCTTCTCTTGATTTCACTCTTTGCCATTTCCTGTAAGTGTGTGAATCCTTGGCGAAGCCGTCGTGCCACGTCACCGCTTGCCCATACCTCATGTCCGTCCCAGATGCTCTGGGTTTTGGAGGGTATAAGTTAGCTCGTCATTCTCCTTGTCTACCACCAAGGATCCTGCACGATGCTTTTCGATGGCTTCTACAATCCTTTGTTTCACTTCTTGCACTTGTGGTGCCATCTCCAACTTGTCGTCATCCTTTAGCCTCCCCCTGTGGCCCAAGGTCCAGTTGCGCGAGTGAAGTTCCCAGTCGTCGGTTTCAAGCTTTATACCCTTTTTCCTGAGTTTCTCTTCCTGCTTCTCCCATTTTGATATAGCCTTGATCTAACCACCGGACCTAAGATGGTGGTGGTATTTTTGCTTTCATTCATTGGCCCTGTTCTACTCACTCGCGGCCTGGCCTTCATCCGACACCATGTACTCCTCGAATGCTTGCCCGTGATCCGCCAGCTTCGAATATATATTGAAATCTGGGATTGTTCCGATCTGCACGTACTTCTTGCTGAGGTGGCTCTTCCACGCTTGAAAGGCTAATGCCATCTTCTTCAGAGTATATTTCTTGGCCTTGTCTTCGTAAGCCGTAGGAAATGTGAAGGTTTTCTTAATATTCTTTCAGAGCAGATCCTTGGTAGTTTGAGGAACGTCGGCCCATTTCTGGATGCTAATGAGGACGTGATCCCTCACGTGGAAGCCGCAGGCGTTGTTGAAGGGGCCAATTGCCGAAAGAGGGGCTTCGGGCTCCCCGTCGTTGCCAACTTGAGTAATCACATGCCTTGTGGACGGTTTCTTGTTAGGCCTTCGTATTTGCTTGGATTGGTTGTTCGATGTACCGAGCTTGAAAATAAACACAAATATGTCAGAGAGTTGTATTCAATTAATGTTATTGCGATAAGTAACAAGTTAATTAACAGTGATTATAGTCTTCATGCTATATATACCTCGGTGGTGTTGTCGCCGGTGTCGGTCTTATCGGCTTCGGCCAGGACGACCTAATCACCGGTTTCGGTCTCGACAGCCACACCGGCTTCGGCCTGGACGTACGTCCTGATCACCGGTTTCAGCCAGGATGGCGTCATCGTAGCCTACGATGCTACCAAACGCAATTTCATCTAGTAGAAATTGTTCTCCTGCTTCGAAAGCGGGGTCACCACGTGTTGGTTGCGCCATCTATCATTGTGCATGCACATTAAATAATAGGGCCTTTATTAAATCGAAGTATACAAAACTTGAGATATTGCATTTTGTGCACATGAAATAATGGTACCACCCTAACATATATACATCATTTCTCTCAGATATATGTATACAACATTTTTATGTACAAACATGTATACAAAAATCGTTCCCTATTTATAAATACATTCATGCAAACATTGATCGACTCTCTATTCCAAAACTGACAACCACATGCACTACACGTGATCGACCCTCTCTTCAAAAAGCAATCACATGTATTAGCAATTAATTCAAACCGGCAATGTGTATGTGATAACCTAGCTAGTTGTTTTTGGATGTGGCGGCTCAGGGAGGAAGTAATTGCCAGAGTGAAGTAATTGCTAACACACGTGGTTGCCTCTGTGTGGAGGGAGCCAATTGTGATGAACAACATGTCAAAATGGCAACATGGCAAAAGGCAAAATGGCAACATTGCTCTCAGATGGAAAAAAAGACACATTTGCAACATTGCTCTCATATGGCAAAGGTATAATGGCAACATTGCTCTCAGATGGCAAAAAAGACACATTTGCAACATTGCTCTCAGATGGCAAAGGTAAAATGGCAACATTGCTCTCAAATGGCAAAAAACACACATTTGCAACATTGCTCTCAGGTGGCAAAGGTAAAATGGCAACATGGCCACAAGACAACCCAAGAAATATAGCAACATGGCAACAAGGCAAAATGGCAACATTGTCTCAGATTAGCAATTAAAGGGTTACTAAAATTAATTAGCCATCCAGCAGTTAATTGTGCATCATTTACATATACAAATATTTATACAAACATGTACATATATGGGTTGTGCATCATAGAGCATCAGATCAGAGTAGAGCAAGAGCAACATCATTAGATCGAGCAATCATTACAAAGCATTAGATAAGGAGGGAGCAAGGTCATGGAGCAAATCATCATCGAGTAAGAGAAATCATCATAGAGCATCAGATCAGAGAGCAGAGCATCACAGAGCCTCAGAGGCATTTCGTCGAACACCATGTGGGCATCACAGAGAAAAGACGATGAGGAAGCAAAGGGGCTACAAACCTCGGCCCTCCGGAGAAATGTGAGCAGAGAGAGGAGAAGGTGGGCATCGGCGCAATGGCGTGTGCGTCGTTGGGGAGGCCGGTGGTGTGTGCGTCGTCGTCGAAGCCGGTGGTGGCCCACGTACGACGGCGGGGCTGCTCGGTGGTGGAGGGGTGCACGAAGGTGGAGCGTCACGGCTGCGGCGCGGAGGTGTAGGCGACGGCGTCGAGGAGGGCGGCGGTGGTGGCTCTGGGACTTAGAAAATTTTGGGTGTTTCAGCGCGCACTAGTACAAAACGAGTAATATAAGACGCACAATTTGAGACGGTTTCAGCCTTGTTAAAATAGAAATGTCGCTTATTGTGACATAAATGAGAAAAGGACGTTCTCAAATCATAACCGTCTTATATAATTGATACATTTAGGACGGTTGAAATTAAGAACCAACTTATATAAGAAATAAGACGTTTCTAAATCATAACCGTCTTATGTGATGGATGTATTTGGGACGGTTGAAATTAAGAACCCACTTATATAAGGTTAGAGTACGTAGAGTCATTTCCTTCCATTTTAGCATCGTTAATGTGTACGTAATGGAAGATGGCTTGAAAGGACAAAATATCTCTTATGAATTCCATAAATTTTTAAAGAAAAATGAATTTTAAAATTTTATCGTATAACTTCGTATAATGTATGCTATACGAAGTTATTACGCACGTGATCGACCCTCTTAAAGATGTTAGAGTCCTCTTAGTTGAAGCCAACTGATCTCGGAGGGTAGCTTCCCCCTCCTGGAACATCCTAGCTTGTCTCTTCTGTTCTGCTTGTCCGTCCAATAACCTTTTCTCGTAGTTTTCCCTAAGCAAAGACATTGCTGCCTCATTTTCAGCCAATTTGATTTCCATCTGGGTAAATAGAATTTTAGTTGTTAGTCAAGAATCCTTATTATACAAATTCAATTTTTTATATGTATATTGTAACTCTTGATGAGATTTACAACTTTGTAGTTGACATCTTTTTTATTTGAAGCAATTATAAATGTCTAAATAATCATAAGACATTTATGGCTTATCAAAATAAAGTCGTATAAAAATAAAAATTATATGAAACTATAGGCTTCGATGAGGTGTACAACTTTGTAGTTGAAAAATTTTCTATTTAATGTCATCTACATATTTAAAAAGTGGTTGAAATATTCACAAAACTAATGTTAAAAGGTATACTTTTCCTATTATGATCAAAACATGGTGTGAGGTGGGATGGTTAAAAGGGTGAGGTTAGAATCAAGAGGTCTTAGTTTCGAGTCATGTGATATACAATGTTTGTATTATATGCATAGATTGTGTTAAATGTATATAGATGGGTGTAGGTGGTAGTATATAGGTTTCCGATTCAAAAAAAATATTTTCCCTATTTTTTCACCAATATTTATGCTTAAAATTATGTTTTAAGATTCTCTTTTGAGATGGTTTATAGTAAGAAAGTGACTTCTATAACATGATATATAAGACGGTTCCATACATAAATCATCTTATATATTTACTTACATGAGACGGTTAATAATCGTCTCATATGAACATTCTCTTTTGCGACACGGGTTATTTAAGACACATTGTAACCGTCTCAAAACGCTCAAAATAACCGTCTCATAAATGCCTCTCTGTAGTAGTGGCGCGGGGGAAGAGCCACTGAGAAAATATAGTACACCGCCTCTAGAAGCGGTTTGTAATAGGCACCGCTTATGGAGATGGCCTCCACAAGCGGTTCGTAATAGGAACCGCTTGTGGAGACGTCCTCTACAAGCGGTTCATAATAGGAACCGCTTCCAGAGGCCCTTTTCATATGACTGTGTAGCAGGGACATCCCTTCTAGAAGCGGTTCCTATTACGAACCGCTTGTAGAGTTTTCTCTATTTAAAATGGTGTGGCGCCCTATCTTGTAGAGATAAAAATTTCTCCCACTTGGCTAGCGTGTGGCGTTTGAGTGCGGGCTCACCCGGTCGAGGGTTTGAGCCCCGCTCACGCCCCCTTGCCCCTTTTTTTTACTGGTATTTTGTTTGCTTCATTTAGAAAATTCTGAAAATGCTTTTGTCTCACCAGTTTCACTTAGAAAATTATGAAAATGCATTTAGCTCACCATTTTCATTTGAAAAATTATAAAAATGCTATTAGCTCATTAGTTCCATTTAAAAAATTATAAAAATGTTTTCACCCTTGTCTTTTTTTCACTGGTATTTTGTTTGTTTCATTTAGTAAATTCTGAAAATGCTTTTAGCTCACCAGTTTCATTTGGAAAATTATAAAAATGCTATTAACTCATTAGTTCCATTTTAAAAATTGTAAAAATGCTTTCACCCTTGCCCCGTTTTTTTTTGTTTACTGGTAGTTTGATTGTTTCATTTAGCAAATTCTAAAAATGCTTTTAGCTCACCAGCTTCATTTAGAAAATTCTAAAAATGTTTTTAGCTCATCAGTTTCACTTAAAAAATTCTAAAAATCATGAAATCATGATCACACAAGTCCAAACAACCACATAATATATTTCATACAATACTAGTACACCTTAAATAGTAACATTTTTTGTCTTTACAATTGTTCCTTCATCGTGATCGCGGCGTATATAAGGAGCAACCACGTCTGTGTCATTCAGGACGCTTATGTTGACATCCACTGCAAAAGGAGGGAGCTCATCGAAATTGATCGTACTCTTCCTCGTCATTGACGTCCTAAACTTCGATAATCCTTTGTTTGCCTTGGAGAACCACATGTCACTTTGGCACTTTCTTCTGCTTGTCCTTTTGCTTCTTCCTAGGTTTGATTGACATGTCCATTACGTAGAAGACCTGTCGGACCTCATTAACGAGAACAAACGGTTCCCGCATGTAGCCGACTTGTGTGAGGTCCACGGTAGTCATCCCGTATTTGTCGACCTTCATGCCATTTGAAGTTGGTTTTACCCATTGGCACTTAAACTATGTGACCTTCAAAGGGCCATAGTCGAGCTCCCATATCTCTTCTATGAAACCATAATATGTTCCACCGTCCCTCTGTTATTTGCGGCGTTTATACGGACATCACTGTTCTGGTTGGTGCTCTTGTTATCTTGTGATCTTGTGTAGAATGTATAGCCATTTATCTCGTACCCCTGAAATGTCACGATTTTAACAAATGGTCCCCGAGCCAAGCGTTGCAACTGTTCATTATTGGACCCTTTGCAAAGGATATGTTTTTGTAACCATGTCCCGAAAGAATCCATGTGCGTCAATGTTATCCACTCCTCAGACCTCGTTGGGAATCTGCGACGTAGAACATTCTTGTGCTGAACGACAAACAGAGTGACCACAGTTGATAGCTTCAATACCGTGAAATGTGCTTGCTTAAATATCTCAAGATCATTGCTTGCAACTGCTTTCCTTCCTAGTGTCCCTTTACCCTGTAGCCTACCCTCATGGCGTGATATAGGGACGCCGATAGGGTTTAGATCATCAATGTAGTCAACATAGACCTCAACCACTTCCTTCGTCACGTAACCCTCAGCAATGCATCCTTCCGGGTGAGAACGGTTATGTACATACTACTTTAGGACATTCATGTACCTTTCGAAAGGAAACATGCTGTGCAGATACATGGGCCTGAGAATACCTATCTCTTTGACAAGATGAACAGTGAGATGAACCATAATATCAAAAAATGCATGAGGAAAGATCATCACGAGGCTAACCACACTTTGTAACACGTCAGCCTCTAACTTAATTAGTTTCTCTGGATCGATGACCTTCTGTGAAACGGCGTTGAAAAAGGAACACAGCTTTGTGATTGTCCCCCGTACCCACTCGGGCAGTACACCTCACACAACCACCAGGAGCAACTATGTCATCAGCACAAGACAGTCATGAGATTTTAGGTATACGATTTTATTCTCTTTCGTGTTTACGAGTCTCTTCACGTTTGAGGAGTATCCGGAAGGGACCTTCACACTGCTCAGGCACTATATCATGTTTTTTTTTCTCTTCTTTGCTTAGAGTGTAGCTCGTAGGATGTAGGTAGAGTTGCTCCGTCCCTCTATTTTGCGGATGTAGGTCCATTCTCACACCTAGAAGTTCAAGGTCCTTCCGAGCTTGTAGTGTATATTTTGATTTTTCATACATATCTATGTAGCCTGGCAGGTTCACGGAAACATTTTTCGTGATGTGCATGAAGTCAAGTGAGTGACGAACATCGAAATCTTTCCAATAAGGCAAGTTCTGAAATATTGACTTCTTCCACATGGGTGCATGACCATTCTCATTCTGCACAGATTTGTTTCCCGGACCCTTTCCAGATACCACTTTTTGATCCTTTACTATAGCAAACACATGCTTCCCACTACGAAAATGGGGCTTAGCACGATGGTCTGTATGCTCGTTAAATTTTTCGCCCTTCGTCCGCAACACGTGACTCCCAACAAGAAACCTGCGGTGGCCCATGTACACAACCTTCGCAGAGCCTGTCAGGTACATGCTGTCAGTTTCATCTAAGCACTGGACGCAGGCTTTAAACCCTTTGCCAGTTAGGCCGGACAGGTTACCGAGAGCAGGCCAGTCTTTGATTGTTACAAATTACATTTCACGCAGGTTGAAATACTCCCTTTTGTATTCATCCCAAACCTATACATCGTCCTCCCACAACGTCACAAAATCTTGAACCAATGGTTTCAGGTAGACATCGATATCGTTTCCGGGTTGCTTAGGGCCTTGGATCAACAACGGCATCATGATGTACTTTCTCTTCATGCACAGCTAGGGAGAAATGTTATACACACAAAGTGTAACAAGCCAGGTGTTATGGCTGCTGCTCATGTCTCCGAAAGGATTCATTCCATCAGTGCTCAAGCCAAACCTTATGTTTCTGACCTCATCTGCAAAGTCCTTGTACTTCCGATCGACTATCCTCCACTAGGAGCCATCTGCGGGATGCCTAAGTATCCCATCGTCCTTACGCTATTCTTTGTGCCAACGCATCATTTTCACATGCGCTTTGTTTACAAACATACGCTCCAACCTTGTAATCAGAGAGAAATGTCACAATACTTTGGTTGGTGCTCTCTTCTTCACACGCACCCCATGTACTTCATCTGGATCGTCACGCTTCATCTTATACCTTGGTTCCTCACACACCGTACAGGCATCTAAATCAGCATACTTATTGCGATACAGGACACAGTCGTTACGACATACGTGTATCTTCCGTACTTTCAATCCCAAAGGGCAGAGGACTTGTTTAGCTTGATACGTGGATTCAGGCAGAGTGTTATCTTTCAAGAGTAACTTGTTTATGAGTGACAACAACTCGTCGAGTCCCTTGTCTGACACATTGTAACACCCAAATTTTGGGTTAGGATTAAATTAGTGAAAAATTTGACCCAATTGGATCAATTTAAAACAATGTTCTAAATAGCGGGCTATAGCGCCGCTATAGCACTGCTATAGCGTTTTAGAGGTGCAAATGCTACGCTATTGGCTATATATGCGCTATGGCCGCTAAAGCCGCTATAGCACGCTTTAGCGGCGCTAAAAGGCATAGCGGCGCTATTGAGGGTGTGACATCCGCAGGACGAAATTGAAGCTGCGTGATGGCCCAGTGGCTGGCTCGGGCCTAATTAGGCTGGCTACAGACCATTTGCCATTACATATAGAGCAAGAAACCCTAGCCCTCCCCATTTTCCTCCATTTCTCAACTTGACATTATGGGCTGAATAAAAACTAGCTGAAATGATTGTTTACTGACCTTGGACTTTGTCACTTTGAGCAATATATATGCCATATTTTCCTATTTTTTTTGAAAACGCTAAATGCTTAGCGGCCGCTATAGCACCGCTATAGCAGTCTTAGCGTTTTCAGAAGAGCTCCGCTAAATGTCTTAGCCCGCTATTTAAAACATTGATTTAAAACCAAAGATAAAATTTCATAAGCAATTGAAAATCATTACCTCTCTCCTCATATTTTTTTTCTTTCTTTCTTCTTGTGGGCATTCCATCGAGCACCTCTCACACCGCTCTCTCTCTCTCTCCCACGTTCTCTCTCTCGTTCCCTCGTGCTCTGTCCCTGTTCCGTGGGCCCCCGCCGCTTGGCCGTCCCATCCGCCGCGCCCTGTTCTGCTCAGCGCTGGCCGCGCCGCGCGCCGCCCCCATCATTACCGCGCCGCGTGCGTTGCCTCATCACGTCGCCTCTGCCACTCTGACATCGCCGCGCGCCACTGCCGTCTCTGCCGTGCCGCGCCGCACGCTGCACGTCTCGTCGCGCCGCGCCTCACGCGTCTTGTCGCGCCACGCCGCGCCGCTCGCGCCGTCCCGTCCGCACCGCGCCATCACTTTGCCCCGGCGTGCTCTGCTCGCATCTTGTCACCGTTAAGACCGCTGCGCCCGGCCACTCTGAGCTCGCTCGTGAGCCCTCCGCAGTGCCCGTGCTCGCCCGTGGCTCCGTCTCCCTCTCCTCAGCATCTATTACCGACTCCGAACCACACCGGCGCCGTTTCACTCTTCTCTCCCAAAATTTCCCAAACCTACACCGAGTTCGAATCCGTCAATTTGGTGAGCTCCGCGGCAATTCCTCTCCTCCTTTAGCATCCCCAGTACCGCTGTAATGTTTCCCCTCAACCAATTGTAGCACTGCGACACCGGAGCTCGCCGGCGACGTCTCTTTCGAACCGACGACGACCTCCTCGTCGCTGGACCACACCAAACCATCTCGGACTAATTTTCTTGCTTTGTGAGCATCCCCTTCACCCTCCTTAGCTCTTGCTCGTTGTACATTGCCGCTAGGTTCCGCTGTTCAGTGCACTGCCATCTCGCCCTCGTGCTCACCAGTGGAGCTCGTCGTGCCGCCGTGCCGTAGCGCCGTTCGCCGAACCTTGGGTACCGGTGGATTCGCATCAGTGCCCCGGTTCCATTTTAGTCCTTTGCCCACGCCGCCATGCCTTCGATTAATGTAGGTAGAGTTGCTCCGTCCCTTTATTTTGCGGATGTAGGTCCATTCTCACACCTAGAAGTTCAAGGTCCTTCCGAGCTTGTAGTATATATTTTGATTTGTCGTACATATCTATGTAGCCTAGCAGGCTCACGGAAACATTTTTCGTGATGTGCATGAAGTCAAGTCAGTGACGAACATCGAAATCTTTTCAATAAGGCAAATTCTAAAATATTGACTTCTTCTTCCACATGAGTGCATGACCATTCTCATTATGCACAGGTTTGTTTCCCGGACCCTTTCCAAATACCACTTTCAGATCCTTTACCATAACAAACACATGCTTCCCACTACGAAAATGGGGCTTAGCACGATGGTCTGTATGCTCGTTAAATTTTCTGCCCTTCGTCCGCAACACGTGACTCCCAACAAGAAACATGCGGTGGCCCATGTACACAACCTTCCCAGAGCCTATCAGGTACATGCTGTCAGTTTCATCTAAGCACTGGACACAGGCTTTAAACCCTTTGCCAGTTAGGCAGGACAGGTTACCGAGAGCAGGCCAGTCGTTGATTGTTACAAATTACATTGCACGCAGGTTGAAATACTCCTTTTTGTATTCATTCCAAACCTATACATCGTCCTCCCACAACGTCACAAGATCTTCAACCAATGGTTTCAGATCATGGTTTTAAATAGCGGGCTATGGCAAATAGCGGCAACTTTTTTTGAAAGGCTATAAGGCTATAGCGGAGCTATAGCGGAGCTATGGCCAATAGCGGTTTTTATAAAAAACCATGCAAAAATAGTTAAATACGAGTAATTGGTGAAAAAACATGGTAGCCAAGATATTTGATGAACTCATGATCACAAATATGTTTCTAGGTAGCAAGGCTCCACTTAAGTGACATACTGTGATACTGACATTACGACATGATTCATAAAATTCAATTAGGGTTTCACAATTTGGGATTAGCGAATAGCTGCGATTAGCGGATAGCGGCGCTTAGCGGAGCTAAATCACGCTTTAGCGGCCATAGCGTCAAAAATGGGCATAGCCTAGCGTTCTCTTTCTCCAGCCGCTATAGCGCCGCTATAGCCCGCTATTTAAATGCATGTTTTAGATAGACATCGATATTGTTTACGGGTTGCTTAGGGCCTTAGATCAACAACGGCATCATGATGTACTTTCTCTTCATGCACAACCAGGGAGGAATGTTATACACACAAAGTGTAACAGGCCAGGTATTATGGCTGCTGCTCATGTCTCCGAAAGGATTCATTCCATCAGTGCTCAAGCCAAACCTTATGTTTCTGACCTCATCTGCAAAGTCGTTATACTTTCGAACGACTATCCTCCACTGGGAGCCATCTGCGGGATGTCTAAGTATCCCATCGTCCTTACGCTCTTCTTTGCGCCAACGCATCATCTTCACATGCGTTTTGTTTGCAAATATACGCTCCAACTTTAGGATCAGAGGGAAATGCCACAATACTTTGGCTGGTGCTCTCTTCTTCACACGCACCCTATCTACTTCACCTGAATCGTCACGCTTCATCTTATACCGTGGCTCCTCACACACCGGACAGGCATCTAAATCAGCATACTCATTGCGATACAGAACACAGTCGTTACAACATGCGTGTATCTTCCGTACTTTCAATCCCAAAGGGCAGAGGACTTGTTTGGCTTGATACGTGGATTCGGACAGAGTGTTATCTTTCAGCAGCAACTTCTTTATTAGTGACAACAACTCATCGAGTCCCTTGTCTGACACACTGTAACACCCAAATTTTGTGTTAGGATTAAATTAGTGAAAAATTTGATCCAATTGGATCAATTTAAAACCAAAGATGAAATTTCATAAGCAATTGAAAATCATACCTCTCTCCTCATATTTTTTTTTCTTTCTTTCTTCTTGTGGGCATTCCATCGAGCACATCTCAGGCCGCTCTCTCTCTCTCTCCCCCACGTTCTCTCTCTCGTTCCCTCGCGCTCTGTCCCTGTTCCGTGGGCCCCCGCCGCTTGGCCGTCCCATCCGCCGCGCCCTGTTCTGCTCAGCGCTGGCCGCGCCGCGCGCCGCCCCCATGACCCCATCATTACCGCGCCGCGTGCGTTGCCTCATCACGTCGCCTCTGCCACTCTGACATCGCCGCGCGCCACTGCCGTCTCTGCCGTGCCGCGCCGCACGCTGCACGTCTCGTCGCGCCGCGCCTCACGCGTCTTGTCGCGCCACGCCGCGCCGCTCGCGCCGTCCCGTCCGCACCGCGCCAGCACTTTGCCCCGGCGTGCTCTGCTCGCATCTTGTCACCGTTAAGACCGCTGCGCCCGGCCACTCTGAGCTCGCTCGTGAGCCCTCCGCAGTGCCCGTGCTCGCCCGTGGTTCCGTCTCCCTCTCCTCAGCATCTATTACCGACTCCGAACCACACCGGCGCCGTTTCACTCTTCTCCCCCAAAATTTCCCAAACCTACACCGAGTTCGAATCCGTCAATTTGGTGAGCTCCGCGGCAATTCCTCTCCTCCTTTAGCATCCCCAGTACCGCTCTAATGTTTCCCCTCAACCAATTGTAGCACTGCGACACCGGAGCTCGCCGGCGACGTCTCTTTCGAACCGACGACGACCTCCTCGTCGCTGGACCACACCAAACCATCTCGGACTAATTTTCTTGCTTTGTGAGCATCCCCTTCACCCTCCTTAGCTCTTGCTCGTTGTACATTGCCGCTAGGTTCCGCTGTTCAGTGCACTGCCATCTCGCCCTCGTGCTCACCAGTGGAGCTCGTCGTGCCGCCGTGCCGTAGCGCCGTTCGCCGAACCTTGGGTACCGGTGGATTCGCATCAGTGCCCCGGTTCCATTTTAGTCCTTTGCCCACGCCGCCATGCCTTCGATTACCGCCTAGCTGAGCTCGCCGGAGCTCCAATGGCGGACAGGCTGCTGTTCACGACCGTTCGCTAGAGGAAGACGATGAACAGTGCTGGTTGGACTGAGCCGCTGACATGTGGGGCCGAGTATTGTGAGAGATGTTTGGCCGACAGGTGGGCCACTGGCCCCACGAGCTAATAAGTGGAAACGTAATTTGGGAAATACGCTTTCAGCTAAGGTTCTCGGTCCAGCCACGTTCGGCCCATTTCGGCCCAAAAGAAGCCCACAGCAGATTTGCTAATTAAGCCCCGAAATTTGTTATTTCATGTGTTATAGCGCTTTGTAGGATTTATTTAAAAAAGCAAACGATATCCAAAAATTATGAAATTTGGTACAAAAATATTACAGAGGGTTTACCAGCTGGGAAAATATCACAATAAATATTGTAGTGGAAAAATTGGATTAATAAAATCGTATAAAGCACTATGGCAATCTTTTTCATTTTTACAATATGATCTCATAATTTAATTAAAACCCTTAGACACCTCCTAAGTTCTTAAAAAATTATTGATAATTACTAGAGCCCAACACAAAAAATTTATCATAATGTTAGCTTAAGCACTGTCCATATAATTTTTCCTGAACAAAGTAAGTAATTAACCCCATAGTACCTTCCTATATAAAAAAAGACCAAATCGACTTGCTTGTTAATGAAATTTAGGACTAAATTGGTAAAAAGGGAGAATTATATAAAGTATAAAATACTCTTATAAAACCAAAGAGAATGCTGGAAACACTAAAAGGGATTAATCTTTTAAGTACTGATTCAACCATTTAAATAATTGCAGGCATAGCTAGGTATTTAATTAAAATAGCTAGAGGCTCCCAAAATTTTTGGAAAAATTTAGATAAATAATAGATGAGAATTATGATTTTATAAAAATATAAAATCAACCTCAGAAAAGGGAAAATTGGCACGGTTATTTAAAATGTAGATTTACCGTTATATAAATGATTAAAGAAATGTTAGGGTATTTGTTGGTTATATTAACTTATTAAATTGAACCCAAATATTGGTTAGAAATTATAATGGCTAGGCAAATGCCTTAATAAGTTTAGAACATTTTTAAATTTGCCTTTATTGCTTGAGTGTATGCATAGGATTATTTAATTGCCAAACCCAACGAATAATTAACCCATATCCTATTAAATTATTTAAGGAGCTAAACTTAGAAAATAAATTATTAATGGATATAACTTAAGATTATCTCTAAGCACCTAGTGGATGTCAACTCCGATAATCCTTACCCTTACGTAGGTTGAATTCCGAAAAAGACGTCATCTTATGTCGCCTAGAAACCCTAATCACCTTATCACGATCTTGTCATACAAAATCGCATTTTGGAGAATAGTAAGCTACTATATTGTTAAATACTACTTATTGATGCACTCTGACATCCATAGCCTATCATACGAAAAGTAGGTTCGCTAATCGATTAGGGCAATATGCCAAGGGTAGGACCTAGGTCGTGCATGCATCATGTTTTCTGATGCATTGGTAAGTAATGAGTGAACTTGCACAATATTTTTCTATATAGGAGGCAAACCAGAATGATTCGCTTGTTAACAGGAACTACGTAGGGATGGATGTAGGAGAATTACATATAAACTATCATATACCTAGAGTTCATTAATAGCTAGGAATGATTCCCATCGATAAAAATCGTGGCTAAAGTACGATACACACTGTCTCGTAAGAAATCCATGACAACTATTAAGAAGGATGATAATGAGCATAGGTAATATAATCCAAATTATAACGCGTACACCTATTTACAGACAGAAGATTAAACCTCGGCAAGGAAACTTAACCGGCATACCGCACTATGAGCCCCCTATAAAGTTTACCTCATAGAAACTCGTGGGAGAGTCTTCAGAGGATTAACATAGAGATGCTAGGGTAGCCTACGTAGACTCGCTATTATGCTCGTAGGAGCGATTGCATACCGTGCATTATGCTTTCCCCGCAGCGTGGTGACTGTCTATGTCATTTGATTCCTGTCGGTAGACCCAAGGGATTGAGGATCTCGGGGCGAATCAAGATCCACGGTTGGAATACAAGTGGTCCAGGCGATTTAACACTTACTCTTTAGATGTGATCCGTATTAGGGAGAGACAGTGACTTTCCCTAGTATGGATTAACATCGCTAATACCATGCTCATTACCCGGTTTTTCTAAACTATATTGTTTAAATATTAAAAATGCATGCTTATTAGATTGCCTAATTGTTAATCATGTTATACTTATACATGTCTGCCTTGAAATGTTTAGCCTTGACTGCCTTGATTGTCATTGCTCTTGTTAGCCTATGATTAGTCTGGTAACTACTTTAACCCTACCTAATAGGTAAAACTTGCTTAGATCGGCTTAATCTTAACAAATCTTCTGGCTAATCGCCACGGAACGGTGAACCGATATTCACCGGACATTCATTATTCTCATTTAATATGACATGACATATGACAGTTAGGGCTGGTAGATGCATGTTGGGCTGCTTGTGTTATAGGTTTGGATATGGGGGTACTTGGTCGGTTTGGGTTGGTCGGTTGGGAAAGTCCAAGTGTGTGGTTGATGACCGTGGAAGTAGAGAAAGAATGGTGGGTTGCTCCTAGTTGGATTTGGACATCCTGAGGAATGATTAAGGCACGAGATGCCTAGTGCTGGGTTTAGTAAGGGCTTACCCAGGAGGAGCGCGGATAGACACGCGTAGCGGCGAATCGCTGCCATCCGGCATGGTTCCAACACAATGCGTGGCCATCGCGCGGAGCACGGGATGTGGATCGCCAGTTGTGTGCGCTCTGCGGAGGCCCTCTGGGACCAGTCTCGGTAGGGGCAGGTATTGGCCCTCACTGGATAGTGGTTAAGGCCACACATCCCCAGGGTGACGATCGGCTAGCGAGGGCCGGCAACCCTACTAGGCCGGGGTGATCATGCCAGGGCATGTGTGGTCCGCAACAAGATTCGCCAAATCCTGGAAAGATGGCAGAATTAGGATTGGTTGGGGGCAACCAGGAAAAAGTCTGGTTGGGGGCAACCAGGAGAAAGACTGGAAAGTATTGGCTGGTATGGTGATTGTGTAAGCTGGTTGAATTTATGATCGAGGGTTGGTCAATTTGTGTGTTAATTGGGTATAAGTTGGTATGGATTGTGGTGATCTGTTGTGCTGGTTGTGTTATGGATAAGAGTTGGTCGATGGATGAGAATTGGTCGATTAAGGGTTGGTTGGTGTGCATGGGTGATTAATTGTGTTTGGGAGCCTTGTTAAGATGGAAACCCTTGATTGGTATTAATAAGATCCAAATTCTAGTTGATGCTAGTTAGGATGATTCCAAAATCTTATAAACTTGGCTTTACACAAAAAAAAAACCTTACCCCCAATTAAAAGTATATGCATTAAGGAAAGTGTTAACTAGCCAGCGTTTGGATGACGCTGACCTCGCATATTTCCACTCTGTTAGAATAACTTTCAGAAGGAGGATTTGCTCGAGTGTCGCAAAGGAGATGACTTCTGATGGACTCTGATGGATTACCTTTAACCATCATCAGGCCTTTCAGCTTATTTAATACTAAGCCAGCGTCATACAATCAGGTATGTAATTCTTCGAATAATGGAACGTATGTCGGCATGATACTCGGCTATGTATTGCACGCACTAGAGTACTGATCCAGGGTCTAGTGCATGTGTACAGCGGCCCTCTGGTAAGTATAAAAATGAGGGCTGACACACACCATTTGTGGTTTTCCATTGCATGAGTTCCAATGTAGTACGTAGCTTCTTGTGGCCTTGCTACAGTTTGGGTACAAAGGAGTTCTCTGGTCCTCCAGCATACCCTGAAACTTCTTGAACTGTCTGTCATCTATGAAATCTCCCTCTCCATCACGCAACATCTGGTCTATCTCATCATCACCAAACTCGCCGAGTGTATCATCCATGGACCCGTATAGCGTGGCGTCTGGCATACTATCGACTCCCTCATCCTCTTCATCGCCTTCACCATCTTCCATGCTAGTCACCTCAACTTCGCCATGGTCGGTCCAACATTTTGGCATGAAACCTCTCATCATCAAATGGCCCATAACCTGGTCTCGGCGTAAGTGCTTCTTCTTGTTCTTACAATCTACGCACGGACAACGTATGTAGCTTTCTGGAGGCAAGCGTACAACGTTGTATCGAGAAAAGCATTCACGCCATCGATGAACTCCCTTGACCGACGGTCCACATTGTACATCCATTCCCGGTTCATCTACACAAATAAAAATTATAACAGAACTTATTATATTTTTAAATTAACTATTAACATATTATAGATTTTTACAACTGAACCAACTAAATCTCACTAATTAATGTGGTGAAAGCATTTTTAACAATTTTCTAAATGAAACTAATGAGCTAATAGCATTTTTAGAATTTTTAAATGAAACAAATGTGGTGAAACCATTTTTAGAATTTTCCAAATTAAACAATTGAGATAATAGAATTTTAATAAATTTTTAAATGAAACTAATGTGGTGAAAGCATTTTTTATAATTTTCTAAATGGAACTAATGAGCTAATAACATTGTTAGAATTTTTAAATGAAACTAACAAGCTATTGTGCATTCCATACAACAAATAATTGATTTCAAAACTAGCAAGGCACTTAGATCTAGCTCCAAAGCAAACAATCACCCTAAACTACTATTTTCAACAACTTATACACCCTACATCCTTGTACAACATCAAAAAGAAGGAAACAAAACTAACTTTGCGAACAACTCCATACAATTGATCATAATCTTGCCTCAAAAGATCTTAGAGTGAGAGCTAACAAAAGAAACACCTTTCAACAAGAACAAATCAAGATTTCACACATCCAATGTAAAAAAGACAGCAATATCTAGAGGAGAAGGATGTTGGCAACATGTTACTCACCCTTGGAAGACTTAATTTGGAGCTAATAGCCTCAATTGAAAATTTGGGCAGAACCTCCCCACATGAACAGCACTCAGTCCACCACTGTTGTCCTGTGCGAGCTCGGGAAGGAAGGAGGGTTTAAATGCCCTGGGTGGGAGGGGGTCTCCAGAAGCGGTTGGAGACATAAACCGCTTCTGGAATACCAGCTCTAGAAGCGGTTCGTGACTCCACCCACTTGTACATCCCTACAAGCGATTGGAGGCACGAACCGCTTCTAGAGCTGGCATTCCAGAAGCGGTTCGTGTTTCCAAATGATTCTGGAGACCCCATCCCGCCCACGATCCGCCTGTTGCCACAAACCGCTTCTGGCGCGAAGATCAGAAGCGGGGCGCAAGCAACCGCTTGTGATATGCCATTTGTGAAAGCCGGTTCTGTAGTAGTGTTTTGTTTTTTTGCAGTGCCGGGTAGATGGATCTTTGGGTCGACCCGGACCATACTCATCCCTACTCATGACAGACTATCAAGACAAGTATTTTTTAGTATATTCCCAAAAAATTAGGTACAATTATATTTAACTATTTAAAAAGTAATAGTTTTTAACAATATGTGGTACATTCATATATTTCATACATATGTATAGCTGCTATACAGTAAAAAATATTTCATGGTATTTGCCAAGAATATTATGCTTTTGTGGTATGTAACAGGGTTAATAGGATATTTGCCACTGTTCGATGTGAAAATTCGAGAATTGCCATCGTTGCTTTGATAATAGGGTATTTGCCATTATGAAACGCCCGTTCTTCGGAATTTGCCACCGCGCGTGACACCTGTACTAATTGGTCAACCGGAGTGCTGAGGACGAAAAATCTGGACGGTTTTTGCCCCTCGGGTCGGACTTAAGGTAGAAGGGTCGAGCCAGACCGCGTCGCCCTCTCCCCATTCTCTCCCAAATCTCTCCCGCGCCGGCAAGAACCCTAGAACCGAATCCCCTCCCAAATCGCCCCCAAATTCATTCTCCTCGCGCGATTTTTGGTCGCATCTGGTTGTACAATGGACATGTGCGCATGTGACTCATGCTTAGTGCATCTCTTGACAACACATCAAGTCATCATTTCACTGATATGTTCCCCAATATGTAGATCGGTAATTCCGGACATGATGGAGCCCTAAAATATTTTATGGGATTGTGACATGATGCATTTAGCAAGATTAGTCCTTATGCACCACTAACATTGCATTTCATTTTTTTAAAAAATAAAAGATGATCAGGTGACCATCCGAAGAGGGAGGCCTCAAGACAAAGGTCTATCTCAAAGTTTTTTTTAGAGACGTCGAGAGAGGTCATGTGTCTCGAGGGTAGTCAACAAGAGATAACCCTGTCTCGAGAGAGGTGGCCTAGGGTTCATTTCAATAGCCTCATCATGGTTTGCCGAGAGAGATGGGCCCAGCGAGCCATTACCACCACCTCTCTCGACGACTTGGTCCAATCATCGAGATCGACTAGTTTTAGACGGCTGCTACAACTTGGGACTTAGGCATTTCGTGCCTAGGTCCCAAGCCACTCGCCGCCATCGTTCGCGCATGCCGCAACTACTCGCCCGCATGCACACCACCGTCACTCACGCATGCTCACACCACTGCTTCCCCTTGCACCGCTGCTCCAGTGCATGTTGCCGCCCCCACAACATTTCCGGTGAAACAAACTAGACGGTTGCCCCTCCCCATCCTTATCCCCTGCTTGTCGACTGCCACCGCACTACCCCTAGCCCTACTCCTACCCCTCGCCGACTGCCCCTCTCCCATCTTCACATGTTGTCGGCCTCCCCGAAGTTACGTACTGGTTTTGTGCCATTTTTTAAAATTGTTACCATTTAGCATCGACAGTCATAGAACACCGGTTGAGAATAAAAAATAAAAACTATAGCTAAATTATAGAACTAATTATTATTTAATTCAAATTAGTAAAAAATAATAAGTTATCCATACAAAATAGTAAAAAAATTAATAATTGATTTGCTTGTGATTTTAATTAGAGAAAAAATTGTATTATGTTACTGTTTGAGTTAGGCTTAAGAAATATGTTCTATATGATATGTAATAATGTTTTAAGTTAATATAAATAAAAATAGAAAAATATACAAGAAAAATTGTGTTATGGGCGTGTGTCAGCTAGTCGTACGTCACTCGTTCAAGAATAACACAACCCGTAAGAAATTTGGACAGTGATTCGTTCGTTTCCATTACGAGCTGTGAAAAATGTTCCTAAATTGTTCAGTGGACAGCCCGTATGTAGTGTCCTAGTGGAGAACCTGCGGATGACCGTTTGGACTTGGTTCGTGGTGGTACAGGTGGATTCAAGATAAGATTTCAGCAGTATGACCTTGTAGTTTTCTTGTGCATAACATAAGTGCTATGGAGTTGGAGATGACTCCATAGACATTGTTGCACTAGAAGAACTGTAGGGTTATGCTACCGAAGTTTTGTCTCGTTACCTACCGGTACCACAACGAACCATGCCAAATGAAGATTCTTGGGTCCGTTTAGAAGCTTTCCCATGCCTATTGTTAAAACATGACGTGTAGCAACATGTGTCTTATCGGTTCAAGAGCAATGGAAGAAGAGAGCACAACCCGTAAGAAATTTGGACGGTGATTCGTTCGTTTCCATTACGAGCTGTGAAAAATGTTCCTAAATTGTTCAGTGGACAGCCCGACCGTTTGGACGTGGTTCGTGGTGGTACAGGTGGATTCAGGATAAGATTTCAGCAGTATGACCTTGTAGTTTTCTTGTGCATAACATAAGTGCTATGGAGTTGGAGATGACTCCATAGACATTGTTGCACTAGAAGAACTGTAGGGTTATGCTACCGAAGTTTTGTCTCGTTACCTACCGGTACCACAACGAACCATGCCAAATGAAGATTCTTGGGTCCGTTTAGAAGCTTTCCCATGCCTATTGTTAAAACATGACGTGTAGCAACATGTGTCTTATCGGTTCAAGAGCAATGGAAGAAGAGAGTGGATGAATGTATGATGGACGACGGCTGAACAAACAACACTCAGAAGAACCGTATGCAAAGCCAGTGAATACGAGGAACATGCTTTCCAGGCGATTTTGTACATTGATTGCCCATGTACGACTTGTGGAAACTGTAGAAAGAGATCGCTGGACGAGATAAGAGTTGAATTTATGGAAGAGTGGGTTCAAGGACGCCTATGAAATTCTCTCAACAGCCTCCCATTGGCCGTTGAGAGAGAGAGAGAGAGAGAGAGAGAGAGAGAGCTGGGCCATGCTGAGCTAGGACTAGGCGTGGTAGTACTCTCGACTACCGTCGTCGAGGGTGCTGGTGCCATCCCTGGGTGGTCACCTAGGCATAGTCTCGACCGCGGCCCAAGCGGCCGTCAGGAGTAGCTCTCTCGACGGTCGAGCCATCTCTCATGATGACCTAATCTCAACGACCGGCCATTGAGAATAGGCTGTCTTGATGGTTTTTTAGCCTATATTGACAGCTTTGGCCATCGAGATTCAGGCGGATTCACGTGGTGCATAATGGCATGCATCTGTTGCAATATGAAAGGAAGAGCGGCAAAAACCGAATAACACAATTGAGCTATGGCAATTATCCTATTAACCCTTAACTTAATGGAGTTGCGCAGCTAGCAGCGTAATAGAGGTCCTTTTGCATATAAGTTGATACTACCGAGCTAGAAATTAGGTCTAGCTTGTACTCGTTTGTAAATGAGCCGAGCTAGAACAAAACTAAGCCCAAGCAGCTCACGATCCACGCGCTAAAGTTCCATCTTGTTGTGGCCCAAAAACCAACAAGAAAGAAAAGAAAACATGCGGGTAATTTTTTTGCAAAAAAAGGGAGATGACTATCGGTTTTTATTATTAAAGAGCACGGCTCAGGTCATGGAGCAGCCCGGTAGCTCATGGAGCAGCCCATCAATCCAGCGTCAGCAGGTTAACAAAAACAGCTGGAATTCTGGAAAGTACATAAGAACATGCCAAAGACAAAAACACCAGGTAAAGGACGCCGGATGCACAAGAAGCAAACTAGCAAAGGAAACATAGGCTTGCCGAGGGTCAGCATTTCTTCATCAATCATCACTGGCTGCCTTCACTCTTCGTCCTGGTCTGCCGCATCTTTCAGCAGGCTGTCTCCCGCGTTCCTTTCTTGGTTCCTGAGGTTGAACTGCCATCTTGATGATTTGTTCAGCTCCCAGGACCATAAACACCGAATTCACGGCTCAGGTCATGATATGCTGACTGATCCAATTTCTCTTCTTCGTGATGCATGTGTTCCAAGGTAACAAGTGGCGCCTTCTTTAACATGACTCTGAAAATTTGTTCCATATCACAAATTCACAGTCCCCAGCTCTGCATCCCGTAGACAACAACAGCCGTGGCTGCGAACATAGCCATGGACGACCAGACGTGGACCTTGACGGCTGAAGTAAGGCGCGTCCTGGCAGAGCCTGCAGACACGGCGGGGAGAAGCATGAAGACGAAGCTGGACACGAACGCTGAGGCCAGGATAACCACGACGGCGTCCGTGCCTCCCATCTTCTCGTGCTCTTTCTCGCCTATGTACCACCCGAGGATGCTCATGATCGCCGCCACCGTCGTCGCCATCACCTTGCTCGCCATGTCCTCTATCGCCTTGATCCGGGCCTCCTGAGCCTCTTCGCTCCCGCTGCCGGCGCTGTAAGCAGTGCAGTAGCGGAGAGCGGGGCAGATGAAAGCAGTAATGGCGAACGGCGCAAACGCTGCAAAGACGAAGCGCCCCAGGATGGCGAAGGCCGACGCCAGCGCCGCGCAAGCCAGCGAGCAGAGCAGGAACGCGTTCGCGAGCCATGTCGCCCCGACGAGGCGCTGCCGGAGCTGCGGGTCCTTGACCCCGGGCACCTTCGCCAGCACCGTCATCAGGAAGATGCCGGAGAAGGCGGTCGTCAGCATGGCGAACATGGCCACGTAGACGGACCTCGTGGCGCCGGTCGAGGACTTGGACACGCTGAGCACCACCGCGATCAGTGCTCCGAATGCCGAAGTTGTCACCATCGATGTGATCTTGGAGGCGGCCTCCAGCTTCTCCTTCAGCGCCCCGTACGCCGCCGCCGCCACCGCCTCGTCGCCGCCGACGGCTGTGCGGCTCAGATACCAGTGCACCCCGCCGGCGAAAAGGGCGAACGCTGCGAAGACGGAGATGCCGATATACAGGAGCCTTCCGCGGTGAAGCGCGGCGAGGAGGCTAACCAGAGTCATCGCCGGCAGCGCGCGGCAAGCGAACAAGAGGCACCTGGCGGCGACGCGCTGTACGCCGGAGATGAGACTCTCCGGCCGACCGAGCATTGCCATGCTGAGAAAGATCATGGCAACGCCGGTGAGGAAGGTGCCGAAGGCGAGCAGCAGCGAGACGATGAAGCGCGTGTTGCTCGGATGCTTGGCCTCCTTGGGGAGGCATAGCAAGCCGAGCAGCACCACGAAGCCGGAGACGGCGGCTATGCCCCCGGCGTCGATGTTCGTCTTGATCTTGGCATCGCGCCGTTGCTCCTCCGTCTCATTGCTTGCATGTGCAGAGCCCTCCTCCACCTGAAATGCAAGATGCTCGGTTAATCGAGAAGACAGAAGATGAACATGAATGCAACAGTTAGCGCGCTTTCTTTTTTAACAGAGGATTACGCATTTGAATGTACTCCTACGTCCCTGTACAGGAAAGAACTAATTCCATGTCGGGCATGGGCCAATAGTCTATCCGTCGATGCCAATATTTCGGCCTAACCTGCCGTGGTCCAACCTGCTAAATAAACAACGGGACAAATAACGTGGCAGTCGCCTGTATACCGCTCCTCCCGATTTTTTCCTCTAAGAGCAACTCCAATAGCTCCTGTAAAATACTGTAGCAGATATAGAGGGGTTACTGGAGGGAAGGAATCTTTTAGAGGTAGTGTAATTTCTGAAGAAATTTTAGAGGGATGGATAGAGGGGACGCTAATAGTGTTTTAGAGGGGAAATATAGAGGAGCTGCTGGAGTTGCTCTAAAGGCTCTAACCCCGAATCCTTCGGCTCCCACGAGGCCTTGACTCAATTGGCCCTTGTTCTTTTAGAGTTCCATACTATCACGTATTACTATAATATTTTTTTTATTTTTATATAACAAATATATCATGATAATTTGTAATGATTTTTTATGACTTTTAGTATTTCTCTCAAAAATCTTAAAACTATTTTTAATTATTTTTAGAACATTTAGACCTTTTTTGTACTGCTCGCAAAATTGCCAAAGTAATACGCCAAGACAACGGAACACTAAAAAAAATAAGGCCTTGGTTCCCTCCTGATGCCCCGTTGCCTCACCACTCTGCCCTCCCCTTTCCCCTGACACATCATCCTCCCACCGTCACGTTGCCACGTTCACCGTAAATCCCATCGTCTACGCTGATCCACTTACCGCTAATGCCGGTTTCATCGCCTGTACTGACATTCCTGTAAGTCTAGGAGTCACGGCATGCTACCCCTCTCTCGAATCCTAACCCGAACGTCATTGTGGCGACAATGGTTAAAGATAGAGAATACAATATCGCAATACAGATGATCCAGGCTAATCCGTAAGATTGACCGTCGTAACCTTTCATGTAGACGACTGTCAAAGAGCGATACTGTTAAGCAATTAAGCATACACAACTAATATTACGCTTCACTTTTCAATTAACAAAGCGTAAATTCTGATGTGACCTGTTGGGTTGATTATGCGGACCCAGTCCTACTATTCAAGCCCTACGATTGATAGTTGGGCTAAATTGGGCCTGAAAAAAGTGCGAAAGTTCTTTCCGTTAGGTCGTACTTTTGATTTTTAGTACTGATGTATTTATGCGGGTATTAATGCTAGCTTGTGTATTCAAACGTGAGAACCGCAAGCTCTGAAGCTCCAACGGTTCTGGCTTTTGATATAAAGCAAAAGGCTTTCTTTTTCGAATTGGCTATTCTGCATGCGTCTGCAATTTCCCAATTGTTGCAGGCGCCTACGAATTCCACCATTTTTCAACAAAAATTCACCAATCCGACTCACCTAGGGATGGGGGTTCATCGGCGCCACCTTCTTCTCCATCTCTGGCGCGGCGACGCCACCTTCTTCTCCATCTCTGGAGCGGCGACGCCACCTTCTTCTCCAGCCCCGGCATGGCGGCGACGCCATCTTCTTCAGCTCCGGCCGCCGGCGCCGCTCGGGTTAGGGATTAGGGTTGGGGGGGAGGGAGGGGGTCGGGGTCCCTAGTGCTCCCCGGCCTTAGATTGAGGTTCGGGGGAAGATGGTGGCCTGGCGGTTGGGTGGGATAGTGAGGGCGGCGGAGGCGCCGAAGCCGGGGGTGGAAGGAGATTGCGGTTAGGCCGGTTGATGGCGGACGGATCTGGGTCGCCATCGTAGTGGTTAGGGTGGGCGGGGCCAACCCGGCGGAGGGTGGGTAGGTGGCGGAGCTGCCGGCCGGCGAGGGCCGCCGGCCGGAGGCGGCGGCGAAGGAGGAGGAGGCACGCAGATCGGTAGGAAGAAGGGGATCGAGAGGAGGAGGCGTCGCGATCTCGCGTGACCGCGTGAGGAAAAAAGGGGATCGGGAGGGGCACGGCCTGCCGTCGGATCGAAATCCAATGGCCACAAATGGCGCCTGCAACAAATCCATCGCTACAGGCGCCTGGAGAGGAGTCATTCCCTTTGTTTTTTGGATGAATGAATAAAATGATGAAAAGCTAGGGGTGACATGGTTATCTCTTGTTTCTTTTGGTGGGCTCAAGTTAATGGAAAGGATACAACTGATTTTCAATGTCAAATAGCACAACTTAAAACGTAGGGGAGTCCATCACCCATGAATCTAATCAAAACAAGATCTTAGTTGTGGCTCCGATCGATTGGGGGCGCCTATGGATAAAGCAAGTATAATGGACCTAGGCCTAGGATTATGTGTGGTCTTGACTCTTGACAGGAAGTAGGCTATACTGCAGCGGGCTCTATAACAATTGGTATGAAAATATTAAAATTTAGGAAGTCTCTAATATAGCACATTGATGTGAGTTGGATCACCTAATGTGTGATGAGGATCACAACTTAAAAGGTTGGGCATCCATCACCCATGAATTACTCTTTGGGGTTGACTGGCCCCGAGAATTTGGTTGTCTATATGGACATAGCAGGCTCAATAAAACCTAAGTCTAGAACTATTATTGGTCTCAGGAGGAGTGGAGTGAGTCATTGGCTGGACATCTGGATGTAGCTTGTCCAATGGGAGTTAGGTTGCTATTGGTCAAGAGCTAGAATGTTGTAGTGGGCTCTAACCGTTGTTTCCACCGAGCTTCATTATTACTCCCTCCGTTCCATAATATAGGACATATAAACTTTTGCACGAAGACGATGGCAGGAGCGATGCGCTAAATTTTTTCCAGTCCTACCCCTCCTTAATTACTTGCGTCTTAATTACCGATGCCTTAATTATCAACCCCTTAATTACCGATGCCTTTTTTTTGAAGAACAAGAAACGCAGCAAAAAAGAAAACAAGCAGCCTGAGTCAACAGCGCCATGCATAAAACAGCAAGTATCGTACAAAAAGTCAACGTCTTAATGACGAGATAATGGAGATCTCGCAGGGATATTTTAGGAACGGATGGAGGGTAATTGGTGATGCGCCTTATATTATGGAATTGCATGGAAAAAATTATATGTCCTATATTTAGGAATGGAGGGAGTAATTATTAAGAAAAAAGAACATGATGATAAGCTAGGGAAGAGGTGGTTATTTCCTTTTTAGGGAAATGGGTCCGTTCCTAACATATAGGATAGAGACAAAATCACAAACTTGTGCAGTTTCTTCTTCCTCCCCTTCCTCTACGTTGTCCGAGCTCCAACTCCTCTCTCCGTGCCGGCGTCTGTGACCTCGCTGACGTCGACCTTGGCGCTCGGGTTCAGGTTAGAGTTGGGGTTGGGGATGATTTGTGTCCTCAGGTTTAGAGAGAGGTTCGGCGGGCAGCGATGTGGTGGGGATCATGGGAAGGGCGAGGCGGTGGCGGCGCCGCTAGAGCCACAGTTACATCATTTTGGGTTAGGGTAGGCGGGGTTGTTGCATCGACGGGAGGCTGGGTAGTGGAGTGGTGAGGCGACGGTGGCATTGCAGGCCGCCGATAGTGGTGGAGGTAGCGGCGACAGGGGAGGAGGCGCACGAAGAAGATCTTAGGAGGATCCAGCGGCGGCGACAAGGAGGAGAAAGTTGGGCTGCGGATCCGGTGGCTACGGCCATTGGAGACGAGGGAGGAAGTGGATTGTGGGGAGGAGGTGGAGGGGGAGGTGGATCGGGGGGGAGGGGGAGGCGTATCAGGGGAAGGAGATGGATTGGTAGCTGTACCGTTGGTTTGGCTATCGAACGGTACACTGTTGTGTAGTCTCTTTTTTTTTGGTTGGGCTGGAAGTATAGGTTAATTACTGTCCGAAAATTAATGTTCGAAAAAGGGTTGGCCTAGTAGCCCCCTCTGTTTTTTTGTGGGGAATCTGAAATTATTCAACATCTGTTTTTCGATTGTTCCATTGCTTCCTCTATCTGGTGTATTGTTGCTTGTACTTTTGGTGCTACTACAAAACCATCTAGCTTTTTCGGTTTCTTCCAATGGTTAGGTTCTGTTTGGCCACAAGGAAGGAAACTTTTCTGTGCTAGCATTGCGGCTGTTCTGTGGTGTATATGGACTGCTAGGAACAAGTGGTGTTTTGATAAGAAAACTTTTACTTCCCCTGTTCAAATAATACATTTGATATGTGTGATTTTGAGATACTGGGTAGATATGTTTTCAGGTGATTTGAAGGAAACACTGGTTCAGGGTGCTGAAATGCTTGCAAAGGTTGCCTCTGATGTTCAGGCTCGCTGCCTCAAACGACAACGCCTCCTAACGTACGGTTCTTAATCAAAAAAGAGGGTTGTCTCCAGGTCTCGTTTTATGCTGTAATGGCTAGATTAACGTTTTGGTTGTGCTGGTGTTTTGGCATTGCAAATGTAAGGCAGACTTGTATTGTCCCCAGGTTGAAAAACGGTCTCTGTCTGTGTTAGATCTTAGCTTGTCGTTACTTTTGGTCCAGCCTGATGCTAGCTTGCTTGTAAACTCTCAGACATGGTTTCCGTTGTGTGAAGCAATGGAAAATGGGGGAAAGAGCCCTCTTTTGAAAAAACTTTATCAGTATACCAACCCTACAGAGAGTAGCACCATATCAACTTTATATCCAATCATGATCTCCAGATTCCTGACACACTGTCCTGACTGCAAGAGACAACCCTTTGAAACCAGTCTCATGGAACAAGTTTGTACTACCTCGTACAACAACCAGAAATTGGCAAGTCATGCTCTAAAACTGTTCAGCAGCAGATCCATCCTCCATACCCAACTGTCCCACTGTCACCGAAACGATCCATTCCTCTGATCCGTAACGACGTGCTGTCTGTCGATCGTTCGAACGCGGCCAGCGTTGCGCGTTTCAGGGTCTCAGATTGCAGCAGTGGTCCCTCCCGCAGCAGGAAGCGTACGCCGATCGAGCCGCGAGGCGAGGGCAGAGATTTGGCTAACCTGAGCAAGGGTTCGACTTGGGGACGCCGGCGCGGGCAACATCGGCGGCGGCGGAGGCCTCGGCGAAGCCGAAGAACGTACTGCTGCAAGAAATCAATCAGGCAAAGCGTCATCCGACATCCGTGGAGAACTAGCAGTCGGAATGAAAAGAGTAGACAGTAGCGAAGCGACTAGTGGTTCTCACCTCCTTCTGGAACCTGTGGCGTGGTACACTGGGAGGATGCGACCCGCTCGTTGGTCATGGCGTCGATCGGCTCAAGTACTGCAATTATTGGAGAGCATGTTCTTAGAAAACTTTCTTAAAACAAAGACACACAAATTCACAAAATCGAAAGAGATTAGCATACAAGGAGCTGATCAGATACTCAGGTTAGGTGCATATGCATGTAGATCGGATCTCCAAAAGGTGAATTGAACTAACTAGATTCCTATCGGGGAATTGTCTAATATGATGGAAGGGAAAATTAGTGGGATAAGAACATCTAAGCTAGGAAGGTATGAGCGCGAACCCTGCATGCTCATCAACGGGCGCGTCGAAATTCTCAACGGAAAGATTTCTTTGTTTCAAGGACACACCATCTCCCACCGAAACATGCGAAAAAAGGATTCAAAAAAATCCAGAAATATCTTCCCAGATGTTTAGAAACCGAAGAAAACAACATCTGCAGTGCGAATCGAGAAGCAGCACATTCGATACCCACACTAGTTCACTTGCACTTGAGCTCAAGAAAAAAACTCTAGAACATAAGATCTAAAAACAATAAAACAGAAACTAATTAACAACATAAATACTGGTAAAGAAAAAGGTGGAACTGATCTTAAGCAAGAAGAAAGAAGCTTGGCTTTCGGAGGAAGAAGCCCGCGAGCAAGTGGGATATGATAAACAGAACAAAATCTAGAAAAAGATAGGCAGCCGATTGCGCACATGATTCACCTATGGTCGCCCGGCCGTTGCCCTGTTGGCGTGGAAGGAAATCCGGTGGAGGTCCGTCGTCCTACAATCACCGTCCGCCACCGTGGAACGAGCTCGTGTGTCGGTGCTTAATTTATATAGCAGGGAGGAAGGTTTACGAATGTTCCGCTATCCAGGTATTGACTGATTTTCTTTTTGTGATTTTTTTTTGGTGGGGGGTATGTTCAAGTGTCTCACCATATGCTAATTAGAGTATGTCTAATGCTGGATTTATATTTGAAACTATCCTATTATTATTCATGCATTATGCGATCATTAACCTACAACTTTCAACATTTTTCCCTCTTATATTTTAATAACTACACCTACTCCCATACCGCTACAGTGATGAAATAGTCCCAAAATAGGACCACGATTGGCCATGCCCTTATGCGCTAATCCACATGCGAACTTTCGAAACCTTTGACTACTAATCAAGGGACCATTTTAGCATATGGCTTTTTAATCAAGAGACCGACGACTTTCTGTCGTTTTGGTTTTCAAAGACCAAAACATGAAAAATGCCATATTAAGGCCTTTTATTTTTTTAGGTAATAATGATATAGCTCTTCTAGAATTGATAAGCTATCCAAAGTGATAATTGTAGCTCAGACCAACCGTTCTTATAAGCCACCACAAAAAAATTGTCATTTTGATGCCAAATCATCATGAAATATCTTTTTTTATCGTAGAAGATATTTTGTCAGAAAATTCTAACATCATAAGGATCATCATATATGGCGTCTCTAGAAGTACAGCGAGACTATTGCTTTGTACATTGTCATTAAAATTTCAACCTTTGATGTAAATTTCATGAACCTATATGACATAATATTTCATCATAGTATACTACAATTGTGTCGCTGTCAGCTACGTTGCATGATTTATAAGATGAATTTGAACATAAAAAAGGAAATAATAAAATAATATTGCATTTGTAATAATATTTTTATAAAATTAAAATCACAAATCATTACAGAACCAGATTTTATGTGACCATTTTCAATTCAATTGTATTTGCATCTTCAAAATAGTATTTAGACATATACTCCCTGCATACTTCAAAAAATAGTCATGTGGACATTGGCACGGTCTTTGAAATACAATTTTGACCATCATATACCATTGAAATTTATTTATGAAATACATAAAAATATGATATTATGGAAGTGTTTTTCGAGATGAATTTATTTGAGTGGTTTTCATGTGTCCAATCCAAATAGTTTAAAAACTTTTGTGGATAAAGTTTTAAAACTTTGACATCGGACAAGTCTATCAACTATTATTTGAAGTATGGAGGAAGTACATCCATCCATATATAAATTGCCCCCAAGTAAAATTAATTGAATCTACACACTTCTATAAGGAAAGGTGTCCATAAAAAAGCGAAGCAATTGTCCAATGTGCATTAACTTTCACATCTTTGAAACTTTAACTGTATATAATAACATATAAAAAGGGTAAATTAACAATAGAATTAGTACTCAATATACAGTACGTAATCCATAGAGGACAAAATTTGTATAGTAACATGACAGTATCTAGCCACATGACAACAACCAACCGTATGGAAATCACACCAACACTAAAATCGAACACAAATATTGTTTGCGAGGAATAAAACCTCAGTACGATAGTACTCCTATGGAAAATTCAAATAGGAATATGATTGTTCAGTAGAAGGTCAACACCATATCCCATCAAACATTGATTTTGCAAAAATAGGCAAAAAAAAAAACCATCTAAAACCATACCACCTGAAGTAGATGTGCAACGTTAACAAAAATAAATGCATAATAATAACACTGTGGTAAAGCCTATCGCTAAGGCATGTTTCGCGAAAGGAGAGGTTGTCAATGCAACCAACACTGCTCCATGCCTATCTTGTGAAGTTACTATTTTGATATTCTATTTTGTTCTAAAAGTTACATTTCACCAAAGAAAAGGGAAAAAATTAAGGATTGCATACCATCAGTTACTAAAAATCATCTCTTCTTTGATGGAGCTAATACTCTAGTAGCAACAGAAGCTCAGTATAACATCTCTTCTTTGATGCGTGCCGCCTAGCACCGGTGTGCCGCTGCAACGCTCGACTGCCCAACGCTGGAGCGGCTGGTAGAGCAATCGATACAAGTCATATGAAGAGAAGAGAGAGGAAAGAATTTATAAATGCCAAAACTACTCCTCACATGGTACCTCTTGGTGTGTGGTACTTCTCCGTAACTCTTTAGGCCAGGATGGTAAAATCCCTTGGGCATATTCAGAGTGGTTGAGCTCAATGAATAAGCTAGCTGAGCTAAAATAAGTTGAAATGTTAAGCTGAACTTCAAGAGGCTTTTAAATCCGTTTCTTAAAGTTGGTCCACCTCGTTTATATTATTTTTAAGAGCTTTGAGGTGATTTCATAATAGAAAAATAGAACCAAAATAACTAAATTGATTTTTTTAGCAAAAATAAGGTAAAGCCACTTTGAACATATCTTATCTGAAGATTATGACAGTTGGTACCTCTCTGCCGATTTAGAAACTGACAATGGCGGCTTGATCATGACAGTTACTTGAATTATTTGGTTGAGTGACTGATTTTTGGATCTTTTTTCTTGAAAATCTCAAAGGCACATGATAAACATTCACAAACCGGTTTCCAAAATTCACTTCTCAAAGCTTCTAAAACTCTTGGGATAGCCCCTGTCCACGATTATTTTCCCATAATAACTTATGCTAGTGTCGACAGTTGGTACCTTGGGGGTACTTGTCGGCAATGAAATATATGGGGTCCGCAAAGATCTAGAGCTTGATGGTAACACAAGACACGAGGGAGCCTCTTTTGTACAGGTTCAGGCCCTCGCGGAGGAGGTAATATCCTAGTCCTGTGTTCTGGGATTATATGTGGATATCTTGATTACAAAGGGCTGTATCTCGAGATTATGCTTCTGATAGTTCTCTTCTACTTATTGCTTCTTGCCTATTCTACAGCCCCGACCCCCCTTTATATAGTGGAGGAAGGTACGGGTTACATTGAGAAGTCCTAACTGGACACGAGGAGGAGTCCTACTCCGAGTAGAACCCTATCTCTAAGTACCCGCGCGCGTGTAGGCGGCAGGGTTTACAATTATAGCTCTCCTTACAAATCGGGAGTATATTCCGTATCTAGGGGTATCCTTGTCAGGCAAGTCTTGGTGGAGTTCGAGTGGTTGTCTCCTCCATACAACCGATCTGGGCCGCCCTCAATGGGTGCTGCTTGGGCCCGTTGTGTGCCTACCCGGGGCCCATGTTGTCAACAGTAGCCCCCGAGAGTGCTTTATAGTTGAGTTGAGAGACCTGCCGACTGGTTTCCTTAGGAAAAATCGTCACCTGCAAGGAGACTGTGAAGGATTCATAAAATCCTTGTGTTAGTTTTTGAGTGATGCTCAGCCCGGGGCTGCCGGGGTACTAGTGATCAACCCATTGTAAGGTGCATCACCTTTGTCATTTTCCTTTTAAAGGAGTGGTATTTTTACTCATCTTACGGTATACAGCTAGTGACCCAGCATGGGGCATACCAATAAAGACGGCTACTCGATACCTGTCCCCATCATGCGGAATACAGCAATGAGCCCGACATGGGGCGTATCTCACGCCGATTGGTATCTGTACCCGATTTGTACAACTGGTGGTCCCAGAGGACTTATCATTGCTTAGGTTGTCTGATACCTGATCGTGTCACAGCAGTTGGCCCAGCATGGGGCGTATCATTAACCGTAGGGCACTCGTACCCGACTAATGTGGAGTACGGCTGGTGGCCCTAGAGGGCATACCCCTTATTTTGGCTGAAGAGCCAAGTGGTACCTGTGCCCGACTAGTGTAGAACACAGCTGGTGGCCCCAGAGGGCATACCATCGTTTTGGCTGAAGAGCCGAGTGGTATCTGTGCCCGACTAACGTAGAGCACAGCTGGTGGCCCCAGAGGGCATACCATCGTTTTATCCATCCGATACCTGTATTCGTTGAATACAGCTAGTGACCCAACATGGAGCATGCCATCTAGAGGAGGTTTGGCCCAATGATAACCTGTATCTGGCTTGTGCAGCACACAGCTAGTGTCCCACGTGGGGCATATTATTGTTGTCAGCCAAATGGTACCCGTATCTCACTATCGCGAAATACTGCAAGCGACCCCTGCCATAGGGCGTACCTTAAGAATAGAGTTTAGCCATATGGTATCCATACCCGAGTTGCGGCATACAGCATAGGCCCTAAATAGAGCGTACCATCGAAACTCTATCCTGACATCTTCAGCACCTAATCCCGACATGCGGAGACTAGCTAGTGACCCATCATGGGGTATGCCGAAAGATGGGCAAATTTTAGATAGCTCGGCCGGTAGTCAGCCCAACTGGTTGCTGCCGAGGCTGAATTTTGGCTAAGTCCAGAGGCGATAAGAACAACTGTCTGTGGTTTCGCAACTAAAGGCCTTGATTTTGACACATGGATCCCAAACCAGGCCAAGGCCCAGCCCAAAATTACCACGTGAACCTTTATATTCGAACGCGCAGGCTCGCGAGGCCTTTACGCACTCACTTGCTCCCATGACTCTTCGTCTTCCACTGCAAGCTCCGCCGCCGCGCTCGCCGCTAGGGTTTCCAGATCCGCAGCTTTTCGCGCGATCTCCCCCCAAATCCTTGATTCGCCATGTCTTCCTTTACTTCCTCTGGTGACGACACCATTGGTGTGAAGAGCAAGGAGTGGATCACCTCGATCTCCACAGAGCGGCGGCTGAATAAGCTAATCACACTCAACGTCCTTCTGCCACAAGAGCTCGTCGCCTGGCGCACGGCCGCCGGTGAGTCCGTTCCCACACCTCGCTCCGACGAGATTGTGGTCTTTGAATCTTTCTTCCTTCGGGGATTTGGTCTTCCCGCCGGGTCCTTCCTCCGCAGGCTTTTGAACTTCTATGGGATCGAGTTGATGCACCTCAACCTGAATTTCATTCTTCACATTGCCTCTTTTATTTATCTCTGCGAGTCATATCTTGGGATACCCCCGCATTTCGGTCTCTTCCGCTTCTTTTTCTTCTTAAACCCTTCCCCAACAAGAATGCGCCCAAAGCCGTTGGCGGCGCGGGCTTTCAGCTGAGGGAAGGGGCCAAAAAGGTTTATCCTGCCTTCCCTCTAAAGACTTCCAATAAGGGTTGGCATGGGGAATGGTTTTACTGTGCTAATCTTTCGCCTCCTCTTCCTTCCTTTGTTGGGGCATGCCCCACCATTGCTCTGTCCTGGACCTCCCTTCCAAATGAATCTGAAATGGGTCAGGTCAAAGAGCTTCTCCCCCTTTTCCACAAATTGAAGTTGGATGGCTTGACCGGTGTGGGCATAATAATCAACTTCATCTCCTGCCGAATCCAGCCCACCGAAGAGCGTGTCCACCCTGCCTTTTAGTACACTGGTCAGTAGGACACCACTCAGGAAGGCGAGAAAGCGCTCCCCAAGAAGGCCATGTTCAACAGGATCGCCGACCTCTTCGCGCTGGGAATTGACATTGTCAACGCCGACTGCCCTCCGGCCTTTGGACTGAAAAATACGGCTTCCACGGTATGTGTAATCACTTAGAAGTCCGCAGTGGTAATGTCTTCTTTTTATACCGACTGGTTTTCTTGCCATGCGCAAGATCCTTCGCACTTCTTCTTTGAGCCCCCTCTTCCCGAAATCCCCCGCTCTAAGGCGAAACCTGCCAAGCGTCCTGCCGAGGGACCGGCTGAGGAACGTGTAAGAGCAAGCTCCCGGGGGCTTATTTGGTTTTGGTAATTGATGGCAACTGAGTTGTAGAGATGAATCACGTCAAGATTAAGGACATTTGTTTCATAGTTCCTTTGATTTCTTGCGTGTGTGTAGTCTACGTCATTATGCCTGCTGATTGTCGAATCTCTGGCTGCAGGGTCCCACAGAGCACATATCCGGTCTCTTATCCTTATTCATCTTCGAGAGAGTTGGGGATAGGTCCAGAGGATTCCAAGGGATAGCCACGTGTCCGAGGTTTCGTAGCCACTAAGCCATCCAAAAACCGAAACTCTTTGTGGGCGCGAAACTTCCCGCCTAAGCCTACGAACCTTCCCGCCCGTTTGAGCTTAAGTTTTGGCGCCAAATATTTTTAAATCCTCAAAAATATATTTGTTCGGGCAATGCTACAGTAATAGAGGGTTTTGTGGGCAGCTGGCCGAGCTGGAGCAACCGGGCCCGGATAGTCCGGCCCAAGTGCCCGGTTTGGCCTCCGTGCCAGATCTACGGTATTTCATATTTTTGAGAGCCTTCCCGTGCTCGGATTAAAAATATCAAAACATGAAAGTTGTAGAGAATTGCGAGGCGCATCTTTTTTGTGTTCAAAACTTTTTCATTTGAGCAACAGAAAAATTCACACAAATTCGGGAAGCTCTCAGCAGCCTGGAAACCTGGGACGCAGTCAAAATGATGCCTTAGGCCAGACTGTCCGGCCCTGTAGGCCGGACTGTCCGGCCCAAGTGCTTTCCTCCCCAACTTGCGAATTTCATTTTCCAGCGAGCGCATGCCTTCGTCCGGACTGTCCGGCCTGGTTGTCCGGACTGTCCGGCCCTAGTTGTGTCCCCTCTGTCTCGAATTGCATTTTCTACAGGGAGCGCTTGCCTTCGTCCGGACTGTCTGGGAGTTGTTCGGGGGTTGTCCGGCCTAGGGCATAAGTTTGGATCTGAAATCTATTTTCTAGGGTTTCGAAGTGGGGGAGTATAAAAGGGGATTCCTGGTCGTGGGAGAGGATTGAGAGACTCATTTGCAACCCTAGCCACCATTCCCCAAGTGTGAGAGCTCTCCCCCATGGATCCTTGCTCTAGGGTTCCATGTGCTTGAGAGATTGAGTGAGAGAGAGTGAGGGAGAAGGAGTGAGGAAGAAGAAGATAGCATCCCCTAGTCTCCTCCTCGTCATCCCCAAGGTTTGTGCCCTCTCCCATGGTTGTCATGCCATCCTCCATGGTGGGATGAGGGTTGAGTGAGTTGTGGTGTCTCCGGTTTTGTGCTCTTGGGATTCTTGCTACCGGGAGACGTCGTCATCGCCAAGCTCCATCAACCGTACCACAAGCAAACCCTTCTTCGTGAAGGTCACCGTGCTTCCCACGGTGCTTCCTCTCTGAAAGAGGATCCTAAGACCTAGAGGGGGGGTGAATAGGCAATTTTAAATTCTTTTCGATTATTCTTAATTAATCATCATATTAAGAATGACCCAATCTTAGTTGCAATTGTCAAGTAAGCGGAAGCAATAAACAAGATACTAGGCAACTAAGTCATGGCATCACAAATTAGCACAAGCGAATGCAACGGAAGTAAATGCGGAAAGTAAATGAGAGAGTGACACGGTGTTTGTTTGACCGAAGTTCGGAGCCACAACTCCTACTCTCCGTTGAGGCTACCCCTTGCGTACAAGGACCGGCTCGCTCCCGAGCCTCACGCCTCACTTACTCCATGGTAGTCGTTCCGCCACTCCGGCGAGGTGGACTCCGTCACCCGTACACCGACTCGAGAGTAGCCACACGCCAAGGCCTACTCCCAAGCCCACGCCTCCACGAAGGATGCCGTCTTCAAAAGTAATAAGCCCGAAACGCCCCGATCATGCCGGATCGAAGGACTTCCATGAAGCTCGGTATTGGGGTTGTATGAATTTTGGCTTTGGATGATTTGTGGGTGGAGGAATGGCTCTAGAACACCTAATTGATGAGCTATGAATGTGGTAGGTGAAATGGAGCAGCAAACCTCAAAATGGCCAGCCACTAGGTAGGTATTTATAGCCCCAAGAGCAAAACTAGCCGTTGCCCCTCGGAAGAGGACAAAAAGACTAGCCGTTAGCCTCTACCAGACGCCGTCCGACG
>SPJY01020745.1:2144426-2205328 GCA_005191435.1 Raddia distichophylla
GGGTGAATCGGCTCTTTTCAAATTTTATTTCTCTCGATTCCCTTGATTACTTAGTCAAGTTAGGGACCCAAGCTATCGGTGGATATAGAGTCTAGTTGCGGAAGCGATCATGATAAAACACAAGCGACTACTAGGAGGCTCGATGGCACTCACAAGCAAGCGATTACTTTAACATGCAAAAGCAAATGAGTGAGATGAGGAGACGCAAACCGAGTTGTTTACCGAAGTTCGGTGCTCAACACATGAACACCTACGTCTCCGTTGAGGAAACTTCTCACACAGAGAAGTTGGGACTCTCTCGTCCCTAGCCCTCAATCCACTCGTGGTAGCTCTTCACCAACACATGGTAGGCGAGCTCCAACCTTCACACAAGACGAGTTCTTCCACACGCGGAAGCTCCTCGCATCCGCGGCGCCGACACACGGGTCCGATACCCGACACACAGAGGGTTTGTACGCGACCTTCAACGGATGAAGGCAACGCACCTCCGACACACGGAAGTGACCCCCGACACACGGAGGATTTCGGTTGACATGATTGTTCGGTTGATGAAGCTCGTGGGGTGACGACGATCTCTCCGGCGGTGAAGTTCCAAGAGCACAAAATTGGAGACCGTCTCTCACCACTACCCCTTCTCTCCCACCATGGAAACTAGGGCAAGAACACCATGGGAGAAGGGGCAAAACTTGGGGATGATTGAGAGGAGGTAGGGGCACCTTCTTCTTTCTCTTCCTCTTCCTCTCTTCTTCTCCCTCTCTCTCTCCTTCAATCTCTCAAGCACATGGAACCCTAGAAGGAGGTGGGAGCCATGGGAGGAGCTCTCTAGGGTGGCTAGGGCAAGGGGTGGCTGCTAATGAGGCTCTCTCAAGTTTCCCCCGAGCTAGAGGCTCCAATTTATACCGTAAAGGCGAAAAACCCTAAGAATAGACGGCCCGGATTGAATTTCCCCGTGCGTAGTAGGACCCAGTCCGATGAAGCATTGGACCCGGTCCGATGAAGTGTTTCACCTTGGGAATGACCTGGTCGGACCCAGTCCGACGGTGGTCGGACCCAGTCCGACAGAAGGGTTGCATTTTGGGGACTTAGTCGCTAGGAACCTACGGCCTGGTCGGACCCGGTCGGACCCGGTCCGACAGTCGGGTTGCATTTTGAGTGACTTAGCCGCTGGCACGCGCATCCATCGGTCCCAGTCCGACGGCCGTCGGACCCGGTCCGACGGGGCTAATTTTTGCATCCCACTACGTTTTGGCTATCCCCTTTCTCCCTTCATGTCTCGCCTAGGGTTTAGTGTCATGTTTGTCAACTTGTGAACTTGGCGGGAATATTTGGACACTTAGGCGAAAAGTTTTGTGCCCATAGGAAAAATCTGGCTTTGAGACTTGGCGGCTACAAAACCCCAAACAGTTGGCTACCCCCTGGAGTCTCCTGGACCTATCCCGAACTCTCTCGAAGACGAACGAGGATAAGAAACTGGAAATGTGCTCAGTGGGACCCTGTAGCCAGAGATACGACGATCGGCAGGCATGTTGTCCCTAGGCTACACACACGCAAGAAATCAAAAGAACTAGGAAACAAATGTCCTTAATCTTGATGTGATCCAGCTGTACGGCCTAGTTGCCATCAATTACCAAAATCATTCAGCCCATGGGAGGCTTGATCTTACAATCTCCCCTTTTTGGTAATTGATGACAACACCTGCAAATCCAACATGACTAAGCACAAATACAATTCTGGGCGGACACACGTGCGGAAGCGTCAAGTCTGGACTTGCGTCGCAACCAGAAACCAAGCGTGCCAGTCTATTTGACCTGTAAATTGACAAGGAGTAAATTGTTAGCGAACACACGTGCAGAAGCGTCAAGTCTGGGCTTGCGTCGCAACCAGAAACCAAGTGTGCCAGTCAATTTGACCCGTAAATAGACAAGGAGTAAATTGTTAGCAACATGACCCTAATCGGCTTTAAAAAGCAGCCAGATCATGTTTTTGCGAATCGGCATTAACGATTCCGATTGCAAATCTATCGGCTTAATGCCTGATAGAGCGATTAAATATAAATAGGCATTCAAACATTAATCTTTTTATCTCTTTTTGTTATTTTATGAATATAATTAGCTGTAAATCTTCGGATCAATTTATCAGATTAAATCAAGGAATAGATTGAATAGATTGGTCAAGCCAAGACAGTATCCAGATCTAAATCTAGATGTAAATTTATAGACTGATTTAAAGGTTTAGAACTAATATAGATAAATACAAAACTGATCGGCAAATAACTACACATGCAGAATCCTAAAACAACTATACGCAAGATCGATTAAACGAGGCAGTTGCATACATCGGATTCAGGAAAAGCACATAAGATAATTGACAATCGGCATTGCAAGATAAACACATGTTACAGATCGATTGAACGAGACAGTGTAACATGCGAGAACACATTAAAGATCGATAAAACCCGAGACAGTTTAACGTGCTTTGTATACATGAGATCAAGATGATACAGCCATGCATACGGGTTACAAGAAAAGAATCGATTATCCCATCGAGATAGCTCTACCTGTAAGTTGAAGCCTTTTGACGAAGTCGATTGGATTCAAAAAGAGTAGTTGTTTTTTCGTATGTCGTATATCGTTTTCACCAGGCTTGAGACCCTATTTATACTATTACAAAGTCAAAACCAATACAACCTAGTATACCGCGTCATAGAGGATATCTTCTGATTAGAGCTTGGTAACTCTTCCGGAGTCTTGTAACTATCGGAATTTTCTTATACGCTCTTTTCTCTTGACAATGAAGCCCATTTTCTGATTCGGCCCAATAATTCTGATGAAATTACCTGCTTCACAATATCCGATTTTCATGCCAAATTTGGGTGTCAACATATGCCCCTAAGTTTGGCAATGGGTTTTCTCATTAGCCGAACTTTCACTTAAAATCGGATTTGCATCAAATTATCTTGGAACATTTCACAGTTTTACCCCTGCACTCCTTGCTTCTGGCCCATTCTGAGAACACGTGTCAGCCCACTACGCAACATGGGCCGAAACAGTAATGCCGAAACCCCTGGAAAAAACCCTAGTTTTACCGCAGCTATAAATAGGCGGTCACTCGCTGTCACTTTCACCCATTCTCCTGCACACCAGCCTCCTGCATCGGATTTCTCGAGCCCTGAGGATTCCTAGCTCACAACCACTTTCTCGACAACTCCAAATCGGCAAACATGTCTCAGGTACTATTCCGCTGTTCTGATTCTGGGGCTTTATATTCTTTGGGTCCGATAGGAGAGAGATCCATCAGCTTTCATAGATCATTCGGAAGCAAGGCTTCCGTTATTTGCCGATGAGTTTAATATGAATTGTAGGAAATCGGCATTTCGTTCCTGGCCTAGCCCGATCAAGGGATATAAGGACTGGCTTTCTAGGGTCTATAGCCCGATGCTATCCTTCTTTCCTTACACCCGCCTCCAGCAAATGAACCCTTCATGGCAGCATCGGCATATTTCTGGTGCGATACAGCCAATGCCTTCCTCTTCCCAATGGGACCAATAAGCCCTACACTCTTGGATGTAGCAATGCTAACAAGTCTCAGTCCCGATGGGGAAATGCTATCGGCTTTCGACCTGCCTGCAAACCTTAAGTTAGTTCCCGAAAAGAACTTTGGATGGCAACGCTATATCAGCACCCATCAGAAAACAGGCGACGTTGAGGACGAAGAGCACATCGCTTTCTTGAATATGTGGCTAGACAGATTCTTCTTCTGTGGCCAATCTTTCAGCCCCAGTAAAGTCTACCAAGGAGTAGCCGAAGCTCTAGCAACCGGGCAGAAACTGGCAATCGGAATATCGGATGATGTACGAGATCAGGGAAGGTCTCTGCTCCAAGAAATCCGATTATTCAGTTGGAAACCTAGGTGGTCCATTTTGGTTTATCTGTCTATTCTTGAATCTTCATATATACAACTCTTTGGAGCAACTTGATTTTAATATGGAATTTCCGAATGAAGAGGAAACCGATGGCTCTGAACGCTCCTGTAGATCCTATGGAGAAATGACCTCTGTCAATTGCAACAGAAGGCGTCTGAACCAAGAGGGCTTCTCCCACTCTATAATTGCATTTTATACCATGTCTAAATCGGAATATGGTGCAGAACATTTCAATCGTATACTGAATTGGACAAATACCCAGTTCCCGCCTTCTTCCGATTCAATGAGACCATAAGTGGCAAAGTCTTGTCAGCATTCAATGAATTCATTTCTCCGAGCATCTTTTTTGCTATTCTCAGCACAAGAACCCATATCAGAAAACCATCCAACGAGTTCTATCATCCTGCCATATTTGCTCGGCAATTTAATCTAGGACAAGACATTCCCGATTTGTTTATATACCGCCACTTGAATGCCAGAGAATATCTTAACTCCCAATCGGCTTATGGAATCTTAGCTGCTGCACACATCGATTTTGAAATGCTGACGGAGTTTATAATGTGGTCTGCAACTTCTCCAAAGTTCAGAGCCTAGTGGGAATCTATTGCCAAGAATATTTATGCCACAGAGGGTGGAGCTTCAACCTTAATCAAAAAATTCACTGGCAAGAAAGAACTATACAAACCCAACTGGCCAAAGATTGCCGGTATAGAAGAACCTCCATCAGAATCGGAACAAAGCAGCAAAGAAAATACCGATTCTGATGATTCCGATGATGATAATGATGAAGAGGAAAATTCTTCTTAATCAGGCCCCTCTTCATCAGATTCAGATGACGAAAGAACGGAATCTCAAAATCATGCATCATCTTTTGATAACGAGGTCACTAACTTGCGTGCGTTTACTAACTCATACCATTCCTTTTCTGATGACTAACCTTGAATTATTTTCCTTTACAAAGCGGACACAAGCGCCCCAGGGCCAAGCTTGTCGGGGATGAAGCCGGACGCCTTCATTCGACATCCAAGTCTGCGTCGGCTTTTACCCAAGGAGAGGTATAATCGGCTTATGATAAAAATTTAATCAAAAACCCGATTTCTTACTCTCTTAATCAACAGGGAGACCCGAAGGTGACGCCGGCCAAAAGAAGAAATTGGCAAGTAAAAAAACACGGCCGCAAAAGGTGCGTACACCTGATAGCACGAAGTCTGTATGTGACACAGTAAGCACATAATTTTTCTCAAATTTTCACAACTTTCCTTCTGTCATCTCATCGGAATCGTAATTTTAGGACACCTCTCCCATTCAATAGAAAAAGGATACCACACCTGCTCCTTCGCCGGCATCGTAGACACCCCCCAGCTTTCAACCCTCAAGATGTAATCGGCAATTCCTTAATTTAATTTAAGAAATTTTATTATTCCGATCCTTTGTAACTTCGAAAATTTCTTTTCTTCAGTATATGTTTCTACCCCGCAGCCTAGTTCGGGTAACAGTAGTATCCACGCAGGTGATCACTTACGATGGGGAAAACCGACGAGCTGAATTTCGATCCGTCCAGCATGGACTGGCTCGACGACGACGTGGAGATCTTATCTTCTCCGATCAGGACTCCATCCCCTCCAGTCGCCGTCACCGATCCACCTGCCGCAGAACCAGCTAGGGCCAATCGATTTCTTCCGGATAACCTCGCAAAGCTGAGGCAGATGTGGGAGCTAGTTGGCAACGAATCGGCTCTTCTGTCCAATCCACCTGCCACACGGGAGATAGCAGATTCTATCAAGGAAATTCTCCCAGAGCAGGTGGTTTCAGCCATCCAAAAATTGCTGCCTCTTGGGGAGAAGAAAGCCGATTTCGAGGCTGCGCTGGATCGGCTCCATCAGAGGGAAGCTCTGAAAGACGCTGAAGCAGAGCTCAAGGCGCTCATTCAAGATGCCAATTCCCAAAATGATAAACTCCTCAAGCTGAAGCAAGAGGCCGAATCAGCAAAGACTGCTACCTCCAAGGTCGACTTCGAGGTAGCCGATTTTGACCTACCCTACAACGCCCCACTAGGTCGGCCAGCGCTGACCAAGTTCATAGCGGCAGCCCACTATGCGTACATGGTGGTGAAGATTCCGGGGCCCGGTGGCCCCATTGTCAACAAGGTGGATAGGCCCGAGGCCCTCCGGTGTGATCGGAGGGTGCTAGATCTGGCGGGTGCAGTCTGTGTGCAGTCGTCAGGCGCCTCTGTCCCAAGCGCACCTCCGGTGAAGACCCGAGCCTCTCCCGGTTCGTCCGGGGAGGTTAAGGTGGTCTCCCTGAGCGATGCCGAGCCAGCCAAGACGGTCAAGGTGGGCACCAGCCTCAGCGCCAAATAGGAAGGCGTGCTCGTCACCTTCCTCCAGTCTGACGCAGACGTGTTCGCCTGGCAACCGTCCGATATGACTGGGGTCCCTAGGGAGGTGATTGAGCACCGGTTGGCTACACGCCCTAGCGCGCGCCCGATCATGCAGATGGTCCGGCGGCAATCGTTGGAGCGGCAGGATGCCATCCGTGAAGAAGTCGACAAGCTGTTGAGCGCGGGCATTATCAGGGGGGTCGCTCATCCTGAGTGGCTCGCCAACCCCGTGCTCATCAAAAAATCCAACGGGCGCTGGAGGATGTGCGTGGACTTCACCGACCTCAACAAGGCGTGCCCGAAGGATCCGTATCGCTTCCCCGCATCGATCTCATCATCGACTCCACGGCGGGATGTGAATCGCTGTGCTTTCTGGACGCGTACTCTGGGTACCACCAGATTAGCATGGCGCTAGAAGACGAAGAGAAGACCGCTTTCGTAACCCCAATGGGCGTGCATTGCTACACCCGGATGGCCTTTGGGTTGAAGAATGCTGGTCCGACGTATCAGCGTGCCATGCACCTCGAGGTGTACGTGGATGACCACGTGGTGAAGGCGAGTAAGAGCAAAGAACTGATCGCCGACCTTGACGAAACTTTCGCCAACCTGCGGAAGCACTCCATCAAGCTCAACCCAAAGAAATGCGTGTTTGGCGTCCCATCGGGCAAGCTGCTTGGGTTCCTCGTGTCCCATCGGGGCATTGAAGCGAATCCGGACAAGATCACCGCCATCGAGCACATGAAGCCGCCCACTCGGCTGAAGCAGGTGCAGTGCCTCACCGGCTGCTTGACCTCCCCGGGCCGGTTCATAGCCCGCCTGGGAGAAAAAAGCCTGCCTTTATTCAAGCTGCTGAAGAAGACGAATCATTTCGAGTGGAACGAGAAGGCGCAGCAAGCTTTTGAAGGTTTGAAGAAGTATCTGTCCTCCCCTCCGGTGCTCGTTGCGCCGAAGCCAGGAGAGCCGCTCTGGATGTATATCACGGCCACCCCCGAAGTCGTCAGCGCGGCATTGGTGGTGGAAAGAGAAGGCGTCCAGCGGCCAGTCTACTACGTCAGCAAAGTTCTCCATGATGCCGAGACGAGGTACTCCCAACACCAGAAGATGCGCTACGCTATCCTGGTTGCGTCGAGGAAGCTCCGGCACTACTTTCAAGGACGAGAGATCACGGTGTACACGGAGTACCCGCTGAGGGAGATCTTCCACAACCGAGAAGCCGAAGGTCGCGTCGCCAAGTGGGCCATGGAGATGGGGGAGTTCGGTCTCAAGTTCGCCCCCGTACTGCCATCAAGGGGCAGGCTCTCGTGGAGTTCGTCGCCGAGTGGTCTTCCATCCCTCCTGAAGCTAAAGCACTGTCAGTTGCCCCGCCCTGGATTCTCTTCTTCGATGGTTCCATGAAGATGGAGGGCGTGGGGGCTAGGGCGGTGTTGGTCTCCCCAGCCGGGGACACGCTCCAGTACGCGGTGGTTCTGGATTTCAAGGCCACCAACAATGTAGCTGAGTACGAGGGTTTGCTCACCGGCTTGCATGCCGCGTCCGCTTTGGGCGTGCGGCATTTGCTGGTCAAGGGCGACTCTCTCCTCGTCATCAACGAGGCGCGGAAGGAGTTCCAGTGTTCGGATCCTGTCATGGCGGCGTACCTGGCGGAGCTGCGTAGGATGGAGCGCCACTTCGAGGGGCTAGGCTTCGAGCACATTTCCAGGCGTGACAATCAACTCGCCGATGCTCTCTCGTAGCTCGCTTCCTCGCGAGTATCTGTTTCGGCCAGAGTCTTTGAAGAAAGACTACCGCGCCCGTCCATCGCAGCCCTCGAATCTAGAGGGGACGACGCTATCGCTGCCTCAGCCTCCGATTCAGGGAGGGAGGGTGGAACCACTGCCGAGGAGGTTAAGGTGGAAACGCCAGGCCAGGCGAAGTACATCGCCGGCCATCGTGAGGTCGCCACTCTTGGCCGGGAGGGTACGTGGATGGCTCCGATCCTAGCCTTTCTGCGGGACCAAGTGATCCCCGGCGATGATGCCTCAGCCCAGAAGATTGCGCGAAGGGCCAAGCGCTACGCCCTGATAGGTGGGGACCTGTATCGTCACGGCGGAAACGGAATTCTTTTGAAGTGCATCACTCGGGAAGAGGGGAGCAAGGTGCTCGCCGATATCCATGGAGGCGTGTGCGGGAGCCATGCGAGCAGTCGCACCCTGGTCGGTCGAGTGCACCGCCAGGGATTCTTTTGGCCCACTGCCCTCCAGGATGCTTGCGAGCTGGTGAGGAAATGCGAGGCGTGCCAGTTCTTTGCCAAGCAAATAGTGCACTGATAAGTGGCGCCAGCGCTTTTCAACCCGAAAGGCATTGTGGTATAGCAGAAAGCCCCAAAGGGTGTAATGAACGATGTCTTGATGCAGTCTTCTTCTCTCAAGCTGATCTGATGATAACCAGAATATGCATCCAATAAACTTAGGAGCTCACAGCCAGCAGTAGAATCTACCAACTGATCAATGCGAGGAAGTCCGAAAGGGTCCTTGGGACAAGCTTCATTGAGGTCGGTGTAGTCCACGCACATGCGCCATGTTTTATTCTTCTTTTCAACCAAGACCGGGTTAGCCAACCAGTCGGGATGATACACCTCCTTGATGAAACCTGCGGCTAACAATTTGGTGATCTCCTTCCTGATAGCCTCTTTGCTGTCCGGTGCAAATCGTTTAAGGCGCTGCTTGACTGGCTTCGCATCCTTGTCCATGTTCAATGAGTGCTCGATCACCTCCCCCGGAACACTAGGCATATCCAATGGCTTCCAAGCGAATACATCCTGATTGTCTCGGAGGAAAGTGACGAGTGCTTTTTCCTATTTGTCGTCCAAGCCCGTCCCAACCAAAGCCGTCTTGGCTGGATCGGAAGGGTCAAGAGTTACCTTCCTTATTCCCTGGTCCGACTGGATAGAGAGCTTGGATTGTTTTTTCGTCGGAATATCGCCCTTGTCTTGAAGCATAGCCGATGCCGCACAAATCTACTCCATGTCCGCAGCTGCCTCCATGGATTGGGCTAATTCATAGCTTTCCCGATCACATAAGAAAGATCGCTTGACGTCACCAGGAAGCGTGATAACACCTTTCGGTGCTGGCATCTTCATCACAAGGTACATGTAGTTTGGTACAGCCAGGAACTTAGCCAATTCGGGCCTTTCCAAAATAGCATGATATGCCGTTTCAAAATCAGCCACCTCGAAACTTAGATGCTCAGTCCTGTAGTTTTCTCTTGTCCCAAACGTGACAGGCAAAGTGATCCTTCCGAGTGGAATTGCCGACGTCCCGGGGATTACCCCATGGAACGGCGATGACTCTGGCCTGAGTTCAGAACTTGATATTTTCATACTGTCCAAAGTTTTGATGAAAAGGACGTTAAGTCCACTCCCGCCATCGTTCAGGACCCTCTTCAACTTGATGCCCTGAACGACCGGATCCAAAACTAAGGGGTATCTTCCAGGAAAAACCACTCGGTCAGGATGATCTGATCGATCAAAGGTGATCGGAACTTCAGACCAGCGAAGATATTGAGGAGTCACCGGCGTGATTGCATTGATTTTCCGAGTGGCAAGCTTTTGCTTTCGCTTGGACTCATATGCATCCGCCCCCCAAATATGTAGTTGATCTCTCGTTCTGTCTCTTGATAATCATCATCTGGTTTATCACCGCGATTGCCTTTTTCTGTTTCCAACTTCTTGGCGCTGTTATCTGCGAACTTCTGTAGGATGAGGCAATTCTTGGCCGAGTGCTTTCCTCGGGGGTGGAAAGGACAAACGGCCTCCATCACCTTGTTGTAGTCATTGTCGTTGGGAGGCTTAGGCCGGTTGCGCTCAGCAAACGTGACTATCTCGTCCCCCTTTCGCTTCTTGTCTTTCCGCTTGTTTGACTCGTTGTCCTGCTTCTTCTGTTTGGAGTTGTCATCATGGCCTGACCTATGGTTAATCACAGCTTCCTTAGAATTAGCAAATTGGTCGGCCAAGGCGAACATCTCCCTGACCGTCTTGGGTGGTGTCTGAGTCATTTGCTTGATCAAATCCTCATCCTTAATCCCTCTATAGAAGGCGTCAATGACTGTTTCTTCGGAAACATCTCGGATCTGATTCCTTTTCTGGGTAAATCGCTTGATGAACTCACGAAGAGTCTCATTCTTCCTTTGGTGAAGCTGATGGAGCTCCCACCACCCTCCAGGCCTCTCTTAAGTGCCCTGAAAATTGGTGATGGAATGCTCTCGAAGTTCCTCCCAGGAGTCAATAAAACCATCCGAAAGTCCAGTAAGCCAAGTTTGTGCAGTCGGGGCTAACATGACGAGCAAATAATTTGCCATCACGCTGTGATTTCCTCTTGCTGTACTAACTGCCAACGAGTAAACTTGTAACCAGGTTTCTGGATCCCTTTCTCCGTCAAACTTGACAATGCCCTTTGGATTAAATCCATCGGGCCAGATCACTCGACGGAGTCGGGGAGTGAATACTCGAATTCCCTCCAGGGGCTATTCGTCGTGATGCAGAGAATTACGTCTCGATGGCGTCCTGTCGCGCGGAAAACCCAGCCTGTCGCGTAGCGGAACGTTCCTGAGATCCCACCGATCGCCCGGCTGGTCAGCATATCCAGCGTTACGCCGGCTACCATGACTATCGCCACGGTGGGCACCACGCTGACTGCCAACTCCTTCACCTTGACCTCCCCCGTTATGGCGATCATGCCTCCGAGCTACAAACTCGTGACGACGGTCATGGCCGACTGGTTGTCTTTCACCGCCATCCCTAGTCGACTGGTTCCGGCACCGCCTGCTCCAACTACTCCTAGTGACTGAAACTGTCCGAGCAGGAGCGGCCTGGTTTTGCTGAATAGCCGCCATCTAAACCATTGCGGCCGCTCGGGCGACCATTGGAAGAGCTGGGTTGTCTGCTGGAAGTAGCGGAGCTATGGTGTCCAGGAGAGCTTTGGATGCTACGATGTTGGCTTGGGGTGTACGATAAACCTCCTAATCACGCAACTTCACCGGAGTATGTACTGATTGACCTCTCGGCCTCGCCTGCCAAGATCGCGCAAGCGCGCGCCCTAAGTTTCTTTGCAGCGGCGTTGTTCTTCTACTTGGAGTTGTCGGCGCTCTTCCTTCGCTCTTGCTAGCTCCGAAGCGGTTGCTCTACCGCCACCAGAGAGTACATAAACTCCCCGACAATCGTAGAGTTCAGTGCTACCCTCTGACTCGGAATCCGATTGGGATAGACTGACGTGCTCACTAAGTCCGATGGGGTTGCCACCATTGACGACACCCACCAAACGACTCGAATCCGACTGGCTTTTGCTGCTAGCGTCCACCGGGTCTTCCTCTACTTGGATCTCCTCTTGTCCGAGTCGTGAAACACCGCGTGTGTAAGTCACAGCAGCGCCCCACGGCCGGAAGGGAAAGTCCAATTGGAGTACGTTTATCTCCCCAGTCCGAATTATGTCCGAATCCGAGAAAATACTTGAAGGGTTGCCCAAACCGCGCCCGAATCGGGAAGGGACTCCTTGATCTGCGACCAATGCGGAGATATCCGATCCGATCGGAAACGTGGACGTAACGAAGCTTTCTTCAGATTGGATCTTCTCCGGCTCGGAAAGACGAAGGTTGCCGATGCCGTCTGCGACGAAGTCGAGACTCCCGAAGAGGAAGCCCTATCCTGGCGTGAAGACGGTCACCAGCTTGGTTGAAGAAGCCATCAAACTCATTGGAGATGACCTTGACGCTCCCCTACCTGGCGCGCCAACTGTCGACGATTGGTACCTTGGGGGTACTTGTCGGCAATGAAACATATAGGGTGCGCAAGATCTAGAGCTTGATGGTAACACAAGACACAAGAGAGCCTTTTTTATACAGGTTTACGCCCTCGCGGAGGAGGTAATACCCTAGTCCTGTGTTCTGGGATTATATGTGGATATCTCGATTACAAAGGGCTGTATCTCGACTGATTGTTCTCTTCTACTTATTGCTTCTTGCTGATTCTATGGCCCCGACCCCTCCTTATATAGTGGAGGAAGGTACGGGTTACATTAAGAAGTCCTAGCTGGACACGAGGAGGAGTCCTACTCCGGGTAGAACCCTATCTCTAAGTACCCGAGCGCGTGTAGGCGGCAGGGTTTACAATTATAGCCCTCCTTACAAATCGGGAGTATATTCCATATCTAGGGGTATCCTTGTCAGGCAAGTCTTGGTGGAGTCCGAGTGGTTCTCTCCTCCATACAACCGATCTGGGCCGCCCCCAATGGGTGCTGCTTGGGCCCGTCATGTGCCTACCCAGGGCCCATGTTTTCAACAGCTGGTTTTTAAAACATACTCCTAGTGATAGCATAAGCACATTACTTTTCAAGCAAAAACTAGTAGAAAATGAATGTACTTGTGGCAAAGCACCGTGACAGGTCACAAGTGCCACGGCGCACCCAGTCTGGTACAATTGGGTCGGCCGTCGGTCGCCATGTCGGCGAGGCAACGACTACTACTAGCTAACAGGTCACTACAAGCGGTTTTGGAACCACTTGTAAGTAACTGGGAGTAGTGCTTGTAACACTTTCACAAGCGGTTGCTAGAACCGCTTGTACTAGCTAAAAAGTGTGAAAATATTGGAACCGCTTGTAGTACTAGCTAATAAGTGTGAAAAATATTGCTAAAAGGAAAGTTTGTTTTATCTCATTAGAGAGCATGCGTGGATGGGTTGGCTAGCAGGGTGGGGCGTAGGTCACGAGGAGGGTCAAGGTTTTGGGTTCGAATCCCACTCCACCCATTATTTTTCACTCTTTTTCCTCTTAATTAAATGGCAGCAGTCCTGTCCGTTCGCTAAAAAAAAATGGGACTTTACAAGCGGTTAACCACTGCTAGAAGTGTCCAATAAACCCCTTGTGATAGTAGTGATGACTATTAGAAGGGATTCGTCATGAATAGATAGATGACTTATTATATTGATCCAGCAAGTCAAGGTCATCGCATCCTGGGCAACGATCAAGCACAAAATAGCATTCTTGACCCACCATTTGCTTCGAAGCGAAGGCCCCTACGTCTGTGCGCTGGGTGATACATCGACAAGACCAGCAGGGTTGTGCGACGATCCTACCGGCCTCTATCGTTTTTTTCAAGACACGTTACAAAGGCACACACACAATACATATACACACCATTCAAAATTGTCTATGAATTATAGCACGCACACATTACCTGATTATCCATTAATTATAGTATGCACACAACACTCACACAACACTTTTGATTTATCTATTAATTTATTGGGCTCTTTTACAATACACTAGCAAATATGCCCGTGTGTGGCAACCGGAGAAATAGCACTATGCAATTAATTAGGATCAGACTGAATTCAGACCTGATGACTGGGAAAACTTGTAGAGGCAGGCCAGTTGGCTCAAAATCAACATTTGTAAACTTATAAGCCTGATTAGTCTACAACAAACCATTGAAATGGTCAGCCTGTCTTCCATAGGCAAGTGCATCTAACTTTGTTCCCTATGTACAGTTAATTAGGTGTAGACAAATATGAAAATAAGTTCAATCTAATTCAAATCAACTTACAAACCGATCTAATAGAATCAAGCGTAAATACGACAGTCCATATCAGCGATTTTGTTGAATGTACCCTATCCACAAAACTTTTGCTTGGATAGTCCACCCGTTATCTTTTGACGGTGTCATAGTAATTTCGGCTTCTCGAAATTCACGTTATCTTTTGAATAGTCCACAAAAGATTTGATCATAGCCAGGATCAATATCACGTTGACCCGTTCTCTTCTCAAAGCCAGGCTATTTCGGCTTCACCTATGCCAGATTTGATCATACATCCATTAAAATTCTCCATTAAGAAAGTCTCCAGGCATACCACCATGGGAAGATGGGAATTGGGAACTAAACACAACGAAATTGTCTAATTTCTCATAAATAATGTACTTGCCTTCTCTTTTCTGTTGTCCATCTGGGTGTGACATCCTATAATAAGAACAGGTGGAAGCGATTCGAGCTTGCTTCGCAGAGATGAAAGTGACTCCGTAATTCCAGTGAATGATTTCTCTACATCCTTCGGTAACACTATCCGTGTGTGTGTGTGTGTATATAGGACGTAGAATTGGGACTCCCCGGGGCCTAGACTCCCCACCTCATCATCATTGGATTGCATTGAGATTTGACAATTCAAAGACGTATTGATATGGGAAAGTAAGGTATTAATGACACAATTTGAATTTGAATGTGTTGCTAGCCATCTCATTGGTATGGTTCATTCAAATGAAGGTGCTACTAAATGTTATTAAATGTTGATTGATGCAAATCAGAGGGTGCAAACGTGGGGAGCCCAGGCCTCAGGGAGTCCCAGTTATTTTTACTATATAGCAAAAAAAATCAAAAAATTATAAAATTTGGTGCACTGGGAGAGTTTATCAAGATGAACAAAATGTACGGTTCGGATCTAAGAATTTCACCATAGATTTTGTAGAAAACGCCCGACTGACGGCGCGACCGACGGATCGCCGACTGACCGCAGCCCAACTCATATATATAGAGTTGGGCTGGGGTCAATCGGGCCTCCGTCAGTCGGGCGTTTTCTACAAAATCTATGGTGAAATTTTTCGATCCGGACCATACATTTTGTTCATCTTGATAAACTCTCCGAGTGTACCAAATTTTACAATTTTTTGATTTTTTTTGCTATTTGTTTTGCATTTTTCAAAATCAGCCTAGCATTCCAAAGTATTCTGGAGCGTCCATTTGGGCTGATTTGAAAAATGCAAAACAAATAGCAAAAAAAATCAAAAAATTTAAAATTTGGTACACTAGGAGAGTTTATGGAGATGAACAAAATGTATGATCCAGATCTACAAATTTCATCATAGATTTTGTAAAACACGCCCGACTGACGGCCGCGACTGACGGAGGCCCGACTGACCCCAACCCAACTATATATCGTAATAACTTCGTATAGCTGTGTGTGTGTGTGTGTGTGTGTGTGTGTGTGTGTGCAGTTATATGCACATAAAATAATACACATGGACATCAGGTGAAGAGGTAGTAGTCCTCTCAACCTATGTATATGTATCGAGAAAGAAGCAGAGGTATGTCTGGTTTGGCACTTGTACCACACGTACGCTTTTCTTGGAAGCGAAGGCAGAAGGACTGGAGGAGAAGGCAGGAGGACTGGAGGAGCCATGAGCGCTAGCTCATTCTGCATCGCCCCGCCAGTAGCGGCAACGGGGCATGCCGCGGGAGCCGAATTCGCTATTATATACCGACGAGCATCACCAAGATGTTGTTGCTTTCAAAGCTCAACTAATTCCAGACGTCCACCTCGATCCGGCGATGTGAACGCGCGAAATTTCGCTCCACATGCATTATAAATTTCGTAATATATGCTGGGTTTGGTCAGTGGGTCCTCTCGGACTGTGACAGGATGCTATTAATTGAATTTTTTCTCAGGAAAACCTAATTAATGAAACAAGGCGCAAGGAATGCAACGATTGATTCAAGCCGGCCAAGTAAGCAACTAAAGAGGGTGGTAGTTGAGTTTCCTTTGCAACCGGTTTCGGTCCATGTTCCATGTTATACTTAATTTACCATTCGAGAGAACAAAGAAATTTCTCAAAGCTACTTCGAGAGAAGCAAGTGTAACATCCCATTTTTGGGAACAGGAAAATTTTGAAAAATTTTAAAATTTAAATATACCTATTCTAATTTAGTCGACTTTATAAATATAGAATCTTCCAAAAACTCTTGAGCCTTTTGGGCCAAATGGGTAAATATAGCTTTTCTTTTGCTAACCTCAACATTTGAAACCTCTTATTTGTAAACTCTTTGGAATTCTTTATATTTAAAACATTTGAATGCAAGATTTTCATTTTGGCATTATAGTTTGAAAATAAAAGCTTTGATGCAACCCAACTAACAAAAGTCATAAAAAAATCCGAAAAAAATTTTAGATGTACTCTTGAACTTACTCTACCTATGAATGAAATTTCAAGGTCAAATTCATCCTATAGTAAGATTTACAAAAAAGATAAAATTCTATCAATTTTAAACCCTTCAAATTTGTCAGAATTTTCTCTTTTTTATAACTCTTAACATAAAATGAATTTGGTCTTGAAATTTCATACATAGGTAGAGTAAGTTCAAGAGTACATCTACAATTTTTTTCGGATTTTTTCATGACTTTTGTTATTTGGGTTGCACGGTGATTGCACCGGGCAGCTGATTGCACCTGATATGTACTCTTTGATGAAGGCCTAGAAACATTTTATATTTAAATGTTTGTACTTGGATCATTTTCGAGGATTTTAAAACCCTTCAAAGACCTTGTGCAGAGCTCATATTTTCATATTATGAAACAAACTTTATTTCAAACCCTATTTGATAAATATGCCCGGCCCGTTATAGTGATGTGTATGAATTCCCATACTATAACATGCATACTACCCCTATAGTCTCGTATACATTTTGTGGGATGAATAGTTTAGAGCCCTAAATAATATTTTCTCAATAGTAGAACTATTTGATAACTAATAAAATTATTTGTGTTCATATCTTGAATACTGAAATACTTCTTATCCTTGAATCCTAACATACTTTAAATAAGTTCTTTTCATATTTTGGGATAGAATTACCAAAATATGATTTGTGGCCAAATATTCTATGTTCCATTTTCTAAATTATTTGCTTTGAGTGAATGTTTGTACTTGTGTGTGTATATATTTATAAGAAAAATATATTCATATCAAAGTAACTATATTCATGTGTTTTCATACCATGAATAGCATTTTCATTTTCTTAAATAATATGTTCCCTATTTTCAGTCCCTTTTGAATGTTTAAGATCATGAATATGTGCATATGAGCATGTGTACATATCTACTTTTCAGATTCCAAATAGTATTTCCAAACGTTCCTTGTGCTTGAAAATTTAAGCGAAAGCTAGAAATAAAATTCTAAGCTCAATTGTGTTATATGATATTTTTCCTAAAAGAACTACTTTTATGATCAAAATGTTGGCATATAGCACCAACTTTTTCCCTTCGAGCTAGAAATTATATTAAAGATTTCAAAATTAAAATCTCAACTAGATAATAATATTCTTAGTTTGGAAATTCTATTTTCGGATTTCAAATAGTATTTTCGGTTGGTGAATAGTATTGTTTTGCATTTTAGGGGATTTAATTCCCTTTTTCAGCCAGGCCAAAGCCCAGCTGTCCTCCTTTTGGCTCTATTTGGGCCTTGGGCCAGCCCATTTTCTCCTCCGCAGCTCAGGCCTAGCACGAGCCAACCCCCTTCATGCCCTACCTCCAGCCCTTGCACTGCTCTCCTCTCCCCTTCGGTCCATGGCCACCGCCGCCCCTTGGTGCAGCGCCAGAGCCGCACGTCGCCTCCCCCATGTCACCCAGTCCATCCCTTCCCATGCGCCGCCGCCATCGTGTGCCGCTGCCATCTCAGCCGCTCGAGCCGTGCTGCCCAAATCCGATGGCGAAGCAGATGAGCGAATCCGAGCGAATCCCCCATTCGACGTTTCTCCATTGGTTACGCGAACTCGGAAGTACACTGAGGAGCTCCTGTCCCTGCAAATATTGTAAACAACCACCGTCCACACAGTAGAGAGGCATGGGATGAGGATTCGATCTAGACTGAATCTTCTCTCCTCTCACCTCTCTCCTCTCTCCTCTCTCCTCTCACCTCTCTCCTCTCTCCTCTCTCCTTGTTCTCTCTCCCCGGAGCACCCCTCTGCCCCATAAAAAGGGGCAGTCCCTCCCCCCCTCCTTTCTCCCCCCTCGCACCTCCACTCCAACTGGCCAAGAGCCCGCTCCATTGTCAAGCTCCCTCGGTGAGCTCCTCCCTCGGCCAAGGCCTGTATTCGCCTCTTCTCCCTCCCTCCCTGCTGCTTGCTCCCTCCATGGCTAATCGGAGTTTGGTGGCCTGTAGCTCGCGGGAGAGCTTTTCTACCACCGCGGCTACCTCCGCCTCATCATCAAATCTGCGTCGCCCGGAGATGCTTTCGAGCCCAGCTTTCGTCTACACCTTCGCCAGGAGCTACGACGTCTTCCACCGCAAGAACTCGGGAGGAGACGCACCAGAGAACCAAACCTTGACGTCTCCTTCTTCGGCTACTTCCCCTCCGCACAACAACAGCCCGCCTCAAGCCTTCTCCGCGACCCGTAGAAGCTCCCCCAAGGTTCTTTTTAGCCAAAGCATTTGTGTCTCACCGAGTCGACATGCTCCCTGTAGCCTTGTTCTGCCTCTGCACGCCGCGCCACCATTTCGGCTCACCGCGGACACGGCCATGGACATGACGTCCTAGCCCTTTCTCCCCTCTTTTCGTAGAGACCGAGAACGCGCCATTTGGTGGACAGTAGCGCCACCATGCCCTCGCCGAAGTTCTGTCGGAGGCTCGCTGGAGGCACCTGGCGCAAGGAGGAAGATGTGCGAGCGAGCCAAGTGCAGCGCCCGCGCCCCCTTCCCCTTTGTCGCTGACGCCTGGGCCCTGTGGTCGATTTTTAAATCGCCGCGACGCCCGTTGAAAGACCGACATGTGGGCCTCGGACCCACATGTCAGGTTTAGTGGCGACGTACTCCCGAAGTACGCCTTCGGCCAGGAAGCCCCCCCTCCTCGCTTTGGGCCGCATCTGTAGTAGGTCGAGCCCAACACTGTGCCAAATCCTTTTCCCATATATTTAGTATTTCCTTTATTCCAGATAGCATTTCCGATTTACTAAAAATAGCAAATGAAATGTTTCGACTCTGGAAAATTTTTGTAAAATACTATGTGAGCTCCTGGATTTAATAAAAATATATTATTGCTGGTTACATTTGTATTTATCCCAATAAAAAATTATTATTAGTTTAGCTCTCATAAGGATTAACCAATTTTGATGATTACAGAAAATCTGATTTTCTTTCCATAAAAAATTATATCACCTTTTGTGCCTAGGTAAATTATATTCTTACCTGTTCATAGTGTATTTTGTCTCTGTACACTCTTAGTATTCTTTCCTAGCTAGTTTCTTTTACAAAAGAAAGTCTAGAAGTGATATCTTATTTATTTAAAATAGTTTCGACATCCCAAAAATAATGATAAAATTATTTACAATGGAATTTCATACTCTGGACATAGGAAAAAAATATATATACAAACTTATGCTATTAATATTTTACCCCTGATAAATAAGGATAGCTATTTTGGAATCTTTTCCTATTCAAAGAAATATAAGAAATGATCTTCCTTCTTTTAAAAATATTACATAGTCCCTGAAAATCTTTATTATTCTTTGCAAATACCAAAAGTGATATTTTTCATTAGGAAAAATACTAAGTTTTGTATGTCTCTAGGAAATGATTTTCTTAGAATTACAAAACCTCTCCAAGGGTTGTTAATTTTTTTATCAAAAGAATATTTTGAGGCATATTTAGATATTCAAAACTACAATATTTGCTTCTATAAATCCTTTATAAGGTTTTTAATCCAATAAACTTGTTAGACCCTATTTGATGGTGGTCACTTATTTAATAAAGATACGAAACCCCTTTTAAACTACTTTCCAATATACTTGTTACACTTATTTTTACTATTTTAAGGACCATTGTTGTATTTTATTTTTGGGAACCTAATTAAGGGTATTTAGATGCATAGTCATGCATAGCATTCTTAGCACGCTTATTTAAGGAAGTTCATGGAATTTCCTCGACAAATAGGAATTTATTCTTTTATAGACAATCATTTGAATAACCTTGTTACAAGTATTGCCGGCTAATTAGATGCGATTGCATTTCATGCATCACATCTCAATGCATAAGTTTGTTATTATTTGTACTAATTGCTTCTTCACGATAGATTCGACAGAAACTGAGAAGCAGACCAAAGACTGGATACAGAACCTCGACGCGCTCGGTCCAGGCGAGCCAATATCTCTAGCTCATACTTCTTTACCCAGTTTTATTAAATTTATGTTGCTTTAATTATGAAATTGCATGCTTATATTCTGCTATCAATCTATGTCGTGAAACAAAGAGCTAATAGACCTGGTCTAGCTAAATGCCACTTGGTTCATATGTGTTAAATAAGCACAACCCTTATCCTGATTCACTGCCCTGTCCTTTGATAGCCTAAGGATTTAAATGTTAAACTCCTTGGACTAGTAGGTCACTGAAACTGCTTAGACATGCTTGGTTAAGTCTAGAGTCCATGGGTTGAATCCCAGCTAATCAACGTGCGATTTGGTTGACGGGTTATTTGATCCTATACTCCATTGCCCCGGCAAGGTATAGCTGATCGTTGGCTCTGACTTATCGCACGGACAGGTTACTCTGTGGATCAGTTCCATCATTGCTATGGTATGTGTCATGACTGGAGTTAGTCCCTTTGAACACTATTGTTGAAAAGCATAGTTGCTACAAAGGTGTACCAGACCCCGGCTGATCAAGACTACATCGCTATAGCATCCTTATGTTTATGTGCTGGACAGTCAAATCACCAGATCTTGTCTGATAAAGACTACATTGTTTTAGCACCTCTACGGCTAAAGTCTTGGACAATCTAATCACCTGGTTCTGCCTGATTAAGACTACAGTGGCATAGCATCTGTATGTCTAGAACTTTGGACAGTCTAGTCGAGTTTACTTGGTAATTAGATAAGCCCTGAAAACGGCTCATGCACTTGGGTGCCATTTTCTGCCTGAGTGCGAGATGTATTGTCCTTTGGACACTCATGACATACATTTATATAATGATAATGTTGACCTACGGGTCCAGGCCATAGTTGAGCTCAAGGGGATCATACCTCATAGCAATGAGAGTGAGTCTACCGCCAATTTGGAGGACATACGCCGGGGTGATGCGTACGGTCCGGAACGTGGGGACGTTCCGGTTTGCCTATAGATGATAGTATTCGATATGTACTGATCTATCATGTTATTGTGGGGACCATGACCACGCCATGGCATGGGTCTACCACCTGGGACACGTATTCCATAACAATGTTTACGATGTCACCAATGTAAGAAATCCATAGATTAGCATATTTAGCCCAATACGTCTTTGATTTGTTAAAAGCTGAGTTAGGATTTTTATCTATATCTATTGCAAATCTGGTTTTACACAAATAAAATAACTTAGCCTCCACCAAACAACCGGTATCATTAAAATGCAACCGGTATTGGCTCGCGAGCACGGTTTGATTGCACGCTCACACTCGCACACACGTTCACAATTTCAGGGAAAGGAGATAATGGCGAGGAGGACCCACACTTTTGTGATGATTACGAGAAGGTGTAGGATCTGACGTGCAGGACGGGTGTTAGGCGGGACTCCAGTCGCTTGTCTGGTGGATTGGGCACAGCCTCAAGACCTGAAACTTCTGTTTCCGCATTTGCTACTCTGATTACATTTTGGTATTGTATTATTTGGCCAGACGGCCAATCGAAACTGAGCCATTATATACTTTGTTCAATGTAATAATTATTGTGATGACAATCTGTATGAGATGATCGAGCTTTTGTAAATGGTGGTGCCGCGCTAGCAAGACAGATATATCTTGGGCTAGCGCAGATGCACTAAGGTCCCGGAAATAGGGTCGCACAGCAAGGGATCGCGTAAGCAGTGACGTCGTCAATCGGATTTCTGTGACTTTTTCCGATACAAACTTAGCGGAGAAGTTAACCTTCTTTTGTGCATTACGGTCGTATGTATATATCGAAAAAAAATACTAATACTCTTGCTAAAATCATTGTTTGGTGGTATACTTTTCAGACAAGCCAAGTTTGACGCGCCAGTATGACTGAGAAATTTCCAGCTTCATGCGGCTTGGGGAATTTCCTAGCTAGTACTAAAAGGCGTAAGCCGTGACGTATATATTTTCAAATTTCAGTACACTCTAGAAGCCATGCGCTACGATGAAAATATGTACTGAAGAATACCATTTCTAATTTATACTCCATCCGTTTCGAAAAAGAACTTTTGGATACACGTTTGACCATTCGTCTTATTCAAAAATTTATTATAAATATGTAAAAATATAAGTCATACTTAAAATATATTTAATAATAAGCCAAATAACAACAAGATAAATGGTATTTACATAACTTTTTTTAATAAGACGAATGGTCAAACGTGCGTCCAAAAGTCAACAACTTCTTTTTCAGAACGGAGGGAGTATTTATTTGCCATCATCTTATAGTTTGATTCTAGTGGTCTTCAATTTCAGTTTATTAGCATATTGGCCCATGCATGGATTTTTAAACTTGAGTTTCACCCTAGTTGTTCTGATATTTTGACAAAATTGTCGGCCATGTTCAAACCAAATTTATCTCAAACAAATTACCAAAATAATCTCTGCCTTGAGTATTCAAAGTAATATTTAAGTATTAGGAAACGACAGTAACCATCGAATCATCATCTCTCAACTTTAATTTGTATAAGTTCTCTTTTGTATAAAAAAATCATCCACTGGGAGTTGTAATTCCATATCTAGTCCAGTACTCCTGTGAAACGTTGTTTGGTAACCAAATTGAACTTTGCTTATGTTCTTCCAATGATCAAATTAAATTCATATTGACATGGAACCTTCGCTTCAAAAACTCAAGATGAAGAAAATTTCGCTACAAAATAGGCATTGCTTGATGGATGGGTACATTAATTAATCGATTTGCTGGGAAAAGAAAAATTCAATAGATACTTTCCTTGGACTATAATTTCTGGGAGGGTATTTTTTTTCCTTGTTACGAACATGCACATAATGCAAGGAATCGAGATTATTGTGTAATTACTAATGTATGCATGGTTACTGTGAAATAAAAAAAGAAGTTGCTAAGAATTATGGATATTATTTGTGGATATAATTATAAACGTACTCTATATGTACGTTTGACAATTCAAGCCCAAATACATTATTCTATATTCTGAGTGACAATATTGAGAAAACTTTACAAATGTTTAAATTTGACATAATTGTCTCATTTTTGTTACTGAGTTAAAATTTTATATATAGATGAAGTAAATTGTGAAGTACATTCACAAATTTTCAATTTTCTTTGTCAAACATGAAATGTGGTTTACGAAATTAAGATAGATTTTTTAAAGGTAAGCATCTAAAAATTAGGGGTTGTATTCACGAGATGTGCCGTATCTGATTTTTTTTAGGGGAGTACCGTATCTGATTATCTACGTATATCGATATAGTGAATTTTGAGAGCTAGTAAAAATAAATTTGAAAAGATGTTCTACTTAGATCCTAATCTTTTTAAATCTTTCATTAGTTGCCTTAAGATTATTTAAATTTGACATAATTTTCTTATTTTTGTTACGGGTTAAATTTTATATATAGATTAAGTAAACTGTGGAGTACATTCACAAGTTTTCAATTTTCTTTGTCAAACATGAAATGTTGTTTACAAAATTAAGGTAGAATTTTAAAGGTAAGTATCTAAAATTTTGGGGATGTTCAAGAGCCGTATCGTATTTGATTATCTAAGTATATTGGCGATATAGTGTATTTTGAGAGCAGGTAAAAATGAATTTGAAAAGATGTTCGGGTTTAGTAATCTAATCTTTTTAAAAAGCTTTCCTTAGTTGTCTCAAGATTATAAAATTCAGGATAAATAAGTTATAGAATTTAGTTTTTTGAGTGATCTATCTCGTCAATATACATTGATCATGGACTAGGCAACTTATGTTGAAATGGTGAGGATCTCGTAGGAAGTTCATCCAACGCGTTTGTGGCCGTCGGCCTTCAAACGCCAGAATTTGCCGTAAGCTTCCTAGCAGGGCACACAGATGATAGATGACAGATTCAAACGTGGTTGTGTATAACATGTGATGTGTTCGTTCAAACGCCAGAATTTCCCAGCAGCTATCCCTCGGAAGAGGGTTCAATCAACCCGTTTCACTTTGTTTAAGCCTCTAAACCATATAGATAACATTGTCCCGAACTATTATGGCATAAGCCTCTAAATCATATAGATCGAGACAAATTGTGAATCCTACCCTGAGGCTTGAGACAATATTACCTATCTATAGATATTGTGGATGCCCTAATATATCCTTATTTTAGGCTATGTCTTTGAGTTTTTCTAAGAGTAAATTGCACTACATATCCCTAAACTCGTTTCGCTATCTATTTAGGTCTACAACTTATGAAACCAGATATTTGGGACCATGAAGTTGCAATGTTGTTTCAGTTGGGTCCAAAAGTAGTTTTTGCAGGGTGGTTTTAATCACGAAGCTGCCATATCATTGCACACACGTTGTTGGCCTTGCTACACACGCTGTCCGACAACTTGTGGAAGGGCAGGAGCATGAGGTTGGCCTTGCGGCTATACGGATTGACGACAACGGTGCTGGGGGCAGACCGCTGCTCTAAGTAGTGGAAGACGTTGGCGATGTGGTCAGAAGGCATCGGGTTGGAGGACTTATTGTGGGTCAACGAGGTCGCACGTCATGCTCACATAGAACAGAGCTAGTCGAGCTATCCCGGAGCGGCGACGTGCATGAAGGAAGTCATGGGGGGAGAGGGAGAGGGAGAGCTCGACTAAGGAAGAGGGATAGGGAGGTGAGCCTCAGCGAGGAAAGCACCACGTCGGTGGGGCATCGGCAGAGCATGGTGATGTCCAGTGCGGCAACTACAATAATTGCTGGCAGTGGAAGAGAATGGCAAGGGAGGTGGCAGCATTGGTGGTGGGATGCAGCCGTAGTTCACCGTGGCTCTTGCGAAGCGAACTGGAGGAAGAGACCATGGCTGTCTAGATGAGAGGGAGAGAGCGAGAGAAATGCATAGGGGAAGGAGAGTTATTGTCCTCCGGGGAGACAAGAGAGAGAGTAAGAGAAGAAGACGACAGGTAGGTCCACATTAGAAATAGATTAAAAATAAAGGTCAAAGAAAATGCCAAATTGCTACCTACATGGGAAAACATCCTCCCAAAGCACACGTGTGTAGTGATGTGGCTGTCAACATCACTGAAACCACCATGTGTATGCCATGCATATTTGGACCCAAACATATCTAGTTTCATAAGTTGTGGATCTAAGCAGAATCACGAGATAAGTTTAGGGACCTGCAGTGTAATTTACTCTCTTTTTTTAATAAAGCGATAAGTTTTTTTGGTGTTATGGTGGGTTCTTTGTTTTTTGCACTAAGCACTGTCATTTTATTTTATTTTTATTTATGCAATAGATGTCGTGGTCCTCAATTTGTTGTCCTTTTTTGTTGACATATTACATTCTGTACAGTTGACTATTCTTTTCATTACATTTCCACGTAACTATGATTTTGCCCATGCTTTGTATTCCCTTTTACATCACCGTGTTGTTTTTCTTCTTTCATATCATGGGACATTTTTCCCCAATGGTTCGGACATGGTTTTCGTTCGCCTATTTTTCTTTTCTTTTTCCTCCCAAATCTCTTTTTGTTTTTCTACCATTTCTCTCTTGGACTGCCAAGTAGTCTCTCACCTCTCGCTGTTCTTCTTCTTAATTCATGAAGGAGGAGGGGTCATTATTTCCCTAGCTAGCCTCTCACCTCCAAATCTCCATGTTCGGTAACGTTCACCACTTCCACATCTCCTCTTGCCTAGTGGTGCTCACCCTTGCTCTCGTGCCGGGTCAAGGAAAACCGCATGACGGACAACATGGAGGATGGCGTGACATAGATGCAAAGCTGATGTTGGTGGGGTTATGATCGAGGAGGACGGAGGAGGATAAGGAGACACAGTTGTGGAACCACCATCGTCTTTGCTATTTCTTTATCGTTGTCGCTAGAATTTAATAAATTACTAATGTTGATCATGTCATCTGCCACTACCTTCTTAGTGAAATCCATCGTCGTCGGTGAAGTTCTGACCACACACACACACTACTAATGTTGATCATGTCATCTGCCACTACCTTCTTTGTGAAATCCATCATCGTTAATGAACTTCTGACCAAAACCCCCCAACACACCCACGCACGCGCACACAGTGCGACCTTAAGCACTTATGCATGGTCAACCACCATCCAAATTAATGCCACTACGCCATGCTCCCGTCGCTGCTACTCACTCTATTCTTGTTTATCATTGTTGCAAGCCTAGGAGCCACTGTCATCGACCTTGTAAGAGTACATTTGTGACCACCCTTATATATCATCAGTCATCATATTGCTCAATGTATTAAGCCTCCGAGCTCTGTTGTCTTGTTCCTTTGACAGCTAGGCCAGTCCTTAGCGACACTCTTCCTGTCACTAACATGTAGGCCCTACATGTTAACCACATCAAGAGAAGATGGTGATTCGAGCATTATGGAGGGCTTTCCCGACGGTGTTACCTAGCGAAGCTAACGACGGTGGTATATAGAAGATCAATGATGAAATGTGATGGCACATATGGTCACAATTCTTCAATGATGTCGACAATGAGGTTGGACACTTACATTGTTATAATGTACTCATTGTTGTTAATCGATGGCTTGACATAGGCTGCAAGAGACCTTTTATACTCATCTTGAAAAGCTCGAAATATTTGGGGGGTATAGATCTTACTTGCATGCATCAACATGGGTGTCCTCATATGTAAGCGTGGTATTTTTCTCCTCGAGTCATACTCAGATTGTAGTTCTTTATCACGCTTTTCTTGTACAACCCTATCAAAGTGGTGAAAAAACTGAGGGATATCTAACTTCACATTCAAATAGCTTTTGAGGTTGCTATTGAAACTCTCACTTAACTGTGTGCTTCGCATTTCCAACGTGAATACATCCTTCATAAAGCATGCTGCCCACTTTTCCTTTAACTTGTAAATACTGTCTAGCCAACTTTCCTTTAGAATCTTACTTCTCATGTCATTGAAGATTTCTTCAAATGTTGCGCTGTCTTCATGCTCATACATGCAAGCACTAAAATCACGAAGAATATTACACCCTTCAACCATGTGACGGCTTAAATTCTTTATTGTATTTTGACCAATATGCCAAGTGCATAATCCATGTCGTGAGTTAGGAAGTACCTCACCGATTGCCTTTCCCATTGCCGCATCCTGGTCGATGTAGATGGTCTTGGGCGCCTTACCACCGTGGCTAGTCAAGAAAGCATTGAATAGCCATTTGAAAGAATCATAAGTTTCATCATACATGAGGGCAGCACCAAATATAGTAGTCTCTCTAAAGTGATTAAAACCAACAAATGTACCAAATGGTCGGCAGTCTTTATTGGTTCCAAAAGTGGTATCAAAAGTAACCACGTCACCGAAGTGTGCAAAATCAATTATCACCCTAGCATCTGCCCAAAATATATTTGTTATTTCCCCTCCCTCATCTGATTGCATAGCATATTGGAACGAAGGATTTGTAACAATTTTATTTTGGAAGTAGGCCAGCAAACTCCTATATTCTCCATTCTTTAACTCCTTTTGACGCTTCGTCCGTACATAATTCTTGTGATCACGACAAGTGTAGGTAAGATTGGATGACCCACCAACTTGACGGCTCGCTAATTCATGAGCAACTTTGAGCCTAATTCCATAATCTTTAGCCATTTCAATTTCAATAGACTGTACTTCGGTGATTTTCCTTTGTGAATGCATCAGATGAGTTGTCTCGGGCAAGTGGAGAACATGGTTGTGTTCAAGTATCAGATCATGCAAGGTGTAACTTTTAAAAATCCGGTCAAAGAGAATTCTCATACGAAGTTGACAACCTGTTCTTGTTTCATCACGAGGATTAGCCAACTCACCACTTTTATCCTCTGGTCGAAAACCTTCATTGGAACAAACATATCTTCCTGATGTAATTATTTTGTCTACTTTACTTTTGTTCTCGTACACCTTCCTAACATTGAAACCCATTTGGCCTCCGTAGAATACCCAAAACCTCCAGGCTTCCTCTGCACTGCTAAACTTTTTGCCAATGTGAGGCTTCCAAATAGGCATTTTGCTTGTGCTGCAAAAGAACAGAAGAAGGGGTATTCACAGTTTTTTTAAAATATAATAACTCAAAAACTCATTACAAACATCATGGTTTAATGCTAGCAATGCTTACTGTTTATTTAAGATAATTATTGTAGAAAAAAACTCAGGAGGCAACATTTCCGATTCATGTACATCACTGGTTTGGTTTTTTCAAACACTTTGATTTGTTGGATCATCTAGACACACTTTGCAAAAATAATTGCGGGCCTACGACAAATTATTTTGGGAACACAATGAAGAACATACTGAAACATACTGAAAATTAGGACATTTAAAAACTCGGGGAATTAAGGATCAACTATGGCTCAAAACTGACAGTTTGCAATATTTTCAGATGGAACAAAAGATCCATCAACTCTAACAATAATAAATTAATAAAGATACATACCAATGATCGTGACCTTCGTTTTTGTTCTTTTCGATTTCATCCATGGCATCTTCCCCGGCCATCCTTCCTTGATAGTCATCCATGGCATCCCAAGGCACCGTCGAGCGATCTGTGTGGCGTTTGGGCGCGAAAAACTTCTTTCTTCCCTCTAAATTACGTGTGAGACGAGACTGAGGCGCGCGCGTGGATAGCTGAGCACCTGCGGTGCGGCCTGCTCCGAGCGGACGTCGAGCAGCCCATGAGGCCTGCGCTTGCTCGTTGGTTGGCCTGCATTCCTGCCCTCGCTGCCTGGCCCACGGTCTAGCGCTCGCGTAGAAACTATACACTGTACAGTTATAGCTGCGACTGCACCGAATCCCGATCGTTCGCCGCCGAGGGACTAGCCCGGCCGTGCGACCTTCGTTTCCCTTGTGGCTGCTGGATACTCGGGAACTGGCTCCATCAAGGCCACCTGCTGCGCAGTCCAATTCCTCGATCAGGCAAGTGACTGGGACGTTGCCCGCCCGACGGATGACAATAGCCAATGCTCGGATCCTTTTGCGGCTCTCCACAATCGGATCTTCTGTGGTGCTTGAGTCTGTGCGCGCAGTCGGCGTGCGCGCGGAGTGAGGTGGAGGATCCTGGACGGGACGCTTCTGCTTATACCTGCTGGTGGACGCAGCCAACGCTTCACCCAAGCTTCTCTCGAACAGATCCCGGGCCGCTTGGGCCTCGGCCTCGGTACGCTCGCGGGCTCGGAATTCGCTAGCAGTCAGGTACTGATTCTGAACGTTCCCATCCTCGGCATCTCCGTAGTCAGTACACACCACTTCAAGCCGGGCTATCGGGGAGACTCCCTTCCAGCTTGTTTATGGCGCCGAAGCAGTCCTACCCGCCGAGATGGTACTTGGCTCTCCCCGAATCACAGCTTTCCATAGCACCACCAAGAAGACGAACGCCTTATCGAGCTCGATCTCCTAGAAGGGATAAGGGAGCAGGCCCTGCTTCACTCTACTACCTACCAGTAAAAGCTCAGGCGCCACGCTGCAAAGCGCATCAGACCAAGGGAGCTCTCAGTCGGTGATCTCGTTCTGCGTTGCATCCAGAACTTATCCGGTGTCAACAAGATTTTCCCTTGCTTGGAGGGGCCCTACACGGTCGTCTCAGTGCGACGGCCGGGGGCTTTACACTTAGTAATGGAGGACGGGCAAGAGTTGGCCAATTCGTGGAACATCGAACAACTCCGTAAGTTCTACGCGTAGCGTTTTCTTTTCTTCTCTGTTCTTTTTCTTTCTATGCTTTTCCAAGACAACAGTCTTTGCTCCTAGGCAACTTGTTGTTAGGCCCAAACTTTTGATGTCCCTGAGCTACCCCTGTGTGCTCTCTTCATTTGTCTATTCGCTATTTTCAATGAAGATCATTGCCCCGGGTTGCTTCATTACTGCTATCTCTGCGTTTTCTTTTCTTCCTACCACATGTACAGGCTAAACACACGTGGCGCGGAACTGCAAACGCCAAAATAGACGTGGATTAACTTAGCCCTCATCCCATGAGAAAACGCCAACGTAAGCCGATCTATTCGTGGCCCGCCGCTAGGCCCGTCAAAGACACCAGTGAAGGTGAAAGTCTGTCCATCCGCGGACATGCTGAACGCCATCTGAAAACAAAATTTTAAGCATGTGAGAGGCAAGTAGTAGGAGTTTTATAATGTACAAGAGGAGAGTTAAGGAAAGAGCCAAATTTTTTAGAAATTGGTACAAAAGCATTTATGTGAGTACATATATACATATTTACATATACTTCAGTATACATACATATATACATATATATCCAATATATACATAAAATACGTAGAATCCTTAGCTAACGGCCAAAAGATTAAGGTTTCTATAGTCGTACGCTCTGATACCAGCTTTGTAGGCCCTCGATTTTCGGTCCAACTAGGAACCTCGGCGCACCTGCGCTAGCCCAGGATCTGTCTTGCTAGCGCGGCACCATATTTTACAAAAGCTGGATCATTTCATACACGCACAAGGATGATTATATTACATCACATGGAAATTACATGGTGGCTCATAGTTTTGAGCGGACGACCAGGCCAAATATTACAATACCAAAATGCGAGCTCTTATCAGAGTTCAGTAGCGGAAACAAAAGACAAGATGCAACTTCGAGATCCACGGCTATGCCCATTCCCGATCAGGCAAGCGACTGGAGTCTCTCCTAATCGTTTTGGTCGTCAGCATCCACGTCATCCACATCCTCGTAGCAGTCGTATGGGTTGTAGTCCTCCTCGCAATCACCTAAAATCGTGAACGTGCGTGCGAGTGTGAGCGCGCAATTGAACCGCGCTCGCGAACCAATACCCAACGTAATGCATTTTAATGATACATGTTGTTTGGTGGAGGCTAGGCTATTTTATTTGCAACAAAGCCAATTTTACAATACATTATAAATTAAAGATCCTACCACTTAGCCATTTACAAACCAAAGACGTACTTTCCTGGTATATGCAAGAAACTCATGTAATCAGGGGGGGTTATTCATCACAGGCAACACCATAGTCATCGGCATGCACTACGTGTTCCAAACAATAGGCAGATCCACTCCATGATCATGGACGTGGTCTCCTTTCTCATTCGGCAGACTAGTACCCATACCTACAACTGGCGTACCATCTCCATTCAACGGGTGAGCACGTGCCCATACCTACAACTGGCGCATGTCTCCCAATCATTTGGCGAAAGACTCACCCTCCTTGAGGAGTGATCCCCTTGAGCTCAACTATGGCCAGGATCCTCAGATCCAACGTCATCACTATCAAGTAGTATCCGGGGTGTCCGTTGGACAATAAATTTTCGCACTCAGGCAGAAATGTCACCCAAGTGCATGAGCTGTTGCCAGGGCCTTATCTAGTTGCAGAGTAAACTCGGGAAAGCGGGGCACTTCACATCACCATAGTTATGTACTCGGGATACGCACGTGCTGACTAGACTGTCCAAAGCTTTCGCATACAGATGCGGCAGCATTGTAGTCTTGATCAGCCAGGGTCTGGTACACCTTCGTGGCAACGCTGCTTTTCAACAGTCGTGTTCAAAGGGACTAATTCCGGTCATGACACGTCACCATGGCAACGATGGGACCTATCCACAGGGTAACTTGCCCGTTGCAATAAGTCAAAGTCGATGATCATCTATTCCTTGCCTGGGTAATGGAGCATAGGATCGAGCAACCCGTCAACCGAATCACAACGTTGATTAGCCGGGATTCAACCCATTGGACTCTAGAGTTAGTTTGCCAGGTCTAAGCAATTTGAATGGCTCATTAGTCCAAAGAGTTTTTAGATTAAATCCTTAAGGTATCAATGGACAGGGTGTGGAATCATGCCAGGGGAAAGGTTGTGCTTATTTAACACATGTATATAAAATGGTGTTAGCTAGACCCTAATAGCATTTTGTTTCACAACATAAAGTAATAACAGAATTTAGAGCATGCAATTCGTAATTTAAAGCAACATAAATTTAACCAAACACATGGGTAAAGGGAATGAACTAGAGTATTGGCTCGCCTTGGTCCTCGGGGTCGAGTTCCTGTTCAAAGTCGTCGTTCAGGGGTTCCTCCGGATCTTCGTTCTCTATTTTTTGAATTGCGACAATCGTATCAATATTGATTCCGACATAAAAGAGGATGCATGTCATGGGAGGGTCAATCCTAGGGTATTCATATTAAATATTTAAAGTTACAGAACGGCAATGTTCACTGTATTAATATTTTTGATTTAGTACTTAAATGAGTATTTTATTATCCTTTGCTCTTAAGCCTATAAACATATATTTACTACACAAATTATATAGGTCATGCCTATATGTCCAATGGGATGAAATGCAGTAAACTACCCATATAATAGCCCATTAGTTCAAAATATACATTTAAAATATTTTCTAGCAATCAAATAAATTTTACGTGAATTACTATATTGATTTATCCTTATATGAGAGCTAGACTAATTTGTTCACAGAAATAAATACAATAACAACACGTCAATATTATATTTTTATTAAATCCAGGAGCACCCAAAGCATTTTACATAATTTTTCCAGGGTCAAAATATTTCAGTTACTATTTTGACTAAATCAACAAGTCTTCTGGAAAATTGATAAAAGGGTTAAAATCGCTGGGGAAAAGATCCGCACAGTACTCGGCTTCGGCCCACAGGTCCATTTAATCTGACAAGTGGGACCGGGCCCACAGGTCAGTCACAGAGAAGGCCGCGGCGCATAAAAAGGGCGTGGACCCCATCTGTCAGCGTCACGGGGGAGGAAGACGTGGGTGTAGCACGCGCTCTCGCTCGCTCCTTCTTCCTCCTCGCGCCAGGGGGGACTCCGGCAAGGCCAGCGCAGCTCCGGCAAGGTCGCGGCTCTACAGAACGAGGAGAGCCTACGCCTTTCCGATCATGGCCATGTCCGGGATGAGCCGAAAAGAAGGCGCGGCGAGCGGGGCGGAAAAAGGGGCTCGGGGAGCATGTCCACTCGGCGAGCAAGGCTAGCTAAAGTTAAAAAGAACCTAAGGGAGTCCGTCCGTACCGTTGGTTGGCTTGGAGGTGGCGCGAGACGTTCGGTCGACGGGCGGGGCGGATCTGGCTGAAACAGAGGAGGACGGGGCGTTGTCCTCCGGTGCTCCTCCGTCCGTGATCTTGCGGTGGACGACGGCGCGGCTCCCGGCGTGGCAGTAGACGGAAGTAGAGGCTCCGAGCGGCTCCGGTTGACGCGGATTGGGCGGAGAGGCGGAGACGGCCGGCGGCGGTGGGGAAGCTCTCCAGCGCACTACACAGGAGGAAACTCCGATTAGAGGCAGTAGGAGCTAGAGGAGGTGTAGGGGAACCGGTAGCGCGCACTGGCCGAGGGAGAAGCTCACCGGAAGAGCTTCTCGACGACGCGGGCGCTCTCGGCCAATGTGGGTGAGGGCGAGAGAGAGGGGGAAGAGAACGGAGCTCCTGCTCTCTTTTGTAGCTGGGTTCGCGCCGGGTGAGAGAGGAGAGAGGAGAGATGAGAGAGAAGAGAGCAGTGGAGATATGGAAAAATCCGTTCAAGAATCCAATCATTTCACCCAAGACTACTACGGTACTAGGGTGGGATTTCTTGGAATATTTGCAGGGACGAGAAGACTTCGGTTGTACTTTGAGCTTGCTCAACCAATGGGGGCACGGGAAGGGGGATCTCCTCTGGATTTGTTCCCCTTTCTCGCAGTCGGATTTGGCGACACACGGCGGCGACGCACGGGGAGGGGGTGGACGGGGTGACGTGGGAAGACAGCGCGCGGCTCGAGCATGAGCTCCTCTGGGCGACGGCGGCCATGGCCAGGAAGGGGGTGAGGAAAGGAGAGCAGGGGAGGCTGGAGGTAGGGGATAGAGTGGCTCGGGTTGGGCTGAAAAGAACTGAGGGGGTGGGCTGGCCTTGGCCAAATTGGCCCAGGCCGAAAAATGAGAGATAAATCCCCCAAATTACTAAACAGCACTATTCACCATCTGAAAATACTATTTCAAAACCGAAAATGGGTTTTCCAAAAGTGAAAATACTATTCTCCAATGGAGATTTAAATTTTGAAATCTTTATATGAACTTTCATCAAGAAGGGAAATTATTTGGAGCCATATGTCCCAATTTTGATCTTAGAATTAGTTCTTTTTAGTAAAGCAAAATTTACATATAGCACATAGGAGCTCAACAAGTTATTTAGCATATATGTAAACGTTTCTGTTACAAGCAAAACTTTGAAAAATGCTTCAAAAAGGTTTTCAAAAATAGGATGTTACAAAAATTCCCCCGCGGCCAACTCGGCTTTCTTCGGAGTACATCAACAGATTTGTCAGTTAATGCGTCATGCTTCATTCGTGCATCTAGAAGATAAAGATAACCATTGAATATTGATGGGCTGATTGAGGAGAGGCCATGCGTCTGTACAATTGCCATAAGAGGAAACATCCGATGACCTATGTTAAGGGAGATGACAAATTTGCAGGTTTTTCATGATAATCCAAGCCATCCGATTTTGTTTGACGACCAAGAATACATGCAGTTTGGTGCCTTTGGTCGGCAACAAATAGACTTCGCATTGGCCAGTAGAGTACCCAACTACCCATGCAAATACCGCCTAATTGGGGCTGCTATATTTTCAATCCCATGATGAAACGTTAGCCAGATCAATTTAGCAGATTCATAGAGCCAAAATAGATTGGATGATCATAGATCCACCATAGGTTTGTACATGCGACCTTCCTTGCATTGCATGCACTGATGGACACCATGCTCATGCGATGTTGACTTATAGTCATGGATCACTGCACAATAAGAGGAGAATTTCTTCATCTGGTCTTCATCTAAACAACACCTGCCTCCTTATCATGATAAAAATTGCAACTCATTTTCTTTATTCATTTATGCAGACTGCGAATCATGCATGCACGTTACTACATATAGCTTACTAAAAGCGAAGACGCGTGACATAGTTATAAGATCGGTCTTAAAAGAAAAGGAGCAGATTAGATGGGAATCGTTTGGTCATCCTTTCTCATAAGCTAGCTAAGACGACGACATGACGTGAGCCGTGAACATCGATCTCTCGCCACCTCTTGACAAGTACGAGACTCAAGCGAACAAATGCCACCGGGCCACCGGCCGGTGGTCCTTTTCCGCGGAAAGAGAAAAATGGGCCAGAGAAAATCAGAAAAAGGAACGAACAAGAGTGTAGGAAAAGGAAAAGTGGGAAGCGCGTGCATTATGGGTGATAACCACGGGGAAAGCGCACAAGCTCATATATATATATATATAAGGCAGGTTCGACTCAACCATTTTTCAAAAAATATTTTACTTTCAACCTATTTTTCAACGGAAACACTTGTGTTAGGATGTCCGGCCGTCCGGACGTGCCCAAGGAAGTGGGCCTTCAGCCCATGGCCGGCCCATGCATGAGACTGACGGGGGAATCAGCATGCGCAGGGAGAAATAAAAAATGATGACGTAAGCTGACGTCAGCAGATTCCGTTTTTTGTATTCTTCTTGCGACGATCATAATTTTTGACTGGATGCTCCAATCAAAAAACCGTTTGCATCAACGTGTTCCTTGTATTTTTACGGACAAAATAAGATGTTTGTTGCCATATAAATCTTCAAACTTACCTGACGAAACTTGGGGTTTGCCTACTGAAACTTGGATTTTCATATTTGTAAAACTCGCCGAACTGTCAAGTTTCATCAGGTTTAATGCAAGTTTCATCAAGTTTTAACAGGTTTCATTCAAATTTCATCAGGCCAATCCAAGTTTCATCAAGTTTCAATAGGTTTCATCCAAATTTCATCAGGTAACATCGAAGTTTCATCAGGTTTCATCAGAACACAGCCAAGTTTCATCAAAACACGGCCAAGTTTCGCTAGTATAAATGTAAGTTTCATAAGTGTCTTCTCCTAGTTCACATCAAAAAATAAAAAAGTGAAAAATTCAAAAATTCAAAAAGTATTTAAAATGGGTTGCTCTTGATTTTAGAAGAATTATGAAATTTATTTCACGCATTTTGAACACTGTTTGAATTTTATACAAAAATCAGAAATTTAATTGGAAAATTGATCAACCCGTGCTAGTTTATCTAGTCGCTGCACTTCTTATCTAGTCGCTGGTTTCCTGGGACGTGGGCGCTCGGCATCACGTCAGATTGGCGCGGTAGCGGGGATCCAACGGCGCAGGCAGGTCCGGACGGAGCGCCAGGCGTCGGACGTCCGACGCCTGGCGCTCGCCATTTTTCAATAGTGACGACCCTATCTCTACAATAATGGCACCATGACGGTACCCTGCAGGATATTGCTAACATTAAACATACCCTAAGAAAAAATTGAAGGTGTTCCTTAATTTGATTAATTTTGCTTTAACTTGGTATGCATAGTTTTTAGTAAGAAATGGAGCGAATAGGCTTATTTCTAAAAGAAAACTTTTTTTTCTATTTACATGTTTTTTAAATATGTAGGTTTGATAAGTAATAATCCGTATGTCTCGGTCCAACCAACCCAATGAGCTACCTTCTGTATTTACAGTTTTGTTGTCTTATGAATAAACTACAAGATTGTGATTAGTTATCAGAGCAACATTTTAGGAACAATGTACATTTCCGAGCTAAGGGCATATCTAATGTTATCTCTTTTTCTTCCCCATTTGACACTCAAATCATTGTAGCGGTAGGATATGTTTAAACATAGGAAGAGATAGAATAATGATTAAAAATTAGATGAATTGTGATGAGATAGAAAAAGTTTAGAGGTGGCACTAAGCATGCCCTAAGTGCATAATTTTCTAACAACGTAATTTTCTTTCTCTATACTAGTAACACGAAAGGATAAGCACGAGCTGCAGGGGATACAGACCCAAAGTTTTACGTGAGCAACCCCAAGTTTTACGCAATACACAACCGAGTTTGACGTGAACAAAATTCAAGTTTTACGCAATACAAACCCAAGTTTTACGCAAATAAAAACTCAAGTTTTACATGAGCAACCTCAAGTTTTACGTGATACAAAACCAAGTTTGACGTAAACAAAACCCAAGTTTTACGCAATACAAACCCAAGTTTTATGCAAATAAAACTCATGTGTTTACGTGAGCAACCTCAAGTTTTACTCGATACAAAACCAAGTTTGACGTGAACAAACCCCAAGTTTTACACGATACAAAATCAAATTTCACCTCATGTAAATAAGAAAAATTCCATAGAGAGATAAACCAATAGTTTGAGGCAAAAATCAAGTTTTCAACTAGCGAAATCCAAATTTTCTTACCCCATATGGCTTAGTTTCTAATCACGGAACGGGAATCTTCTTCTATCCACTCTTCTTCTTCAGATCCGGTGAATACACATCCCGCGCTTGCAGCTTCATCTATCAAGAGTATCTCGTGGATGTGGTAGTAAGTAATAAGGATGTGAGAGAGGGGATGCTGGAGCAGGCCCGGCCCAAGGCCTGTGCGGGCTGGGCGACCGCACAGGGCCCCCAAGTTAATGGGACCCCAAAATCCAGCCTAGGTAATAGGTACTAGTAGTCCAGCCCAGGCCGGGCCTGGCCAGCCAACTCCTAGGCTCCCACCTCCCATCCAACTCATCGATCTTTGCTGCGGATCAACGAATCCCTCGATGCCCTCGTCCCTCCTCGGCTCCTCGTCTTCAGTCGCTTGGCATCAAGGCCGCCGCCGACGACTCGCATGGCAGCAGCCAACCTGCACGTCCGATGCCTAACGGCCCCAATGCCGATTCCCAACGCCAACGCCAACGCCAACGCCCAACGGGCCTTTCTGCCCTTCCCCTTCCACCTTCTGGCTTCCGGTATAGGCGGCGCCGGCGCACAATGGCGAGGCTCAGACCTCGGAGGCTGCAGCCTGCAGGTGCAAGGCGAAGGCCCCCTATTCTTCAATCCATTCCACGGTCAGGCCCTTTCTACTTAAATAGGCAGCAAGTTCATTCCTTTCAATCCCAATTTGCAAATCTCCCTCAGACCTCGGTCCTTCTGTCTCTCTCAGATCTGGCAAAGCCCTTGCTCCTCTGCCTTGGTTTTCCTCATTTCGGCTTCGTGAGTCAAGATAATCAAGATAGTGATTGATCCCATTCCCATCTCTGCGCGTTGGTCGTCGGTCCACCGTCCTTAGGCCACAGGCTCACAACCACGAGATCGGTTTGGTTTAATATTATTTTGTTTTTTCTTTTAATTCTATACATGATTTTTTGATGCTATGTCTTCTAGGATTAGAAAATATGAGCCTGGATATGATAAGCGTAAAAAGAAAAAACGAATTGAAGAATTGTGTGAATCCCAAAGAGGAGCTATGGATCGTTTTGTTAGGAAAGAAACTGATCACATAGGAAATTCTGGTGATGCTAATATTATGCCTGAGGAGATTTCTAGAGATGCTACTAATGAGAACATAGATATGCCTCCTGATACCCATACTGTTCTTGACAATTCTACTATTGATAATTCTTTAGAAGTTGCAATTGAGAACGATTATTTAGAGCATATTAGATATGAAGATCTTGTGGAAGATTTTGTTTCTCGAAATTCTAGAAGGATTGCTCTTTTTCTATAAGCAGCAAAAAAATACAAAAAATTGAAATTGTTTTATATAATATTGTATCTACGGGTAGGGCCCCATTTGAAACTTTGCTATACTTTCGCACCGGGGCCTCAAAATGCTAGGACCAGCCCTGCGCTGGAGGAAGAAGGGGACTAAAGGGAGACAGTAAATGCTAGCAGCGCGCAGCGCCGCCGTCGGGCACTAGCGGCCAGCGAAGCCACTGCCGCCGTCGGGCACAAGCGGCCAGCGGAGCCGGCGAGCCGCCGTCACCGGAGTATGAGCGCCTTCTCTTTCCCATGTTCAAGAAAAGAAGTGAGGCAAAGGGTTTGCTTCATTGCAGAGCAAACGCATGGCAGAAAAAAGGCAGAGAAAGGGACACTGCTTTGCACACGCTGGAAAACAGGATGGGGGAAACGAAGCTGGTCCCACCCACGTGAAATTGGTCGGCGTCCGTGCGAAACAAAGCTGGGTCCTGGTCGGCGTCGTGAGCCTCCCGCGGAGCCGCGGACGCGCGCTCGTCTGGTTGCGTAAGGACCCGTTCGATCGCATGGGAGGTAAGACCATCTCCGAGGGGTCCCTTCAGGTGTCAAAATCCCTTTGCGAAGAAATTTTGATGCTTCAATAGAATCTCGTCGCAGTTTTCGTCAGAAAAAATTTCTTCTTTCATTCCCTTCAGAACAAGATTCTCTCTCCATTTTCTTCGTATATTTCTTCGAAGAGATGCTGTTGGATATGGTAGAAAATGAAGGGAACGAATGTGGGGAAAAGAATGGTGAAGGGAATGAAATGAAGGGATTATGGTTGGAGATGTAAGTAACGAAGAGTTTTCGTAAATTATATGTTATAATAATTTGTAATAATTTTTCAAGCCTTTTCTATAGTTCTTCTCAAAGACACCAAAACTATTTTTATTTAGATTCGTTAAACCTATTTTTGAGAGCTCCAAAATTTGTTACAGTAAAACTTAAAAGAACGAAGCCTATGACAGTGAATGGTCAGTGATCAGAACCTCTTACACCTATACCGGGCTCTACAAAAATCATATAAAGACCATCGCCAACGGGAGTAGCAAATCACTGTTGCAGACTGATTTTATTCTCTATAGTGTTTCAATAAAATCTCTATATGAGTTAATAAATTTGGAGATTCTCTCTCCCAATCTCTATATTTGGAGAGCGTCTCTCTAATCTCTATATCTTTCTTAGGATAGAGACTATGTTGAACAGATGAAAATATAGGGAGTGAATAGTATGTTAGAGATGGGATATAGAGTTCAAAATTTAGAGATGTTGTTGGTAATTTCAGAGGGAATCCAGAGGAAATTTCTATAGAACTTAATTTTATGTGATAATGATGTCATTAAGCATTTAAGCATCACTGCCAACTTGATAAAGGACATACACAATGTTAAATGGCGTTAGTTGGGTGAATGCCACTACAAACTTTGGAAATCAGAGAAATACCATCACAGAGGAGGTACGTATTAGCAAAAAAAAATGTCATTGTAAAACTGTGGAAATCACAAAGATGTTATCATAGGTGCCATATGACACCTTCTGGGTCTTCATTCTCTATTTGTGTCAGTGGGGTCACGTGACACGTTTGGGTAATCTATTTTTAGGTCTAGCTTTTTCTATCTTAAACCCACCTTTAAAGGACATAAAAATGAGATAAATGAAGCAGACGAGTGTTGACAAGTACGTAGACGGAACAACCTAACTATAATTTTACGTTCAGCTTATTTTAACTCAATTAGATCATTTATTTAGTTTAGCACTATGAAGAGGTTACTATTTTGAATCATCCAGCAGACTAGCACGTCCGGATGAATGGAAAAGCAACGGCATCAGAAAATATTAATGCCTCCAGTGTGCTATTGACGTACTGGAGCTTGACCCTGGCAAGGACGGATGTTTTGAGTAATCGTCCTTCTCGCTGTTCTTGAAATGGATGTAAATCAAAGATCCATCCTTCCATTCGCAAGTCCACAAATCAACGCGACAACTTTATTATCAAACTTTGATAGTTGACCGCATTACCGATTTGAACAATGCACATAAGAAATCTGCTATAGGTTTGGTTCATTTTAGCAAAGGGCGGGAGCATTGCTGATATAACAAATCAGGAGAATTTAAAATGTTATGTACACGTATCAAAACAATGGGCGATTGACTGAGGTAAATTCCAGCATTTCCAGCAGCTCCTCCAAACGTCACATCGAAAACACTATTAGCGTCTCCTCCATCCACTCCTCTAAATTTACTTCACAATTTACACTATTCTCTAAAAGATTCCTTCCTTCCAACAGCTTCTCCACGCCTCCTTCCGCAGCAAGGCAGCGACGGCTGCTTGAGCCGCCCCTCCGCGCGCTCTCCTCACCTGCCGGCCACCGCAAGAGGCGCATGATCGCCTCCGCGCAGGTATGGCATGAGGAACTGCGATTAGCCTCTACTTTGAATCCAGATTTCCCACCTCCTCACTAGTAGTCCATTGATGTCGATGACCAAATCAATTTTAGGTTCCGAGATGCTTTCCGTCAGATCTGCAATTGCAGACACAACAGTGCATCTGTTGTTGCCATGATGTAGCTTGTGCAAGCAAAGCTCCGCGGGCAGTGTGTCTTCCTGAGACCTGAAATGCAACATTGCTCCGCGGACGACTGTGTTCTTCGCAATTGATCGAGTTGCTCCGCTTCTTGATATCCATAGGAGTTTTCTTATAATTCTTTTTTAGCAGTAGGCCTTTTTTTAATAATTCTGACGTAATACAAAAAAAATTTCTTTGAATGAAAGCGTTGACATTTCTCCCATAGCAGAACAACTACTTTTAAAACTAACTGTCACTATCAATGTAGTTCTTTTCACCAACACAGGAACACTCTTGATTCTTGAACACCATTATGCTGCAGCACACTCATCCAGCTACAGTTGGCATCATTACAGAAGAATGTAGCATAGCTTTGGCATCATTAAAATGGGCCTCAACCATGCTGGCCTCGTCACCCCTATTTTCCACGTCCGTCCGATCGCGATCTCCCATCTAGTCGCGTCCACCTGTCCCGCTGGGGCGTTTTTGCAAAAAAAAAATCTTACATTTTACTTAAATCAACCCGCCGTCCACGCAGTGGCGGAGGACGGATAAATAATAAGGTATGACGGGCTTGGGGAACGCATTCAACACAATCACGCATAAAAAAAAATTAAGACAAGAAGATTATCGAAAAGTACCTCGAACGAAGTTTACAAAATGGTTTCAAAGGTAGTTTTGCATATGTGGTGACCAATATGGCAGTTCAGATACGCAACAAAAAAAAGAAAGGTATGGGCCTAGTTGTCATGCACGTAAGCACATTATCCTCTTCTCAATCTACTTCCAATCCATCAGTCCTGTTGTATTCCACCACGATTGGCCGCCTGTGCCGTCCTGATCACAAGTCGCATGGTAATCCATGTAATACACGGGTGTGAGACGTTGGAATATAGCTCTCTCATTCCCCAAGCGCTTCATGATGCACTATGATGGGAGCTCCCCTGGATTTCTTTCCTCCCACTGGTAAGGTAGTACAATTCTTTAATTCATTTGACATATAGGCATGAATGGGCCTTGAACTAATGGCCCATTTCTATCAAATTAATGGTACAAAAAAATATAAGTTCTATGCTCTCCAACTAAACATCAAATGTAGCTAGATTTCTATGTTTTTAATCAGTCTTGTCTCGTTATGCTAACATTGAAAACACAAAGTTGTTCCAAAGAGGTTCAAAAGATGTATTGTTGTTGTTCCAAATACAAGTGCCAAGGGCAGATAGGGTTGGCAACTAGTGTTGGATCCAAGCCAATCCCTAGTCCTCTGAATCCGTCAATCCACCCCAAATCCGCACACAAATTGTCGATAAAACAAACCCTATCAACTTAAAACAAATCATTAGGAGTTTAAACTTTAAAGTAACTTGGCGTGGCGGTGGCGAGGCGAGGCGCCGAGGAGGCGGGCAGGCAGCCGAGGCGGCGAGGCGGCGGCTGGTGAAGTGGCTGTGGCCAGGCGAGGCGCCGGGCGCCAGCCGCGAGGGCACAAGGCGGCGGGCGTGAGGGCGCGAGTGCGCGAGGCGGCGGGCGGCCCTAACCCTAGCTGCTCGCTTGCAGTCTGCTCATGGTCACGAGGGACAGAGGGAGACGGGGAGTGAGGCTATGACTCTGTGAGGGGCTCGGGCCGCTTGGCCTCTCGGCGCTCGGCCTCTCGTCGCTCGGCTGGGCCTAGGCTGGCTGGGCGGCATACACGAAAAATAAGAAAATTACTAGGGGGTACCCTGGGCTTGCTGGGCCAAGGTATGGCGCGGGCCATACTTTGCCATAACGGGCTCTCCTCCCCTGCGTCCACGGACCACACTCATATTCTTCTACAAAAAACATAACATTTTTGTAAAGGCCATCCGGTCTCATACCTCGAGCCACCTGTGAGGCGACTCACAAGGCGACTCGGGGCGACCTTGCCGCCGCAACCGCCTCGTTCCTTGCCGCCGCCGTCGCCTCCTTCTCCTTCGCACGGTGGCGGCGGGCCCTGCTCTCCCTCTCCCTCTTCTCTCCTCCTCCTCTCTTTGGCAGGTGCGTGAGAGTTGGTGGAGGTTCGACGTGCGGCTTCGGCTACGGGATGACCCGATCCGGGAGCCTCGCGTCCGGATCTGGTGGACCGGCTGTGCGAAGCCTTCCCAGCTTATGGCGCCTCGATGTTGTCTCGGCGGCGGCTAGGTGGCCCCTCGTGCGACAGCGGCTGCCCATCCTCGTTGCACGGCGGGGCAGCTCCTCCACTTCTCTCCGCTTGGGGGTCGCCGATCTGGTGGTGTTTGCCCTTGGGGGCGGTCTGGTGGGATGGGCGACGGTGTGGTGCCGCCCCTGTCCCCACCGTTTCCTCCCTCTCCTCGCTTGGCCAGCGGCAGTGGCGGCGTGGCGCTGCCTTGTCCTGGCCTCCCTCCCTTCGAACGTCGATGACCCCTTGCGGTGAGGTCGGCCGTAGGTCCAACCGAGCATCCCGGGCGGCAGGGGCGGTCCTCGGGCCATTCCCCCCGAGCGGTGGTGGCGGGCGGCGTTGCGATCCTTACCGCTGGTGGACGGGTTGTCGGTATTGGTGCTAGGCTGCCATGGCTTCGCCACCCTAGCTGGCTTCTGGGCTTGACAGATGTGGAGCGCCACTTGAAGCGTCGCTGTCGTCCCCTCCCCCCGTGGCTGCGGCGTCCGTTCTTCTTCTGGTGGCTGGGGCTGAGGTGTCGTCGTCATCCCCTCCTGTGGCGGCGGGGTCCATTCCTCTCTCTAGCGGTCTGCTCTGCGGACTTTGGATCCTCCCGGCTTTGGTGGCATTAGCGGTTCCCTGCCTGGAGAGCGTCAAGGGAAGCGTTTGCGACGTCCCTCCCCTGATGGCGTCGTCCGTTCTTCTTCTTGGCGGCTGCGTCGAAGAGTCATGATCGTCCCCCCTCCTTGCTACAGTGGTGTCCGTTCTTCGACTCGGCGGTCTTCTGCGGGGTCCCCCATGGTATCTTTCATTCTGGCGTCGGCTAGTGGTCCCCTGCAGTGGCTCGCGGGATTGCAGGTCTTCCGAGCGAAAGCCCTACCTAGCTTCCTCGTTGGAGGCTTCGTTTTGGAGCTTCTTATCCCTGAGTAGTGGATGAAAACCTAGGTCTGTTTGGCGGCGGCGGCTACCTCGTCGTCCTACCTTGTTGAAGGCATCAGATGGAAGACCTTGTGCTGCAGGCTGTCCACTCTAGGACTGAGCTCCTGTTTGGTGTCGGCGGCCTTCTCCAGGCCCTGTGTGCACTTTGTTGCGGCTGCAGGTGTAGATTGTAGATGTTGCTGTTCGAGCATCCCTTGCGGCGGTGGCAGGCGGCGTCCCTCCCTCTCTTTTGATGTCTTCCCGTGCGTCCCGTCTGGTGGTGGCGACCGGAAACCAAGGGAATCTTCGCTTTCTCCGCTTTGAAGGGCGGCGGTGTGCTTGTGGGTTGGCCACGCATCCCTCGTGGCAAGTTCGGGTTGGCTCACTCACCCCCTTGGGTGTTGCGGGTCAGTGTTGATCGTCGGCGTTGTGTGGCGGCTCCCGCTAGGCGGGGTCGTGTTGTTCCCCCTCTCCTTCTTTATCTCTCCCTCCCTCTCTTCTGTGTACCTTGTACAGTGCTCTCTTCTTAATGGAATGGCGGAGCTCCCGCCCCTTTGTGTTCAAAAAAATATTCTTCTACAAACACACCTCTCAGCATTATTGTTTCATATTCAGACCCTCTACTCCCAATCCCCCCACCCCATCCCGCGTCTCTCCCTCCGCTCCCAGTCTCCCACCCCAAACCCCTGCTCAGCCGCTCGGCCCTTCCCCTTCCCCTGCTGCCGCCGCCACCGTCCTCCTCTCCCTTTTTGTCGCCCGCCCACTTCGATACCTGCCGCCGCCTTCCTCCCTTTCCCCACCCCCCTCCTTGCCGCCACCCTCTCTGCTCTCCCCCTGCCGCCGCCGTGGCATCCCCTCATCTCCTGCCATGGGCCTCCTACATGGCCGCTAGGGTTTGGCCTTGCCCCCACCGTCTTCGCTCGCCGTCATACCGCACGATTGGCTATAGCCTAGATCTATGCAGGCTTTGCTGGATCTGGCCTCTACAACCACGGCCATGGCGGACCTGGGTAGCCACGCATCCTCCTCTTATTGCTTTGTTCTTGTACAAGGATATTCCATTAGATATATTTTATGTACCATATATTTTGTATCCAGAAGCTGATATGAAGTGTGAGCTTGAGAGCAAGGAACAGGAGAAGAAAAGAAATCCGAAAGTTAATTTTATTCCTGGGGCAGTACAACCTCCAATCAGTGAAAGGCTCTAGATAGTGTACCCACCGAGTGTTTTTTTCTTAAAAAAAATCATTGTTACGTATCTGGCTATTTGTATTTTGAATATTTTTGATGCTCTGTTTGTTTTCCAGGTGCCCTATGCCCCTATCAACTGCAGCTAGCGTGCCAATGGTTTCAGTATCGGTAGAAGGTGTGCAAAAAGAGGCCAGGCCAAACAAGAAGTCAAAATGGGGCAAGGTTTTTAATCACCTTATTCGATGCATTGACCTTCTTTTTGTGACATCGTAATAAAATTATTAGGTGTCCAAATATTTTTTCAAATAAAATAAAGTAAAAAGGAGCTTTATTCTTTATTTCATAATGAAAACCTATTAATTAAGCTTTAGGCGTACCCTTTCATATAAAAAAGGCTCATACAAGGTTCTTCAGGCCCTAGTTAAGCCCAAACCAGCCCTAGGACTCCCCAGGTCGTCCCCAACCTGCTTCCCGCGACCTAGCTCTTTTCCAAGAAGTCCGGAGGTCGGATTCTACTCGGATCAGACTTCCGATGGGCCAGAAACTCTCCTTCGACCCAATTCTACCTTGACCCAACTCCCAACTGACCTAGCTACGTCCCGTGCACTATATAAACCCCTCAAGACTCCTCCTACGCGCAGCCACCACCCCTGTGACATTCTAATAAATATTAGAATGTCCCAAGTTATTTTAAAAGAGAAAAATTAAAAAAATCTTTTAATATTGTTTATGTACAAAAGAATAGCTAGAATTGTTATTTTATGGCTCTAAAGAATAGTCGAGTTGCTGCTCTTCTTTTGTCGCACCTTGGATGAGTCATGCTTCCTTCCGAGTGCTTGTAGATTGTTGCTGCTCCTTTTCGACTGGCTTCTGCCTGTTATCTGCGAGGAGACTGTGAAGGACTTATAGAGAGTTGTTAGCGATACCCAGCCCGGGATTGCCGGAGTTCTGGCGGTCGGCCCATTATAAGGCGCATCACCTTGATTTTGATGAAGTGGTACCTGTACTCGTCTTGCGATGTACAGCTGGCGACCCAACATGGGGCGTACCACTGGTTTTGGCTGAAGAGCCGAGTGATACCTGTACTCGTCTTGCGATGTACAGCTGGCGACCCAACATGGGGCGTACCACTGGTTTTGGCTGAAGAGCCGAGTGATACCTGTACTCGTCTTGCGATGTACAGCTGGCGACCCAACATGGGGCGTACCACTGGTTTTGGCTGAAGAGCCGAGTGATACCTGTACTCGTCTTGCGATGTACAGCTGGCGACCCAACATGGGGCGTACCACTGGTTTTGGCTGAAGAGCCGAGTGATACCTGTACTCGTCTTGCGATGTACAGCTGGCGACCCAACATGGGGCGTACCACTGGTTTTGGCTGAAGAGCCGAGTGATACCTGTACTCGTCTTGCGATGTACAGCTGGCGACCCAACATGGGGCGTACCACTGGTTTTGGCTGAAGAGCCGAGTGATACCTGTACTCGTCTTGCGATGTACAGCTGGCGACCCAACATGGGGCGTACCACTGGTTTTGGCTGAAGAGCCGAGTGATACCTGTACTCGTCTTGCGATGTACAGCTGGCGACCCAACATGGGGCGTACCACTGGTTTTGGCTGAAGAGCCGAGTGATACCTGTACTCGTCTTGCGATGTACAGCTGGCGACCCAACATGGGGCGTACCACTGGTTTTGGCTGAAGAGCCGAGTGATACCTGTACTCGTCTTGCGATGTACAGCTGGCGACCCAACATGGGGCGTACCACTGGTTTTGGCTGAAGAGCCGAGTGATACCTGTACTCGTCTTGCGATGTACAGCTGGCGACCCAACATGGGGCGTACCACTGGTTTTGGCTGAAGAGCCGAGTGATACCTGTACTCGTCTTGCGATGTACAGCTGGCGACCCAACATGGGGCGTACCACTGGTTTTGGCTGAAGAGCCGAGTGATACCTGTACTCGTCTTGCGATGTACAGCTGGCGACCCAACATGGGGCGTACCACTGGTTTTGGCTGAAGAGCCGAGTGATACCTGTACTCGTCTTGCGATGTACAGCTGGCGACCCAACATGGGGCGTACCACTGGTTTTGGCTGAAGAGCCGAGTGATACCTGTACTCGTCTTGCGATGTACAGCTGGCGACCCAACATGGGGCGTACCACTGGTTTTGGCTGAAGAGCCGAGTGATACCTGTACTCGTCTTGCGATGTACAGCTGGCGACCCAACATGGGGCGTACCACTGGTTTTGGCTGAAGAGCCGAGTGATACCTGTACTCGTCTTGCGATGTACAGCTGGCGACCCAACATGGGGCGTACCACTGGTTTTGGCTGAAGAGCCGAGTGATACCTGTACTCGTCTTGCGATGTACAGCTGGCGACCCAACATGGGGCGTACCACTGGTTTTGGCTGAAGAGCCGAGTGATACCTGTACTCGTCTTGCGATGTACAGCTGGCGACCCAACATGGGGCGTACCACTGGTTTTGGCTGAAGAGCCGAGTGATACCTGTACTCGTCTTGCGATGTACAGCTGGCGACCCAACATGGGGCGTACCACTGGTTTTGGCTGAAGAGCCGAGTGATACCTGTACTCGTCTTGCGATGTACAGCTGGCGACCCAACATGGGGCGTACCACTGGTTTTGGCTGAAGAGCCGAGTGATACCTGTACTCGTCTTGCGATGTACAGCTGGCGACCCAACATGGGGCGTACCACTGGTTTTGGCTGAAGAGCCGAGTGATACCTGTACTCGTCTTGCGATGTACAGCTGGCGACCCAACATGGGGCGTACCACTGGTTTTGGCTGAAGAGCCGAGTGATACCTGTACTCGTCTTGCGATGTACAGCTGGCGACCCAACATGGGGCGTACCACTGGTTTTGGCTGAAGAGCCGAGTGATACCTGTACTCGTCTTGCGATGTACAGCTGGCGACCCAACATGGGGCGTACCACTGGTTTTGGCTGAAGAGCCGAGTGATACCTGTACTCGTCTTGCGATGTACAGCTAGCGACCCAACATGGGGCGTACCACTGGTTTTGGCTGAAGAGCCGAGTGATAATATGAGTTCTATCATCCGGCCATGGTCGCTCGGCAATTTAACTTGGGACAAGATATTCCTGATCTGTTCATATACCGCCATCTGAATGCCAGAGAAGACTTGAACCCCCAATCGGCATATGGAATTCTGTCAGCTGCACACATAGATTTTGAGATGCCGATGGAGTTCGTCATGTGGTCTGACGCGTCACCAAAGTTCGATGCTTGGTGGGAAGCCATCGCCAAAAACATCTACGCTACTGAAGGCGGAGCCGCAACCTTAATCGAACGGCTCACTGGAAAGAAACAGAGTTGTAAACCCAATTGGCCAACAATCGCTGGCATGCCAGAGCTCTCATCAGAATCAGAAAATAGTAGCTCAAGTAACACCGATTCCGATAATTCTGATGATGAGGACAGTGACGACAAAGAAGAAAATTCTTCTGAATCCGGACCTTCTTCATCGGATTCAGACGATGAGAGAACGGAGTCTCAGAATCACGCATCGTCTTCTAACAGCGAGGTTACTAACTTGCGTGCGCTTACTAACTCATATTGTTTGATTTTCCGATAACTAACCTCATGTTATTTCCCTTTTTAGAGCGGAGACAAGCGCCCGAGGGCCAAGCTGGTTGGTGAAGAAGCTGGCCGCCTCCATTCAACGCCCAAGTCTGCATCGGCCTTCACGCAATGGTCCTCCCAGCAACCCAAGAAGAGAGGTAAAAATCGGTTTATGCTCTAGAATTCCACAAAAACTCGATTTCTTAATCATTTTTTATCAACAGGGAGACCCGAAGGTGACGCCGGTCAAAGGAAGAAATTGGCCGGCAAAAAACCGAGGCCCTAAAAGGTGCGTACACCCGATAGCACCGAGTCTGTATGTGACACAGTAAGCACTTGATTTTTCCCCAAATTCTCAACTCCTTTCGGCTTTCTTATTTATTGGAATTGTGATTTCAGGACACTTCACCCATCTAGAAGAAAAAGGATGGCACGCCTGCTCCTCCACCGGCTTCACAGACACCACCGGCCTTCAACCCACAAGATGTAATCGGAATTTCTCACTTTGCATCATAGAATTCTCAAATCCCGATCCATCGTAACTTTAAATTTTCCTCTTTCCAGTATATGTTTCAACCCCGAAACCCAGCTCGGGTAACTGTGGTATCCACGCAGGTTATCACATATGATGGGAAGAAAACCGATGAATTAAACTTCGACTCTTCTAGCATGGACTGGCTTGACGACGAGCTGAACTTCTTATCCTCTCCGATCAAGACTCAATCGCCTCCAGCCGTCGCCATCGAGTCTCCTGCTGCAGCTCCAATCAAGAGCAATCGGCTTTCCCCAGACACCCTTGCCAAGCTCAAACAAATGTGGGAACTATTTGGCAATGAATTGGCTTTCCTGGCTAATCCATCAGCCTTAAGGGATATTGCCGATTCTATAAAAGAAGTCCTCCCAGAGCAAGTGGCCTCAGCCATCGAGAAAGTGCTGCCTCTTGGGGAGAAGAAAGCCGACTTCGATGCTGCGTTGGATCGGCTCCATCAAAGAGAAGCGCTCAAGGATGCTGAGGCAGAACTGAAGGGGCTGATTGAGGACGCCAATGCTCAAAATGACAAACTCCTCCGGCTGAAACAAGAGGCTGAATCGGCAAAAATTGCAGTCTCCAAAGCAATTTCAAGGGTTAAGTCCCTGGATGGAGAAGGCCAGAAAAGCCGAAGCAGCCGCTCGCTCAGACTTTGAGGAGTCTAAATCGGCGGCCAAGGAGCAATACAACATCGTGAAGACTTGCGGCCTGGCAGTCCTAGAAGCTAAGAAGAAAATCCCGATTATACCTGGATCGGTCGAAGAAGATACCGACACCGTCAACCAGGTCTGGGATACAATCACCAGCGCTGCCGCCGCAATTTTCAAATTCTGTGAATGATTGGCCTGCGAGCCAAATTTTAAAACTTTGCTCCATGTGTGGATCGGTTTTATACCGATCGTAAAACAATGTTCCACCTTGCCCCTTGGGGCAAAAACAGTTGAGGCCTTCGTGCCTATGTAATAACTTCATTTCTCTATGCGATCGCTTTCGCTTTTCATCAACGTTTTAAATCTATAGGCTATTCCTTAGAATCGGCTTTTGCTCAACAGCAACGTGTTGAGTAAAATTGCGTCACCAATTCGATTTTAGACTATAGGCGATTCACCAGAATCGGCTTTTGCTCAACAGCAACGCATTGAGTAAAATCATGTCACCAAATCGACGAAGTGCTAGCCGGCTTTTTGAACCATAGGCGATTCACCAGAATCGGCTTTTAACTTCTATACTCAAGCTCCAACCCAAACACTTGGATAATATTTCTTCAGATACTTGGCATTAATTGCTTTACCAAAAACTTCTCCTTCAACCGTCTCTAATATATATGTGTTTTCAGGAATAATTCGATTGATCTTAAATGGTCCTTTCCAATTTGGAGACCATTTTCCGTACTTAGGATCTCTAGACCCAATCGGTAAAAACGTTTTCCATACAAGCTCTCCCACTTCAAAAGTTTTCGGCACAGCCTTCTTATTATAATGTCGAGCAACTCTTTGCTTATCACGTTTAATATGCTCCAAAGCTTTTAATCGAACGGCCACCATATCATCCAGCTTATCCACCATCAGATTTTTATAATCATCGGCTTTTACATTATTTTGCTCTTCAACTCTCGTGGATCCGATGATAGTTTCAACTGGTAGAACAGCTTCTTGACCATATACCAACTCAAATGGTGACACCTTCGTAGCCCCATGCTTGGCAATCCGATATGCTCATAGCGCATCCGCCAAAGTATTATACCAACCTCGCGGCCTTTCATTGATTTTTCGCTTAATAAGTTTTATAGCGCTCTTATTCGAAGATTCTGCTTGGCCGTTGGCCTGAGCATAATACGGCGAGGAGTTAATTGTTTTGATTCCCAAGTTTCAAGCATAATCCTGAAATGCTTCTGACATAAATACCGATCCCTGATCCGTAGTAATCGTCTGGGGAATACCGAATCGGTAAATTATGTGCTCTCTAACAAAGTCGATCGCTTCATGGTAATCGTTTGAGGAATCCCAAATAGGTAAATTATGTGCTCTATAACAAAGTCGATCGCTTCAGTAGCAGTTACTTTCTTCAAAGGTACGGCTTCAACCCACTTGGTGAAACAATCCGTTGCTACCAAAATATACCGATGCCCTTTGGATGAGGAAGGAAATATTTCTCCGATCATATCAATTCCCCATCCTCTAAAAGGCCACGGCTTCACAATCGGATGTAAAACTGATGCAGGCGCATGCTGAACATTTCCGACCTTCTGACAATCTTTGCAACCCTTGTAATATTTAAAACAATCTTCCACCATCGTTGGCCAGAAATATCCCACGCGCTTCAACATCCATCTCATTTTATACGCTGACTGATGTGTCCCACATAATCCTTCGTGAATTTCTCCGATTGCAACTTTAGCCTCCTCTTCATTCAGACATTTAAGCAACAGCCCATCAAAACTCCGATAGTATAACTTGTCACCGATTAATACATATCTCTGAGCCCTTCTTTTAAGCTTCCTATCGACTTTACCTTGAGGATCTTTAAGATAGCCGATAATTTCTGCCTGCCATCCTATCGGAACTGGATTTGCAATCGGAATAATTTCTAGATCCATGATCGGTAATTTATATCCTGATGCTTCCTGGGCCAAATCATTGGCTTCACAATTCTGTTCTCTCGGAATATGATGAATTGTAAATATGCCAAAATACTTAGCCAAATCAGAATCTCTTTGCAGATACTCTCGAAGACATTCGCTATGACACTCATATTTATCGATCATCTGGAAAACCACCAATTGTGAATCTCCAAATACCTCTAGAGCAAAAGCACCAGCTTGGATTAACCACTCCAATCCCTGAATTAAAGCTTTGTATTCCACATGATTGTTGGTCAACCCAAAATCCACTGTAACACTGAATCGGTAAGGAACACCACCAGGAGAAACGATAAAAATACCGATTCCGCATCCCTTCTCACAAACTGATCCATCGAAAAACATCACCCAAGGCAAGAGAACCAAAAGATTAATGTCTTGATGGTAGGTAATAAAATCGGCTAAAACTTGCCCCTTGACAGCCTTCGGAGATTCATAAGTTAAATCAAACTCGATGAGCGTATATGCCCACTTGCCAAGTCGTCCTTTGATAATCGGTGCATTAAGCATGTATTTGACCACATGATTTGACAAACTACCTTGCATTCAACACCCAACAGATAATGTCTCAATTTAGTGCAAGCAAAGTATAAGCAAAGGCAATGCTTTTCCACTACCGTGTATCGGGTTTCAGGATCCAGCAACTTCCTGCTTAAATAAAAGATTGCACGCTCCTTTCCATCTATCTCCTGGACCAGGACTGCCCCTAATGTATTTTTCGATACCGATAGATACAGCTTAAATGGCAAGCCATCTTTCGGAGCGACTAGAACAGGTGGGTTTGTCAAGTACTCTTTGATATCATCAAACGCTTTCTGCTGCTCTAGTCCCCAAACAAACTTATCGGAATTTTTCAACTTGAGCAAAGGAGAAAACGGGATAATCCTTTCCGATAAATTTGAAATAAACCTCCTCAAGTAATAAATTTTACCAATAAGCTCTTGCAGATGAACCTTTAAATCTGGAGGCTTAGTGTTAAAAATCGCTTTTACCCTATCAGGATGGACTTCGATTCCTCTCTGTTGCACCATAAACCCCAAGAACTTGCCGACCGATACCCCAAAAGCATACTTCTTTGGATTCATTTTCATACCATACTTTCGAAACCGATCCAAAACAGTCACAATATCAGCCAAGTGTTGCTCTTCCTCCTGAGATTTAATTATCACATCATCAATGTAGATTTCAACCAATTTACCGATTAAATCATGGCATATCAAGTTCATCTCCCTCTGATAGGTAGCCCAGCACTAATCAGCCCAAAAGTCATAACAACCCACTCGAACAAGCCGATAGAACCAGGACATCTAAATGCAGTCTTGCTCACATCTTCTTCGCCCATGAAGATCAGATTGTAACCAGCATTGGCATCCAGGAAACTGATAATCCGATTACCTGAGGCAGCGTCAATTAACCGATCGGCAATCAGCATCGGATATTCATCTTTATATGTAGCTTTATTCAAATCCCGAAAATCAATGCATACCCGAATCTTATCAGAATCTTTCTTTCCAACTGGTACAATGTTAGAAATCCAATCGGCATATTTGCATGGCCGAATAAACTTTGCATCTAACAACCTTTGAATTTCAGCCTTTACTTGATCGTAAATTTTCCAACTGATCCTCCTCGGCGATTGTTTCACTGGCTGAAATCCAGGTTTCATTTTAATCTTATGTTCAACTATAGATCGGTCTAGACCAGGCAACTCATGATATTCCCAAGCGAAGCAATCAACCCGATCCTTGAGTATCTTTATAAGCTGATCTTTATATTCCCGCTGCAACTGTTTACTGATGTAAGTGGGCCTCTCTTTTCCATCGGCTCCAATGTCAACTTTCTCAAGTTCGTCAGCCGATATGAATCCTTGGCCCATCTTATACTCTATTTCCTCTAGTGCCGCGGTTCCCATAAAAAACCCTCGTGTCCTTGAGTTACCGATTGCACTTCCAATGTGGTTGGCTTAAAGCCAGCTTTGCTAAAACTGAGAAAATCACACTCCTCCAAGGGTTTTCCCGATAACGCCTTCAAGTTATCATGTATTTCAGCACAATCGGTTTCTGCGGTCAGAGTTGTAGTCGGGCGGCGACCGTGGAGCCTCTGAATAATCCCACCTTGCTTAACTTGGGAGGAGGAAGCCACCTTAAAAGGGAGAGCCACCCTTTCCCCATTGGACTAGTCTTTTGGGCCAATTGGGCCTTTCCCCGAGAGGGTGTGCTGAGGAACTGTTGGGGTTCGGACGGCCTTAATTTGCTGGGCCTCGGCCAACCCCTCCTGGGCCAGATGTATCAGTTCCCCTTTTGCCTTTCGACCGGCGAGGCTCACTCGCGGTCTGAATAGGCTCTACCGGTGGGGAATGAGGGCGGGGAATGATCAAAACAAATCAGCACAAGTGAGAGAGATATCTAAAGAGTCGACAGAAGGAGCTCGTATGAACAAAAGTTTTCTGCCACATCGTCTGAATGTGAGATCGTACAAGTGATTAAGTGATATGGACGGTATTATAAACAATGGTTATTTATACGTATAACGTTGTACATGTCTTATAGTTACAGGGCCTCAAATTTGCTTAGCTTTGAAACTCATCCTGTGAAACTGCACTAGTCCCTGGATTAGTATACTAGTGCCTCACAATACATAGCTGGATCATCTCATACATTGCCAAATGAAATTTATTACAAACTGAGTGTATTAGCCAAGTTTTTGTACTTGTAGACAACAAAAGTGGACATTGAGTTTGTTATATTACAACAAAAGAGTAGTTGCTAGCGGAAGCTTGTTTTAATTTACATATGAGACTGCAGGAGAGCCTAAAGTTGGTCGTGATCATCGAACGCTAGATCACCTTCCTGGTGACATGCGTAGTCGCCATCTTCTGGATCTCCATACTCTAAAAAGGTGAGTGGGTGCGAGGGTAAGTGCGCAATCAAACCGCACTTGCAAGTTAACACCGTCCTTAATGCATAATAGTGATATAGAGCATATAGTGGACTTAAGGTTATTTTCTTTGCGAAAAGCCAAATTTATAATTAGCTTATACATTAAAAACCTATACCTAGCCATTGTATAAAGGACATCTCAAAAAAGATGTCGAGGAGAGATTGTAGTAAAATTCAGTAAATCATCACTAATGCCACACAGGCATATTCCAATCTATCACACATACCACACAGGAAAATCCCAACGAACCATACTCGTAACCCATCTTATTTCACCACACCATCATTAATTTCTAGGTCGGCAATCCCCGTTGCGAACCACCATCTTACCGAGTTCCGAGGAACTGGTGACCCATACCACCTCGAAGATTGCCGTTCAATGGATGGCATGGTCCCTGTAGTCTGCCCCGGTAGATAGGGTCAGATCACTACACAAGTGATGGCTTAATTCACCTTCCCCTCAGGTTGGCTTAAGGTTACACAAACCTTTTGGGTTACACAAACCACCAATCCTGCGCTACCACGCGATGGCCACGTGTTGTGGTGTTAGGAACCAATTCCATCGAGGAGAAAAGGTCAGCGAGTTCCCACTGTGCATAACACATATGCACCCCTCCAGACGAGCCCATACTCTACCTGGACATTCCACCTTCACCATTATATCTATTACACAGATATATATAGATATCACACAGATATCACTTCTTGGTCCACCCTGCCCATCACCCTTCTCTTCCTTCATTCCCAGTCCCGTTTTCCCCGCTAACCAAACAACATTATCCCAAAGCTCAATTCAACATCACATATACACATGCAGTGCAAAATCCATCACGATCAAGGTATATGTTGTCATTATGTCCACCGATGAGTTTTGGTTCACCAGTGCGGGATTGGATTCCTGATTAAATCAGTAAGACCTAAGCAAGTCTAATCAGTTTTTAGCCAAGACTAGGAAGTCTAAATATTTTATTTAGTATGTGGACAATCAAGCAATCATGATATTCAATGAATCACGATACGACAAACAAGTGTAACAAAGGCAGGTCATGATAACATCATGATTAACAAGATAGGCGACTTCAAACATATCGAGCATGCACTTTTATATTTCAAACAAGATAATTTAGTAAAACTGGGTAGAAGAATGAGTTAGGGTGTTAACTCGCCTTGTGGATCACTGGTGTGCATTTGGCTTGCTTCCGGGAATACTTCTTCAAGAGCTGGCTCGTGTATGGAAGAAAGAGATTTCAGATTAATATTTATTCTAACTAAGATATATATACAAAAATGCTGGGTTGAGTATTGATCCTAAACGGAGGTGCTATTTGTCGACGGTTGGGATATTGACCCAAGTCAACTAAGGTTCTTAATGAAGAGAGATAGGAGACACGCCGAACAACGCGAACAGCAACCAGCGACGAACAGGGAGACGAGGATTTTTATCCTGGTTCAGGCCTCTCAGGAGAGATAATAGCCCTACGTCCAGCCTTTCTTATATATCAAAGATGATTACAAGAGGATCCTCGACGAGATGAACAGATCTCGGCGAGATTATGTGTGTAGTATGCGACAATACGATGATCAGATCTCGTGCGATATTGGATTGCCCCCTAAACGCTGTAGGGGCTTGTTTTATATAGTGTTGATGAATCGACCTACCGAGAAATAATCGGGCCGGGCTAACTACGAGTACGCAACGAACTCAGTACATGCCAAATACATCCCGAGGTAGAGAAGGAAATCTCCAAGTCTTGGGGATCACGACATCTGCCCCAATCCGTGAAACCAACGTCCGGGTCTTCACGTAGCCGTGCAGAACTCTGTTCGAGTCGGACTCAAACACGAAGTCTTGGGCGCCACGGATCATACCGACCAAGGAGCCGTTCGGTACGACGCACATGGGCCTAATAAAACCTTCCAGGGAGCCAGGCCCTGGTAGGCTGTTCGACTGGGCCGTCAGGGAGTGGGCCATGGCAATGGGCCGTGATTTTATTCCCGACAATACAGCTCCTAGGTAAACACGTCTGCATTAGCTCGGAGGAAGGCAATGAGCTCGATTTCCAATTTGGGGTCTAGATTAGCTCCCAAATGAACTGTCTTGGAAGGCTCATCAGGAGACAGCGGAACTTCCTTGTTCTCTCCCCTGGCTGGAGAGAAACTTTAGGGCGTGCAGACTTGATCTGCGGAACTTCGGGACCACGCGGTGGGAGCTGGTCGACCAGGGCAAGGGACTGCTCGTCGCAATCCAGAGCAGCCTTATAGTTGCCCTTGACCGTGATCACTCCGCTAGGGCCCGGAATCTTCACGCAATGGTATGCATGGTGACACACGGCCATGAACTTGCCAAGAGATGGCCGGCCTAAGATCGCGTTGTAGGCAGATGGGAAGTCAACCACGTCAAACGTGATCAACTCTGTCCGGAAGTTGCTCGGGCTGCCAAAGGTGACGGGCAGGACAATCTGCCCCAGTGGCTTAACGGCTTTTCCCGATACAATCCCATAGAAGGGCATAGCGGCTTCCTTCAGCTTGGAGCGAGGAATTTGCATCTCGTCCAATACTTTCGCAGATAGCAAGTCCAAAGTGTCGACGGTTGGGATATCGGTCCCAAGTCAACTAAGGTTCTTAAGAAGGGGAGATAGGAGACACGCCGAACAGAGCCAACAGCAATCAACGAGCAACAGGGAGACACAGGGTTTTTATCCTGGTTCAGGACTCTCAGGGAGATAATAGCCCAACGTCTAGCCTTTCATTATATCAAAGAGGATTACAAGAGGAAGCTCGACGAGAAGAACAGATCTCGGCGAGTAGTATACGTCAATACAATAGTGCTTGGTCGTAAACTCGTGCCCTCTACACGCCATAGGGGCTCGGTTTATATAGTGTTGAGTAACCAACCTACCGAGGGATAATCGTGCCGGGCTAACTACAAGATCGTAACGAACTCAAACATGCCAAATACATCCCGAGGTAGATAAGGTAAACTCCAAATCTTGGGGATCACGACTCCTATTCCAATCCGGGGAACCAACATCCGGGTCTTCACGTAGCCATGCAGAACTCTTATTCGAGACGGACTCGAACAGGTAGCCTTGGCCATTACGGATGCACATGGGCCAGATAGAACCTTCCAGGGAGCAGGCCCTGGGAGGCTGTTCGACTGGGCCGTCAGGGAGTGGGCCATGGCAACGGGCTATGATTTTATCCCCGACACAAAGCACTCCCGCCGTCGATCAGGACACGTCCTACTCTGGCGTTGCTGATGGTTGGGGCAACCACCAGCGGGAGACGCTGAGGCTTGGTCATCCCAGTGGGGCAATCTTCCTTAGAGAAGGAGATAGGGACCTCGGTCCACATCATCGATTCAGGCTGTGGTTTGCCCTTCTCAACGTTATCGACCTCCCGGGCATCTTCCTTGAGGCTAAGCCGAGAGGGATAAGCCGAGGAGCCGTCGAAGATTACGGCGATATGGTTCACGGGCTCTTGATATTCATCATCATCATCCCGATCAGCACCATCGGCCTGGCGCTTGTCCTTGCCGGCATCACCTTGTTCGGCAAACCCGATCAGTACCGAGCAACTCCGTTGCGTCGAACAGGGATACACACCTGTCCGAGCAGAGCACTCATCCCTCAGTGCAGACACTGGAAAAAGTAGCCGTTGACAGACTCCAACGGTAACTTCGCTGCGTAGTGAAAACAGGAGACCATGTTTACATAGCCGTTGCAGTAAAAACTAGCCGTTTTATGGCAAAAAACCATTGCAGAGCTGCTCGTCTGAGGCTATAAAAGTACCCAGGCCGCCTGCGGATTACCACTTCTGTTCTCATGCTCTTCTTCTTCTCAAGTCCTAATTTCAACCGAGCTCAGCATCGAAGAGGCAAACTCCACTCCTAAATCTGTTCGTCCAGCCCTGTGGACTGCTATGGCCAAATTCTCAGGCACTAGCATGACCGAGGAGGACCTTAAGATCTTGGAGGCGGAGGGACACGTCGACATCGGCAGCTGGAGGCTGCCCGGGGAGGAGGAATCACCGGAGCCGCTCGAGGACGAGTTCGTCAACTTCAAGCAGTTTGCACTGTTCGGGTTGAGGTCTCCCGAAAGCGACTTCGTGGAGGCCTTCCTGAATATCAGCGGATTGGAGGTGGCGAACCTCAATCCGAACTCCATCCTCCAGATGGCCGTCTTTGCACACCTGTGCGAAGGCTATCTGGGAATCGACCCGCCGGTGGGGCTGTTCCTTCACTACTACACGGTGACGAGTAGCAGCTCCCCCGCTTCCGGGCTGGGGTGCTACTACCTCAAGCTCCGGGCCACCGCCGACGACGTCCCATACCCCCGTCCACCGCTGCTCGACTCAATGGGCGCGTGGTGGACGAGGTAGTTTTACACCAAGCGGGGCGACGACAGCAAGCTCATGTTCACCGGACAAGCTCCGGCCAAGGGAACCCCAATGCCTCGGCCGGAACTGTCCGACGAGGATTGGTACCTGACACGGATGATCGCTTCCCTCGTGGACCTCGGGCTCACAGGCAGTGAGATCATCCGAGACTTCACAGCGAACAGGATCTGTCCGCGGCGGAGGAGGCACTACTCCTACAAGATAGAAGGGTGGGAAGACATCACCAGGGAGAGCACGGGTAAGTACCTTTAAGACTCAACCTTTAATTGGTGATTTCATCCGAACAGGAACTGACGACTCCTTCTGTTCGGGCAGTGCAACCGACCGACGCATGGGTGACCGAGCAGGTCGACTCCATGCTGAAGGCTGCCAGGAAGGACGGTGAGGTCACCGGCAAGGTGGCCTACACGTGTCCGCGCAACGTGCTTGTCCGCACATCCGAGGTAAATTACTTAAACCCTCGTTTGTGTTGATAGACTTGCACTATTGTAAAATACTAACATTCGCTTTCCAAACAAGCAGGAGGACCAGCTGATCCTTGGAGGGATCGTGGAGGAGCTCTCCGAGTCGGAGGGAGCGAAGAAGGGCAAGACTAAGGCGGCCGAGAAGCCAAAAGTAGCCGCAGCGCCGACGCGGAGCTCTCTGCGCCGCAGCGGCCGCCAGCCGTCTCTGAAGCCCCCTGTGGCGAAGAGGCGCCCCGGGCAACTTAAGCGCGAGTGCGGCCAGCCGAGGGGAGAACGCCCAAGTCCATCTCTCCTCGCCGAGCAAAGCGACGAAGAGGTACGGAACCTGTCCCTTTGGCTGAAGCGCTTTACACAAGCTCATCCGGGCCGAGTGGAACGGCTGCAACAGATCGCCGAGCAGAGGAGGCTCGAGGAGGAGGTCGCGCGCAAGGAAAAGCTTCTTGCGTTGCGCCAAAAGAGCGCTCAGCTCAGCAAGGAGCTAAGCCTGTCGCCGTGAGCTCCTGGAGGCCAGGGCGAAGAAGCCGAGGAGCCCCTGAGCAAGAAGCGCAAGCTCCATCGAGGAGCGAAGAAGAAGGTTCGATTCCCTGCGGCAAGTATGTAACAGGAAAGCTCTCCCCTTTGCGTTATACCAAACCACGCAGAACCTAAGTCCTTTCTTTTTCACCAGCTGCCCAGGAGGAGATCAACACGGACTACGTGTACGCAGCGGTCGAGCGGTCCTTGCTGCCCGAGCATCTACACGGTGCCTCGCGAGCAACAAGGCTGCTCGCTCTGAAGGACAAGCTGG
>SPJY01020745.1:2221984-2250847 GCA_005191435.1 Raddia distichophylla
CGGTGCGGGAACCGGGTGCTTCCACTTCGCCGAAGACAAGGTCCGAGGGAAGCCGTGGTCGACATAAGTCCGGGCGTGGAGGACGCCGAGTTGCCGACGTCAGCACCATGTGTTCCAGTCTCCACTGGTTCGCATCAATCCGAAGACTTCCGTCCAAGAACACGTGTACAAACACCTTCTTTGCGATGGTCGGCACCTACCAAGGTGCTGGGGTGTCGGGATAGCCCTCGACTTGTGAGGGAGCCTGGCCTCGGTGTGAGGGTCCGAAGCGAGCCCGGGGATTTGCCTCCGAAAGCTTCCCGAGTAAGTTGTCGGCTAGGGACGAGAGGGTCCCGGTCACTCTTTGAGTGATTCGGCATCGTGGAGTAGGTGCTCGCACCGAACCACATAAAAAATCGTGAGTCTCCCTCTTTCATTTTCGCATTTACGTTTCCGCATTTATATTGCTTCGGCTATTGCTTATTAGGAGTAGCTCTTCTTTTTGCATCGCTCTAGTTTTTAGAGTTAGGAAAATTAGAAATCAGTAGTTGGGTAACTTTCAATTTGACTAAAAGAAAGAAAAACCATAAAAATTAGATAAAACTTGCCTCTTCACCCCCCTCGAGGCCTATGATTCCTTCAAGTGGTATCAGAGGCAAGTACCCTCCGTGTACTTGGCTTAACCGCTTAGGGTAAAATGGCCGACGGGGGTACTGTGGCCGGGAATAGGATCCCGTTGTTCTCTGGCACACACTTTGGTCATTGGAAGACCAAGATGACAGCTTACATTCAATCACTAGGACATCAAGTGTGGGATGTGGTAGTAAAGACATTAGGCTTTGAGGTTGACATAGATGCTGGTCCCACTCTAGAGCAATACACAAAACTACCTTAAAGCTGGATTATTGTCTAGTTGTCTACAGCCGCACATTTGTTCTTTTTGTACATGACAAATGCTTTGGCACTTTGTAGCCATTTTTAAGATCTTAATGTTTCTTTTCGAAGCTCTTAACTAAGTTCCAATATTTTTTCCCTGTTTCTCAAAGCCTCCTAACGAAAACCCATGATTTTTCAGATTATAATCTAAGCTGGATTAAAGCTGTAGCAAACAAGAGCGACACAATGTTGACAGTCTATTCATGATATATATTTCCCTGTAAGTTCCTAGTTTCTTCACATCAAGTCATACACATATTTCGCAAAAAAGGGGTAAAAAATCTAGTAGCAGATGAAAACGAACAGAAAAGAGTATATTGCAAATGTACCATATAGCTTCTTTGCATTCAAAAGCTCATACTACCTCTTATTTCCAATGAATGTACCCTCTGATTTTTTTTAATAATATACTCCCTCTGTTTTTTTTTATAGGGCGTATTTTGTTTCGTTAGGACAAAGGTTTGACCAACAATTCCATTAATACATAACTTTTATGACACAGGATTGATATTGGTAGATTTGTATTCAAAAGTACTTACATATGACTATGATTTTGTGTCATATAAATGACATATTAATGGAGTAATTGTTGGTCACAACTTTGTCCTAACGAAACAAAATACGCCCTATAAAAAAAAAACAGAGGGAGTACTATATTTCTTATGATCAATTTCCCTTTCTAAAACCCCGCTGTCAAAACAAACCTCAGGCTCATGGCGCCAGGCCTTGTAAGTCATGTTGGAGGTGGTGCGCTCCATCAAATGCTGCCATGTTGTATCCCCACTCTCCTTGTTATCTAAAAGTTGCAAGAGGTGTTCTAGGTCTTTTTTGGTGACAACAGCATGCTTTCCATGAAAAATTGTCCTGCTATTTATAGAAAATAGTGAAATCAAGGATATATTTCATTGCAGAAAGGTACACTAAGAAATAAATGGAACTTTATGGTGCATTCACATGTAAAAAGCACTATTTGTAGGTTTGTTCATATGTACGGAAACATATGAACTGAAGAATGAAAATGCAAACTAATAAATTCAGGTCGTGAGTAATCCCAGCTCCCAAACAGAAAGTAAGATTAGATTCTATTCAATAGACTTCTTATTGCTGTAGTGAAACACCAACGAAATTTCTTTTCTGCCATAATTCAGAAACTTCAATCATTTATTTTGGCCAATACAGTTTACGCTGTGTTTTAGATGCTCGTCACTGCAATGACCAAGCTCACATCAAAGTCAACTGTTCAAGAAAGAAGATTACAGCCCAACCCTTAGCTACATGACCTGGCCGTGTAAGGTTGAACCGCAAGCATGCCCTCAGCCGGCCCAAATCTCACATTCTCACTACGTTGATATATACCATTTTCATCATCAGTCCAGAAATCATTAATTTCACAAAAAACTAAACTATCAAGGCTCCTAACCCACCATCCGCATTGGTTTAATCGCGAGCAATCTCCATTCGATTCTAAGTAGACGATTCAATTCGATTCCAAACTAAGTTTGAAGCACGCATGGTCTCCAACCGACACGATTGGCAGGGTAAACGCCGAGCAATTCCATCCCTGTCTCGCCAATCCGCAAAGCCATAGATAGATTCGACTAGTTCGCCCTAACCTGCCGTCGGCGCAAGCGCCAGCGCCGTCCCCGGAGGCGTCGGCGTCGGCGCCTTCATGGGATGCATCCTTGTGCTGGTGCTTGCCACGGAGGCGGAAGGCGGAGGAGAGCAGCCGCGGCGCGACGGAGAAGGCGGAGAGCGCGGTGCAGGCGAGCCAGAGGCGGCGCGCGCCGAGGCCGGGCGGCACGTAGAGGAGCCGGAGGCGGCTGCGGAGGCCGAGGAAGAGCAGCCCCGTCCACCGCGGGCGCCACGCCCAGCCGATGACGAGCCCGATCATGACCGCCGCCCAGATCGGCACCGCGCAGAGCAGCACGTCCACCGCCATCTCCGCCACAGCCGGCCGCCGCAGCAGCCCCACCGCCTCCTCGTACCACCCCGCCATTGCTAGGGCTCGCGCCGCGCGCAGCTACCTCCCTCTCCCTCTCTCTCTCTCCCCTCTTCGCCTTCTCCCAATTCCTCTTCTTTTTTTTTGCCCTCGCCGAAATGGAGGAGAGGGGGGCACCGGGGCAGACACGAGCCAAGGAGACGCGTTGTTTTCGGTGGTGGGTGGAGGCGGCGTCGGAGAGTCTGACCTGTGGGGCAGGGATGTTTGGGCCCACATGTCAGCGGGGGTGGGGCGGCCTAGGAGTATACTGTTGCGGCTGGCGAGGTGGACGGTGGCGCGGGCGTGTTTATCCGCATATCCGGTGTGGATAAGTAATTAATAATACCGGCGGGGTTTACGACGCGCTGCGGGCACGTGGCAAGGCCTCATTGGCTGTGGCCTGTGGGGCCGTAGTCTGACACCTTGGCCGCGAGCCATTCGGATCCGATCTGCACCGTGCAGTACGTACTGCATGGCACCGTGAACTCCATGACGTATATAGGAACTGTTGGGATCTGCTGAGGCCGAACAAAAAACATAAAAAAATCAATTCGGGGGTTTTTGGAAAGAAAAGGAAATATCTTTTTTAAAAAATTGAATTGTGGCACTATCTGCCCGTGCCCGGGCATAATCGTGGTCGTCGTGTATGGCATCTGGCCTTCACACACGAAATTGACGGAGTAATGGAGGCCTTTGATTAGGCCCAATTGTAGAGCCTGGTGGTGGTATGATACATACCCAATTTCAGCCAGGTAGCCGAACATTGTGAATGCTCTGGTACGTATTCTGAACTTCCAAGACAACAAACAAAATATAGGTATTGCTGGTCAAAATTTTTACGAGTAATATTACTTGTATGGAATTTCTTGACATTTATTGTGAACAATTGCCAAATTTCCAACGTTGATCGTGGTTGCCAAGCACCCGATAAGATATATTATACAGCCTTGCTATCGGATGTAATCCAAGGTTTTGATTATACGTGAGTAGAAGAAACACCAAGAACACAGAGATGTGAAGAGAAGAAATCTTTATTGTTTTTCTTTTATTACTTGTGCACAGTGTTCGCCTAGTCGGCCGACTAGCACGACTAGTCGGCGACTAGTCGCTAGTCGGTGGCAATCCGCACTGATCAGGGCCTGATCAGTGGATTAGTCGGTCAGACCGACTAGTCGGTTAAAGTCGGTCAAAATCGTGCTAGTCGGTGCTAGTCGGTCGGTTCAAGTAGGCGACTAGTCAGTTAGTCGGGCCGTCTAGGATAATGAAAGTACACAGTCACACACTATTTACTAGTACACCAATAGTCTAATACACTTATACATTGTGGACCAAACTAGGGTTAGGCATGATGCTATATTTTGTTATCATATTGTATCCCCTTGCTTTTTAATTTGTTATGTCATATGTGTGTGACTTGAGACTTGAGAGAAACTAAGAACTATCAACTATGTGGCTATGACAGTCTATTAGTATCAGTCTATGTCATTGAACTATCAACTATGTGGCTATGTCATATTTGTAAGTTGTGTGACTCGTCTTATTATTTTATGTATTTATGTTTGTGCTTATTTATATTAATATTTCTTGTCGTCATATTGAAGTCTCCGACTAGTCGCCGACTAGTCGGCCTAGTCGCTAGTCACTAGATAACCGACTGACTAGCGACTAGCTAGGTGAACATTGCTTGTGCATTATAGATAAAAACATGTCTAATATATAGTGCATATGCGAGGGTTCGGCTTAGTCCACAAGTTGGGGTGGAACCCACCCTCACCACATATGCCGGCCGGTCAGGGCCGCGCGGGGCAAGGTGTGTGACACAAATATAAAACAGACAGCACGAGAGAGAAGAATAATGCAGTTAGAAGAAGAATAAGAAGAAGATTCGCTGGTTTTCATTGGGGACTCCATTGGTCAGTCCGTCAGTGGGTGCAGCTTGAAGTTGATGATGTTCCTAGATGGGCCAAAAAGAGGAAAGAGAGAACAAATGGATTTGATAAAAAGATTTTTGCAATATGTTGGTTTGTGGGGATTCAATTGAAATTTGATAAGAATTTTATTTTTTAAAGCCTTTTTCAAAATTATTATTTTCGAAATTTAAAATCTTTGGAATCAATCCATCTGTTTTTGTTTTCTCAAATTTGTGTTGTGGGCTTAAATCAAACGAGAAGAATAGTCCTTCGTTTTTTTGCAACAAGCCCTTGCATAAAACATTTTATTTTTGAAAATTATACATTTTTCAATTTGATTTTAAATCAATTACAAGTTTGCGGCATTAACCTAGCATGCATGGGAATACTGACACATTAACATCACGAAGACGATCATGAGGCAGACGTACTATCTTTGTAATGATTCTGTTCAGACTAGAATGGCACCGACCGAAATCATGAAAGCCGGTCGGTAAGCAACGCCTACGAGGCTATTAATTAACATACACCCTCATAGTTTCTAATATAACAACCTGTACATAAAACTAAGGTAGATTCAACGGAATTTCACTATTTCAGATGAAAACCACAGGAATTTCATTCCTACAAGATTTCGCACTTTAACTGCATTTTGGAACTTGAGAAAATCGGTCGGGTCAAATCCTTTAGTTTGCTGTAGCATCCCCAAGAAGTCACATGAATTTCAAATGGATCTAGTATTTAGATATCCGCTTCAATCAATTCGATCTATCTCGTTTCAATACAAATTTAAATTAATGTGTTTTTGATCCTATTTTTATATATGTGCATTTCTAATATGTATGCCCCCTGTGATTATAGAATACTGTGAATCAAAAGATATCGTCGCAAATAGAAGGAACATACATTGCAAAAAACAATAGTGATGACAAGCTCAATCAATAGATGTACCTCATTCGTTCTCTCTGTACGAAAACAGGTTTACACCAACTCAACCCTAATCAGGGTCAAAGGACTCATATTTATAGAGGTAGAAAGATTACAACTTATGAGTTCGATTGATTTTATCGTCTGTAACTAACGACAGCAGATAGACGGTCTACAATACCGCAAAACGAGCTACTGTGCGAGGTTTACGAGGTCTCAAAGTTCACCTTCCACGCATAGCGAAAAACTTCATCAAATGGAAATGAGATGTTAGACTCAAGAAGGAGCCTGTTCTTATGTTCTTATGAGGAATAATATTTTTTTTTTTGAAAGATAGGCGAGCTGCCTAATTCATTCAAAGTAGAAGAGAGAACAAACACAGTTCGAGAACAGCAGAACAACAACACCCCGACACCTGGCTAGACTAGGACCACATCATTCTTAATTTTAATGATTACATCGTCCGGCCAACAATCCTCCTGGCGGAAAACCCTGGTGTTCCGCTCTTTCCAAATGTTCCAACAGATGGAGATGATGATACCATCTTCAATGCGCCTAACGACCTTGCCTCCCGCCTGCCGATCCCACCATTGGCCAATCGAAGGAAGTGTTGGGCTGTCTACCTTGGAATAGCAAAGAAGTGGTGCGAAAGCACTCCAAATTTGCCTCACAAAGGCACATTCCCAAAACAAATGCTTATGACTTTCTTCAGAATCGCCGCAAAGGACACAAATAACGTTGCAAGGCCACCCTCTAGCGGATAGACGATCCGCGGTATACAGTCTCTCACGGATCAATAGCCAGAAAAAGAAACGACATTTTCTCTGCACCTTTGCCTTCCAAATACGAGCAAAGTCATGGATGTGCATAGAACCGATGAACTGTAAGGAGTATGCCGAATTTGCAGAGTAGATCCCTGAAGCTGTGAATTTCCAGCGTACGGTGTCTGGGTTGCCTGGCTGCAGGATGAGTCGATTCACGGCAGACCAAAGGGTGATGAACTCCTGAACCTGCTCCACGGTGGAGATGTTCCTCAGGGGAAACATCCACCGACCATCACTAATCGCCTCCCGCAGGGAGATATCATCCCTTCTAATAAGCCTGTAGCAACTCGGTGCAACCTCACTTGGGGAAGAGCCCTGTAGCCAAGGTGAAGTCCAAAAGGAGGCCGTGGATCCATCGCCCAAGATGAGCTCCGTGGCCGCTCTAAACAGCGCGCTATCCACCGGCGAGAAGGAAAGCAGAGAACCTGCCCAAGGTTTTTGCGGGGCATGCCAAATACGCCAAATCCAGCGTAGACGCAAAGCCCTCCCAAACCGCGCAATATCCTTGACACCGAGCCCCCCCAGCCCTTTTGGCCTACAAACTGTTTCCCAATTTACCAAGCATTTGCTGCCAGCACATGCTTCGCCTCCACTCCAAAGGAAAGCTCTCCTAATTTTGTCAATTTTCCTGGTTGCCCAAGCAGACAGCTCGAAAACCATGATGTGGTAGACCGTCATTGAGGTGAGCACCGAGTTCACCAGAACCAGTCGCCCCTCTTTGGAGAGAAGCTTGGCCTTCCAAGTCGCCAATCTGCGCCTGACCTTCTCAATGAGAACCATTTCCTCTAGCTTCTTGATTTTAGTTGGCTTCAGAGGAAGACCAAGGTAGCTACAGGGGAAATGTTTAATCTGCGCTGGGATTTCATTATGAAGGTAGCCCTCGATTTCTTGGTCGCACCTAATCGGGAAGACCTCGCTTTTATCCCAATTCACTGCCAGCCCAGACGCTCCTTGGAAAACAGCAAGAATCTGACCGAGTGCTTGTACCTCCCTAGAATCCGGCCTGATCATGACCATTACATCATCCGCATAAAGTGATACTCTCAATTTAGCAATGTTATGCGGTATGGGCTGAAAAATGCCTGTCTCCTCAGCCAGATGAAGAAGTCTAGCCAGAGGCTCCATGGCCAGAATGAACAACATGGGGGAGAGAGGGTCACCCTGCCGCAGACCTTTACGGTGAACCAGGACATTCGTCGGCGAGTTATTAATCAAGACCTGCGAGGAGGCATCCCGAAGCAGAATGGCAACCCAATCCCGCCAACGTTGCCCAAACCCGAAGGCCTGTAGGACCTCCAGCAGGTACTTCCAGCTGACTGAGTCGAAAGCCTTTTGAATGTCCAACTTCATAAGCAGTGAAGGCACCTTTTTCCTGTGAAGATGTTGCACACTAGACCTAACCCAAAGGAAGTTGTCTTGTATGGACCTCCCTTTAATGAAAGCACTCTGAACCGGGGAGACCAAACTTTCTAAATGCCTAGAAAGCCTATTCGCAAGAAGCTTGGAGAACAACTTGCCAAAGCTATGCATTAAGCTAATTGGCCTAAATGCCGCGACGGAGGGCTCGCCTTGCCCTTTAGGAAGTAAGGCAATGTGGGCACGATTCAGGTGGACAAAGCCGTCTGTCTTACAACACCAAAGGTCCTGAATAGCCGCGATCAAGTCATGCCTGATGATCTCCCAACAAGATTTGTAGAAAATCCCTATGAAGCCATCTGGTCCCGGAGCCCTGTCGGAAGGCAGGTGTGTAATAACCTCGTGTATCTCATCCTCACTGAAGGGCGACTCTAACTCCCGCAAGTCGGCAGGCTGGAAACGGAGCACATCCCAAGCCAGGGTGTGAGACCTTTCCTTTCGCGATCCAAGTAGGTCCCTGAAGTGCGACAGAAAGGCGTCCTCGATGTCGTTGGCCTCGGTTAACACACCTCCATCCGTGTACAGCTGTGAGATTCTGTTACGACTCTGGACCGCGGAAACCATAGCGTGGAAGAACTTTGTATTATCATCCCCTTCATTAATGAATTTCGCTCTAGATTGTTGTCTCCTCCTCAATCTTTCCACCGCGGATAGGCCAAGCGCCCTGGCCTTCAGCGCTCCATATAAGGCCGATTCAGAAAGGGACAGCTCTCTAAGCTCCATAGCTTTGTCAAGCCTGAAGATAACCTCCGTCACAATGGCTAGCTGAAGCCTTACCGGCCCGATGAGACTCCTGCTCCAAACGGAAAGTAGGAGGAAACTTCTAACCTCGAGAAAAATTATTTCTTGCCTCTCTTTACTTTGTGTAGTTTACTTTAAGCAATTTATTTTCCACGTTGTGTATTTCTCTGTTACATTGCTTAGAGTAGATCTTCTTAGTTAATTGGGTCACTGGCTTAATAAAAATCCAAACGTGAAAAAATGTTAGAAACTTGTCTAACACCCCTCTAGATCAAAGTATATCCTTTCATATGTGAAAAAAATCAACTCTATAATGTAGGTATGCAGGGTGAAATCAGCATGTTAGAATTGTGGAACCAAACCATTGGATTACCAAAGTAATCTAATAAATAAATCCTATGTACTCCCTTCATTCCAAAGTGTAGTTCACTGTTGACTTTTGGATATTCTATTTGACATTCGTCTTATTCAAAAAATATATGTAAATACTCCCTCCGTTCCAAAATATAAGACATATTTTGACCAGAGAAAAGTTAAACTTAGTAAATTTTGACCATAAATAAATCAAATAATATGCATCGTTAGTATACCAAAGTTGTATCAAATTGTTCATATTTCAAAGTGCTTTTTGATACAATATTATAATGTAACAATTCATAATATATAATAGAGGAATCTAACAGTCAAACTCTACCTTTGAAGACTTTTGTGTAGTCAAAATACGTCTTATATTTTGGAACGGAGCGAGTATTATTTATTTTGTTGTGATTTGTTTTATCATTAAACATATTTTAATCCTGACTTATATTTTTGCATGTTTGCACTATTTTTTTGAATAAGACAAATTGTCAAAAGACGTTTTTAAAAGTAAACAGTGAACTACAATTTGGAACGAAGGGAGCAGGAGCTAATTAGTTCCTAGGTATGCATGGCAGCGTCGCCACGCCATCTTGGAACATTGGGCAGGCAATTACGATGATGATCGATCCCTGCTTAGACCTTGTTACAAAAAGTTGTGGGCAATTCAAAGAAAAGGTTATGCATGGTAGGTTATATCACAAAAAGTTACGGGCTTTTGTCGGAATAACTAGAGACAGTAAAAATTTAATAAATCATTTCCAAAGGTCGAAAAATAAACACTATATATCTCTAAAAAAGCTTAGAAGGCACCAAAACGTTTAGCTCGCGAGTGATACTAGACAAATTTCTCCTGGTAGATTTGAGTTTTAATTTAAGCTGAACAGAATAATTAATTGGCTTCACAGAATGCGTACGTGATATGAACCAACGCCCATCTTGTTCCCGACTCCTTGCCGGCCAAATGAATAGCTGACCATGGCCTTAACTGGAGGTTGGCAAGGCCACGCATATGCATGCCTGTGACTGAAGCAGCTACGCGTTAATGTCTGTGACTGAAGAAGCTACGTTAATGTCAACGATTCAGGCGTGCCGCCTAGCTGTAGCCGTTGCTCACCAACCGGGCCTCCATGATTCAGGTTGGTGCCTGGTCTGACAGCAAGCCATGACAAAAGATATCGTACGCTTAATTGGTTTCGGCACATCGATCCAAGCTCGATCGTCTTCGCCTTCCTGGTGTTGATGTATCAGCTCTCGCCGCTCGTACTGCAGGTTGCATGCAACTTTCGGAGCTCTGTACTTTGGATCCACCTTCTCTCTCGTCGCACTCATCAGCCAGGCGTCTAGCTACCATGGTAGTTCTGTACTCGTGGCGTAATCGGTGTCAGAGATTAACGTCGAATACATTTACAAATAGATTATATACGTAGATTCTGAGTTGTTTGGCGGGGAAGAATAATGTAAGGGTCGAACTTATATCCCTAACCCAATTAATATAAAAGGGGAGCATTCCCTGGTGTAACCTACAACAAAGTAGCGACGTAGATCACGTCCAACTTGTGGCCATGACTCAGGCGGGCGTTATGCTGTGTTATGCATTGGTTAGGAGCGCCCATGATCATAATCCTGTATATATAGACAAGAGTCAGGCTGCGTTATCAAACATCGTGCATCCGGTGCCGTTCAGATCTCGCATTGATGTCTTGTTTTCTAACAACTGGCCCTAGAGATTACCATAAAAATGAGATTGTGCATATTAAAAATAGGATTGAGAGTACAATATAAAAAGGAGAAACTTAGAGGTTGAGAAAATAGGGCCTATAGATTGAAGAGGCGAATGCAAATTAGGGTAATGAATAGAAAGTGAGTAGTAGATGAATAGTGAAATAGGGTCAGAAAATAAGATCATCTGAAGATGGTTAGAGTTTCCAACCAGCATAATTGTAGGAAGGAAACAAAGATGATGTTGTATCCCACACACAAAATCAAGCGGCTTGGGAAGTTCTTATTTGAATGAATGAATCAATTGTCCACACCCCAACCCTGTAACCATTCCTGTTCATCATCGCAATGGAACCTCTTTCCAGGTTGTTCGATCTGGTAGATGCGCTAGAGGTTCCTTACCCCCTTCCCTAACAACATCGGCATGATTAGGGTCTCATTTATGCAGATGACGTGTTGATCATAGCTAATCCTTGTTATCAAGAGTTGCAGGTGATCAAGGAGATTCTTACCATCTTTCAAGACGCCTCAGGGGATGTCAATTAGGCAAAGAGCGAGGTTTTCCCCATCAATTGTGGTGAGGAGGTCTCCGCCCAAATTGCCAATGTGTTACCCGCTAAAATCCGCCAATTTTCGCGCAGGTATCTTGGACTTCCTCTTAGACCAACCAAATTTAAGCGTTCAGACGTGGTGCCACTCGTAAAGAAAGCTCGACAAAAGCCAGCAAAATGGAAGGCAAAGATACTCTCCAAAGCAGGTCGTTTGGTCCTTGTCAATTCCATTTTGACATCGACGCTTGTCTATCACTCCATCCCCAACCAACCGCCAGACCGCCGCCTCTCCCTGCCATCCCTCTAAGCTCAATAGCGAACCCGAATCCTAAATCGGCAGCCACCCCAAACCCGAACAGTAACCGACGGCTCATGGCGGCATCAGGCGGCGCAGGGACGACGCCGGCGAGGAGGAAGATGGCGGCGGCGAGTAGGTGCTCTCCCCCTCTCGTTGCCCCTCCCCTAAATTGCCTACTTCGAAGGCAGGGAGGCAGTCGCTTGGACAAGTGAACTACCGCCCAGATGACGTCTACCAATGAGAAAATCCGATATGTTTTAGTGTGATAATTCAGCAAAGATATGTATTGTAAGCATGCACTTCCATTGACAACATTGTTGGATTAAATACACAGATTTGTTCATCTTTAATTTGTTGATATGTTTTCAAACTAAGTATTATGAATCTTTACATAAAACATAATTCATCTAGCCAAAATCATGCTCGAGGTTATGATTTTCATTAACTAGTCAGGTGCCCGTGTTTTTGCTAAAAAAAAAGGAGAAAAACTCAACAATATGCAAAACGTAAAAAAATAAGAGTATATATGTGCAAGAAATCAAGAAAACTAAGAGTCAAAAACATTTTAAAACTATGCAATCTAAAGGGGTAAAATGTAAAATATGAGTTGAACCCATCACTCGTCAGTTATCATCCCTCAAGATTACAAGAGGGTTTTCTCAAAAGGATGGAACCATAAAATATGAGGCGATAGGTCATCACTCATCACCACATATATATAGGATTTTTAGTAGTAGAGATTTATGCAACTCCTCTCCAAAATCTTAGCAAAATTAATTTATGGCCTACACCTATGAAGTAATCAAAACAGACACTACCTTGTTATATGGTTCTGGAAGGATTATACGATGCAAGACTTTTATCACATCAAACTAGATATTTCGGAATCGCATAGCTGATGGTCAATCACTCAATTACACAAACGGAGATGGGGATGTAGTACGTCTGAACTTCGTTAATCTTGACAGCAGATAAAGTGTGTACAATGAGATGTCAGACGGAGAGCTTTATGTCCATTTTTGATATAGCGAAGAGAGAAATTTGTAACGGCATCTAGCAAAATAATTAAGGTCCTCTTTGATGCCTTGTTTAGTTTAGATTTTATTGGGTTTGTAATTTTTATTATTTTTTATAAACCATTCGTTTTAATTTTTGAAAATATTTTTTCTGAACTTTGTACGTTTTTTTCCTCAAAGATCTCAATTTTTTTAAATAATTTATTTAGCCTTTTCATAGCATTTTTAAAGAAGGTCAAAATTTTCTAACTAAAGCTAAACAAGGCATTAAAGGGGACCTAAATTTAGGATGCCCTACAACCAATTTTGTCGGTTAAAACAATCAGAAGCCCAGGGCGAACTCTTGTGTGCATGCAAGCTAGTTCAAGCTTTTAAGGCCAATCGCTCGATCATGTCATGGTCAGGGCTTCCCTAAAATACAAAAGGCGTTTGCATATGGTGCAGGATCCGCATCCATCTCTTGCTAACCCTGAATTTGTCAGGTGAATCACAATGATTAGAAGGGACACCATGTAAGGAACAAATCAGACAAATTAATGGTAATGACTAATGATCTGGTAGATTAAGCCGAAGCGAAGCATCCTGTTTGCCTTGAGCAAGCGAAATTTAATTTATTCATGTTTCCCTTAAGGTAGGCAAAGTTAATTTATCGACATTGCTTACCGTCGGACGTCCGTTGTGCATCGGACGCTGGCATGACCCATCATGTGGCCCGTTGAAAACCGTCTTCGGCGCAGTCTATTGCAACTGACCGCACACTTCTTTCTCCGATTGCGCAGCACGTGGCAATCAACTGCTTAGCCACTCCGGTCACTTTGTATTTGAAGGCTTTGTTTGTTTTGGCCGAAAGTTGATGAAAATTTTAATATGAAAAAAACTTGTGATCACTTGAGAGACGTTTTAGAGAGTCCAAAAAATTGTGAAAAAAATTTAGAAACTCTAAGAAAAACTATTTAAAACCCCATAGAAATAATTGTAAAATATTGTAAAATTTGGTTTGTGAAAAATTAATAAATTTTAATTTAATTTAAACTAAAAAGAACAGTGCCTAACTCTGCACTCTCCAGCTGCTTCCCCAATTTTTTCAATTCAATTTCGCGAGCATGCGTCTGTTCATCGGTGGTTGTGGGCTCCGTTGGCCCCTATGCCGGGCAGTTCCTCATGGCGGTGGGTTCCGGCTACTCCAACACCATGCGATCTCTCCACGGCGGCGGGATCCGGTGAATCCAACGGTGGCCAGGTGCTCTCCATTGCTGTTGCTGCTGTTCAATCCTGCCGGGCTCCATCGCCGGGTTGACCTAGGAAAGAGCGTTGCACTTTAACAACTAGGGTTTGTTGTGGTAAAACATTGAGTTCTATATGTTGAAATATTTGGTCCTATCTGTTAAAATATTTACGATTTTTCTCCACGGCAATGTTTAATTTGCCGTACTAAAACATTTGGTTATACTTACCGAAACATCTGGTTCTATTTACTGAAATATTTTTAATAAATATTGAAACATTTATGTTTTTGTCACTGAAATATTTGGTAATGCTTTCTGAAACATTTTGTTTCTATCTGCTAAAACATTTTTTTAGTAAACGTTGAAACATATTTATTTTATTCGATCAAAACATTTGTTTTGCTCTACTAAAACATTCATTTACACCTATAATAACATTTAATTCCACTAAAATTTTTATTTTATCCTTGTGAAACTTTTATTCCTGCTCGTGGATGCTGTCGATCGACTACCACATGGAGACCATGTGAGAGTAAAAAGCCATAGAGATTCTTTCATAACTGAATAAATAAAGGATATATATAAGACGAATTAGTTTAACAAGATAGTTACATGTTACTCCGTTAACAACAGCCATGTACATATAGCCCGTTAAGAGGGGTATGTCCTGACGGACGCTTGTGAGCTCTGGCCATCAACTCGTCGAGGCGTGTTAGTGTAAGATCAAGCCTCCCATGGGCTAATTGATTTTGGTAATTGATGGCAACAAGGCCGTACAGCTGGAACGCCAAGGATAAGGACATGGCAACTAGGCCGTACAGCTGGAACGCCAAGGATAAGGACTTTTGTTTTTATATTTCTTCTGATTTCCCTTGTGTGCGTCTGATGAGGACATCAATGACGTGGTTGCCCAAGACGGGAGGACGTCGAACTCGCTGCCGGGTCCGGTTCGGACTGCCAGGACCAGCGCACCTTCAAACGGATTCCCAGATCACATACGACATCCAAATGAGTCAAATAAGGACTCTACGGAAAGATATCGAGATAAGCTTTCCAACGGATCCAACCACGCCTCCAAATTCCATCCGAGTCAACAGGAATCATGAAAACAATCTGACGGGCAGAAACTGTCCGGCGCTGCGTCGCCATATTTTTGGGCCCAAAGCCTGTGTACCCCTAGAGTTAGGGTTGAGTACGTGTGGGCACCTGTTTGGGCACCCCTCCTCTGGCCTCCGCCCTATATAAGTCCCACGCCGTGCTACGTTTTAGTCGGGTTTTGTTTAGTTTATTTCGTCACTGTCATGTGAGATTTCGCCTTGTTCTTTTTAATTGAATTTAAACTAAAAGGAACAAGGCCGAAGTCTCCGCTCTCCAGCTGCTTCCCCAATTTTTCCAATTCAATTTCGCGAACCTGCGTCTGTTCATTGGTGGCTGCGGGCTCCGTTGGCTCCGATGTCGGGCACGGCTCCTCCCGGTGGGCGGTGGGCTCCGGCTACTCCAACACCATGCGATGCGATCTCTCCACGGCGGCGGGATCCGGTGAATCCAACGGTGGCCAGGTGCTCTCCATTGCTGTTGCTGCAGTTCAATCCAGCCGGGTTCCATCGCCGGGTTGACCTAGGAAGGAGTTGAGTAGATGGAGCAGTAGAGTCTGCAGCGGGCAGGCCGCAGCGTGCGACGGCTTCGGGCACACGCCCAGGAGCAGGGCATACGTACGAGTGGATTGTTTTGCGGGTATTCGCGAACCAGTTTGCTTCATCAATCTTAGGCACTGTTTTTTTGAGCTGATCTGAATGGCTGAACAACTGAATGGCTGAAATGACTGAACTTCGAGAGCTTCTCGAGGTAGTCTCGAGTTTTGGATACATTTTGTTTGATTTGCTTTTTAAAGCGTTAGAACCCACTTTCAAAACAACGAAAAAATGGCTCAAAAAACTCAAAACATATATTTTTCAAAACGTAGATAAGTCGTTAAGCTGTTAAGCTAAAAAAACTAGACCTTAGTGTATTTTAATAAAGTAAACGGGTTCACGGGTACCCGTGAAGCAAGCCACTTGCATCCCTACCTAAGAGGCCAGAGGTTGAAGAAGAGCGTTGTACTTTAACAACGTGGGGTTTGTTGTGGTAAAATATTGAGTTCTATTTGTTGAAATATCTGGTCCTACCTGTACAAATGTTTACGATTTTTCTCCACCGCAATGTTTAATTTGTCGTACTAAAACATTTGGTTATACTTGCCGAAACATCTGGTTCTATTTACTGAAATATTTTTAATAAATATTGAAACGTTTATGTTTTTGTCACTGAAATATTTGGTAATGCTTTCTAAAACATTTTGTTTCTATCTGCTAAAACATTTTTTTAGTAAACGTTCAAACATATTTGTTTTATTCAATCAAAACATTTGTTTTGCTCTGCTAAAATATTTAGTTACACCTATAATAACATTTAATTCCACTAAAATATTTATTTTATCCTTGTGGAACTTTTATTTCTGCTTGTGGATGCTGTCGATCGACTACCACATCCAAAAGCCGTCAAGACTAGCACCGGAGACCAGCTTGACAACTACCATGTACATTAGGCTTGATCAAACGTCGGGCCGAGCCGGGCTTGGAAAAGCCCGGTCTCGCGGGACCAGGCCTGAGCCTGGCCCGACCCGGTGCGTCCGGCTCTAAAATCAAGCCCGAGCCCGGCCCAAAGCCCGATGACCCGACCCGACCACGGTTTAAATCGCGAAAAACTCAGACCTGGGCCCGGCCCGACGGCCGGGCTCCAGATTGAGGCCCGAGCCTGGTCCGATGCACCGGTCAGGCCGAGCTAGGTTCGGACTGGGTTGCTGGGCTGGGCTTCATATGACATAGCCCCGTTGAGAGGGGTATGTCTCGAAGGACGCTTGTGAGCTCTGGCCATCAACTCGTCGAGAAGCAAGCACAAGCACATTTACCTCGACGTGAATGAAACCTACATTTTTTTTTCTTTATCGACGGCTCTTTCTTCCCTATCTCGTCTAGAACATTTTTCAGCTGTCCAGACTCGTGTGGTTTCCTGCAGCTGCGACATGTAATCAGATCGATGTGTGCTTCCCATTGGCCATTGCCAATAGCAGGTGGCACAGGTTAGCGTCGCTTTTGGATAAAGGGTTGTTGCTTTGTGCTAATCAAGGACGATTAATTAGATCATGGCCATCCATCCAACCATCGTTGTCCTCTGCTGTGATGATAGGTGAGATGGATGCGGCTCTGCACGTCTGCACTGCACTGCATGCAGGGTTGATACTGAGCAGATCGAAAGGACAAGGGGCTGGGGAATTAATCGACAGGTCCTGACGTATTCACGGGGCAGCCATGGCTTCTGATTCTCAGTGCATTTAATATTTTAATTAGCGCCTGCCCCTATCCTTAAGGAATGATTTATCATTAGGAGTATTTTTTTTTAAGCGTACGATTGGTACGATCCACGTTCTCGTGGACTGAAGTCATTTTTTTTTATTTGTTGGAAAGTTAAACTTTTAGAGCTTTTAAATTGGAGGATCTCGTTTTTTTAAAGTATTAATTGCGGGGATTTGGATTCGGTTTCATAGATATAAGATGCTTTTAAAGTGAGATCAATATTTTTATTGTTTTCGTGGGAATTTAGACCTAGGTGATGGGCTTCACAGCCAAACACTTTACCAGTTACCACCTACAGTTCTTCGTCTGCCTTATTTTTGTTAGACTTGGTTTCAAGAGTTTTGAGGAGTTTCTGTAGGGAAAAAACGGCTCGGTAAACAAAGGTTTTGGATTTATGATATTGGTAAAACTAGTAACTAGGATTTCTTTTGTATGGAGAAAATGGCGGTGGGCGGTTATTTCATGACCATCAGTCAAGATGCCGTTGCCAACAGCCCAACACTGTCCCTCTACTGTCAGGTATTTTTAAGAAGCTGTTAGTTTAATTCATTCAGTAAATAAAAATTCATTAGCGCCCTGTATTTTTTTAAAAAAAGATACATTTCTAATTAAAACTTATAATTCTCTACACTCATGGACAAATATTCAAGGTTATATCAAATGCACTCAGTGTCTACCGGCCGTCTAACACTGGCCTAGCTTGCTAGCTATACGAGCAGATCGTTGGATCAAGAAAAAATTGAAGAGACCACAATATATTTGGTGCATTTGAAAGTATCCATAAGTCATGTGCCAGCCGCGCGCCAGCATCCATAGGCTTGTGAATTGTGATATAGCCTACTTGATTGGAGCCGTTTTAATTTTAGTCGATAATATTGACCTTTGTTTAATTTGGAGCTTGTTTCGCCTTATAGCCTGAGCAATCGACTGGTAAGAATTTTTTTTTGATAAAGAAATAGTTATAACTTTCTACGTCCATTTTTTTTTATAAAGAAATAGTTATGACCGTATATCAAGTAAGTGCGTAACTGCGTATACGGACAATATATTGGAACCAGAATGATTATTCTAACAACAAAAATATGAAAACATTTAGTAGTAATCTGTCATTCACTTTTCAAACATACATGAAAAACAATCATGGCGACGATCTCAAGAGAGTGATATGCTTGGAAGACTTCTTCTTGTTCATCCTTCTTAATTTTACAGCAATGTCCGATGATGCAGCCTATCTGGTGACCGTTAGAGATGTATAGCATGAAAGAAAGTTAGATAGAACATTTTTTTGATTGGCATGCATTGATGATGTGTAAATATAACACGTTTTATTATCTTTTTAAAAAAGTTAACTGCACCATATTGCTCGGAGATTCGATCATCCAGCGAAAATAAGATTGCTTGATGACGTCAATCGCCTCACCGTCCGATTACGACCATGTACCAATGTACCATTAATATAGCAGTGATCGATAGAAGCGAGCGATACGTTGATATCTTAATTAACTAGCTCAACACACGTGTTTAATTTGTAACACATAAATACCTAGTATCTGAAAAACCTTCCTTATAAAATAAATACACTAAAATAAAAAGTTAGTCAAATAAATATAAAATACTCTTATGATATGTCTTGACCGTTAGATAAAAGTGATGGATGACATGCCATCGTTCACCACAGGACACTAGCTAGCTAGTGGACATTTTTTAAGTGATTTCTAGCATCTGGATAAAACAAACTAAATCTAATTTCATGTAAAATTCTAAAGCAAATAATACAATATCAAGTGCACGCTTCGATGATATTTAATTCCACCCCATTATTGAGAAAAGAATGGCATGGCGTTGCAGCCATTCAAATGATCGAGTATATATAGTAATCCCGCATGCACTACATGTAATTACCCCCTAGCTATGAGGAAAGCTAATGCGTTAGAGATTAGTAATAAATATTTTCCCACTGAAAAACAAATAATTTTGGATCGTCCTGCAGGTTTCTTCAAAGCACAGGACATCAGGACGCAGGGGACAGAACATGTGTGGTGTGGCCGTGTGCACACTTACTTTACGTACAAGAAACAACGCAAAATTGAATGAAAATCTAGCATGGACGATGGAGTCTTGAATGGAAAGAAATTAAGTGTCATTTTCCCCCATTACTTTGAAGCGACCTGAAGAAATATATGATCCAGGTTGCCTTCCCGAAAAGTAAGACGGCAAAGAGTACTGCAAGACAAATCACACATAAATATGTACGGAACATGAGAAAACTCCACCCTAATTCCTTATTTTTAACGCTCGCTAACTCAGCTTAATTTGTTCACCGATCGATATATTCCGACGATTTAATTTTGTACCGATAGCCCCGATAATGCTTAATTAGATAACCTATATGGCCACTGAAGACGTGAAAACTCTACCCGCACCAATCTTGACAGGAGAGGAACACAAGAAAAAAAGGTTGCTTTGAAGTTTTTGAAATGAGATATATATACATTTTCATGCATATTTACTTTCGCAGTGACAATAAAATATATAACTCTAGTTTACTCCCTCCGGTATCTCTGGAAACTTGATGTCCTGGATGTTAACATAATCTTCTTCTTTTTTTGAGCAAACGGACAGGAGAACTGTCATGTATTGATCAAAAATAGGAGAAGAAAGAGGTGGGGGCCGGGAGACATTGGCCCCTCCCCCGTGAGCCGAATGGGACAAAATTAACTAATTACAAAACGAGATACCGGAATGCCTTTTAGACGAATGTTAACACAATCTTTAAAATGTATATTTGATTACTAATTATCATCGCGATTTATTTATATTATCCACAAAAATTATGATACTATGAATGCCTTTTATACGAATCTAAATGTATAGTTTTGATCACGTGCTCAATCCAATTAGTTTAAAATAATTTAGAAAATAAAATTTCAAAACTTTAACTTAAAACATGTCTAAAATACCATTTTTTGGAACTGGATGGGGTAATGTATGCATTTTTAAACAGTAGTATCGTATGCATTTATTCCCTTTTTTCACTTTCTACCATAAAAACACGCTGAATCTTGCTCTTGTTGAACGGTCGTAGACAAGATCACTAATGATGACGGTGCGCTAACTAATGGCGGTGGTCATGGCCGTAGCTAGCAGGCCTCTCTCAAGAGAGATGAACATCTCCTAGCTCCAAAATTCAAACCTGAGATGGACCATGGTGTGGTCTCAGTGGAGGATAATTAAACTTGCTCATGAGATCATTACTTGGTAAAATACTTAGACATGGTGGCCTTGCTAAAATACCTTGCTTGATCAATTTCTTTGTGCCCAAAGTTTCACCAAAAAAACGTGGCAAGATTTAGACATGAGGGAACAGGCAATACCTTATACCACCTCTGAAAAGTAAGATACCCCCTCCATTCTGAAATAGTTGTCGTTTTAGACATGTCCTAAGTCAAAGTTTTATCTATAAAATAATTCTAAACCATTTAGTTTTGAATCATAAAACTCAAATAGATGGATTCGTTTCGAGTAGAACTTTCATAAAAGTACAATTTTAATGCATGTTAAAAATAAATTACAATAGTTTTTAGTGCTCAAAGTTACATTTTGGAGACCGTGTCAATATTTAAAACGACAACTATTTCATAACGGAGGGAGTATAAGACATGAGGCTAGACATATCTCGTCCTAAATGTCCTAAATATATATGCTGTATAAACACTCGGACATACCATGCAAGGGGAATCAAGCATCAAAATAGGAAAATTAGATGCTCAACTATAGATCTAACCAAGAGTAAAAAAAAACAATATAGATCTAGCTAGACAAGTGCGTATATAATGTTCCGTCAGCCGCCGGAATTGTCGTCGTCGGCGCCTCCGGCAAGAACAGAGGAATGAACACACACACTCACACAGCACACAGGGGAGCAGAACACAGCAATTTGGTGCGGTTCAACTTACCGCTTTTCTCAGACTTTGTATTACCTTAAATAAAGCCAAAACAATTACACCTACTAGTAACTGACTACACCATCCGTTTCATGTAACATGCGTCCACAGAAGCTGTGCCATCCCACAGCTGAAGCATGCCGTACGCAGCGGATGGTAACTGACTCAAGCATTATTCCTGGAGTTTTGGAGCCCAGCCGAAACTTACATGCAGCTTCTCATTCACCCCGTTTGCATGCAACGGCTGAAACTCCCGGCTAATTAAGAGCTAATACTAAACTTAAGGAAAACAAGTAACCGATGCAAGTAACCGATGCAGGATTATTAACATATAATTGTCATGCCATGGTGTAGTTTTATCAATTTCTTTTCGCTTCCTTCAACTTTATGTAATTCTATTTATACGTTTTACTTATGGTCTTATCGTACATGTAGGATTGTTATCCCGCACATGTAAGGATTGAATTATGATAAAAACCGACATGTTACAAAGGTAGTAATTGTCAAAATAATAAAGGTATAAAGTAAGTAGTTGTCTATGATGGTATCCGTGAAAACAGCTCTGTAGTATGGCAAACATTTAATTTTTATCTAGTGGACGACATAAAGTATATACCATTGTGCATATAATGGTTGTTTATACCAGTTTAGAATATATATATCATATATGTTAATATTATATGTGAGAAAATCTATTTAGCATCAATGCAAGTGGTTATATTTATAATTGCTAAGGCACAACATATGGCATTAGAACGAAGGTTTGCGTTTGGCGCTAATGCATTTACCTCTTTACTTGCAACTTACAATTTGTCAGCCCGTACATGAAAAGAAAACAATTAGAAGTAAAGAGTGGCTTATTACTTTCAGAAATATTCATCTTAGCATCTACAAATATTTTATAGTGCAAAAAAATAGCTTACACCACTTACTTAAAACCGTTGAACTTGTGGAGGGGTAAATAAGCAGGGAGTTGACCCCTGAAACAAATGCAATTTTGTTTCAAAAAGGAAACATTTTTAAGGGATTGACACGTACCAAAACGACAAGTGATCGCGCAACCATTATTTGACATGATGTTACATGCTAGCATCAGGAGCGAAGTACACTCTTCATGGCAGGTGCCAGGCAAACGACGTGGCACACAAACCAGCAACAGCAAGGTAAGACGTCAAAGTCACATGCCACTATGCCAGTGCTCTTTCACTGAAGTCTTTCCCAGTCCTCTCTCGAGACAAACATGGGAAAACTCTTATCAACGGCCATACACTATTTGCCCGTTGAAAAGAAAACAATAATGAAAATTAAGGCACTATTTACGTTTCAATATCCCAAATAAAAAGTTTGTGAACTGGTCACTCTTTTTTTAGCATCAATTACGCGACTGAGACTTTTTTCACGCGTGGTTAGCGCAAAAAATTGAAATAGGCAAAAGACTCTTAAAAGCATCTCCAACAAAGCATGTATAATATTGTAACAGATATAGAGGGATTGCTGCAGGAAGAAAATCTAATCTTTTGAAGTGTAATGTAAATTGTGAATTTTTTTAAAAGGATGGATATAGGAGACAATAGTATTCTAAAGGGGGGACATAGAGGGACAGTTGGTGATTCTCTTAGGACACTTTGCACGATGGGTGAAGACTTATCATTTTGAAATACCCAAAAAGACTTTCATATTCAATACCCAAAAACACTTTGCACGGAAAAGAACTTTTGTGTAATTTGGAATAGGACTTTTCGGGAAAAAAAAAACCCAAAAAGAAACACAGAAAGCATTTCATATTCAATAACACTGATTTTAATCTTATGACTTTTTAGCTTGTTTATACAATTTAAACAACAAAGATGATAAGTAATAATCTAGCAATGGCATATTCGAAAGCGGTCACTGAATGATGGCCCGTAAAGAAGAACAGGACTTTCTACAGTCGCATATAAATATTTCCTACCAAACCAAGGCCCAAACTAGTCTACCGTCCTTCGTGTCCACCCATCGAACGCTTCTAGCTTCGCGGCCACCTGTATGATCTTGTTATCTCAACATAGCTGATCATTGATTTGATGATGCGTGATTACGCAAGCTAATATCAAATCACGCCTACGTACCCCCCAACTTGTCGAGTTCATCTTGATCTATTTGCTTAATGGGTAAGCCAATCAGATGGCTCGATCACACCAGAAGACATAAAGAGAATCAGATTTGGCAGGCCAAGTCATGAACCATTCTGCAAGGAAAATAAACATCACTTGTATGTGCAAATTTATGATTCTTATCTTTTTGTGTGCTTATTCTCTGTTTAATAAAAATGGCTTGTAATCTGAGTTCACTCTTTTTTAGAAGTATCTCAAAAGTATGCCTCAAAGCTTTAAAAAACAAGATAAATGAGATGGATTTGACTCTTGAGGCCACCTTATAAAGCTAATAAAGTTCAGTTTTCTAACCGATAAAAAGATAACTTGAAAAGAACGACCACTTAGCATTGTTCTTTTGAGCATAAATTGACGGTAGATTATAATCTGAAAAGGGTGCGAACCCTCAATAGAGGGTTTGAAGAACATAAAAAAACTTAAAATTGGTTTTAGACTATAATAAATTTCTAAATGTAGATTTCAATTTTAATTTAACATGAAAAGAACATGAAATATATCTGTACTATAAAAATTCCCTTATAATGATGATTAATGGGTGATGCCACACTACGCTAAAATCATCTTTCTATGTCATCCGTAGCAATAAGCTGATCTTATATATTGAGCCTCTCAAAATTCTTATGGTGAGAGTACAACCATAGTATACGTGTGTTGACCTCTGCCACCATCTTTATTCCACGTGCTCATTCTTATTGAGTGTTGAATATCATTTATGGTCTAAAGAGTATGGCATGCTCGCTCGTAGTCTCACGGTAGAATTTGGATCTTTTTAACCTAGGAAAGCATGGGCGTCCAGTTCTAAAAAAGCATGATATTTTAGTCACGTTGTAAATCAAAACTTCAAAATTTTTACATAAAAATATTCCAAACTATCCAGATAGTACACTTGAAAATCATACATATTAGATTTGTCATCTCTGATAAATTTAATAAATAAATTACGGCGATAATTAGTAACCCAACGTGTATTTTAAAGACCGTGCCAATGTCTGAAGCATGGAGTTTTCACTGTCCGGAGATGAGAGCATCCCCAGCAGGGCCTTTAAATTTTCCTCCATCGCTACAGTAATCGCTACAGTGCTTGCTACAGTGCTTCCTGCTACTCACATGGGCCAAATTCCCTCCTAATGCATTTGAAAATTTTTGAAATAGAGGCCATTTTAGGGGATGTGATGGGGATGCTCTGAGAGTACTATGCAGATAAATAAAAAAGTAGGACTTATTCATCTCCCAGTCAATTTTCTAAGCCGTTGATCAAGCATCTCTATAGGGCACATAAAAGATCCAACGAACATCTACATATACGAGAAAATTGACTGGAAGATAAATAAGTCTCGGTCGTCTTATAACTTGCAAAGGTGGAAAAAGTAATTAGGGAATTGGTGCTAACTAACCCAATTTCCACCTGGCCGGTCAAAATCGCCCCACAGCCAAAAGGCAGGGAGGCATGGCATCAGCCGTGGCATCCTGATCGCCCCCACCCTCCCGCTCCCCGCACCCGGCCGGGCGGTAACCTCACCGCCGGCCCCACCGCCTCCCCGACAAACAGCAGGCCCGACCCGACCGCCGCCCCTGCCCGCGACCCACGCCCAAACGCACGCCCGCTCACACCCCCACCCCCTCTCACTGCTGCAGAAGCGAAGCTGCGCGGCGGCGACGACTCGGGGCGCGGAGCGGCGGCATCGCCGGGGAGGGGGCGGCCGAGGCGCTTGGCGATCTCCTTCTTGTTCTGGAGCGCCTTCTGGGAGGCGGCGCGGTTGGGGTCGAGCTGGCGGAGGCCGGCGAAGAGGACGAGGCAGCTGAGGGCGGCGCTGGCGGCGTAGAGCACGAGCTCCTGCACGAAGCGGGAGGAGTCGGACGACCGCATCGCGAAGGAGGAAGGAGGGATTGAGGAGTGGTGGTGGTGGTGGAGGAGGGGGAGGGGAAAGGGGAGGAAGACGAGGAGGTGGAGGGGAGGGGAGGCGATTGATATCTCCTGACTGTGATTGGCCCGACAAACGCGGTGGCCTGGAACTTGGAGGAGGGGTTTGCTTCTGCCTTCTGTCCTGGCCTTTGGGCTTCGGGTTCCTTCTTCTTGGGCCTTGTCTGGCCTTCTCGACCGCGTTGCGCTGTGCCGCCACGGCCGGAACACACAGGTCGGCGGCGGTGGGCCTTGTTCTTCTCAGCTTAAATTAAATTAAATTTCTACTATCTTAAAGCACCTTGTGGTCGTGGTGGTACTGCCAACTTATAATCCGGACCATCCACCGCACGCTGTGACATCTGCTCCGTTCGATCTATTCCCACACTTGCCCACTTGTAGCAAAGAAGTCCATGTGCCGGCCTTCACTCCATCTCTTTGCTTCCCCGTAACGTTCACTCGGCGGGTAGGCGTCATGGCCGAGTTGGCACGTCCATGGAAATTTTGTGGCCAGCCGTGGTCGTGGACAATAGAGCCCACGGATCCATGCATCTGGCTCCGTGTGTAGTGTGTACACAGTGATCCATACACAAGTCCATCTATTTTGACAGTCTAAGAGCATGAGCATTAGGCTCCCTGTCACCTGCGGCCGGCATCGCGAGCGTGTGTGCTCAGGAAAAAATTTTGAACGCGCACACTGCCGGGGCTGGGCGGGCTGCTGGGCCGTTGATTAATCACTGATGCCGGTGGGTGATGGAGGCAGAGCTAGGGATGCTCTAAACCGTCCGTCCTAAAACAAAAACGTCTACCCTAATTTTAATCAACGGATGATCGTCGACCATAAGTTGTCAACCATAATGGTAATGATCGACGACAAACCGCCAACCCTATTATGGTCGACCATCTTTTCCTGGCCGTCCACTGTGATAAGCAGAACTGATAGCGTCCTTCTGTCAACTCTTGGTCAACAAAAAAGTTAGCTATCTAGCATAATTTAAAAGTTCTGATTGATGATCACCCTCTGCCTGTCCGCCCTACTTTAAATTTATGGTCGACGGATGGAGGCTTGCCATCTACCATAAGCTCCAAAGGGGCGCCACCGTGGCAGCCCTTATGGTGGACGGTCAGACTCTGGCAGTGTACCAAATGGCGGCCAAACTTTGGGCGTCAACCATATGGTGAAGTTATGATTGACGACCAGAGCCTGGCCGTCTACCATAAGAAGCGTTGTAAAATTGCAAATTCGCACGCTGCCGTCGACCAAGAGGCAAATTCGCACGCTATTGCGCACCTCCAGCGGGTGTTGCACCTGTAGGAAACACCCATATACCACATAACCTATATTCACCACGTCTTCACCATATCAATCTAGACTTTCATCACATGCACATCGAACATCACATATTAAACACATTCACATACACATTGTATATATAAATCCATCGAGACGGCATATACCAAAATTATCCTCAAAACGATACAAACAACATTGTCTATCAAGTCGACATACACAAACGCTAACCCCAAACCAACATACACAGATATTGTCCAACATTCTCCTCACCTGCCATGCTGTCAAAGCGACGACTCAAGTAGGGTGGAAGGCCAAATGTTGTGCCTTCATCGCATAAAAAAATCGCCTCGGTTTGCTCAACGCTATGGTGGCGTTGCCACAATGTTGGACATCGATCTTGAACAGGTGTTGCCGACCTAGATTGTACGTAGATGGCTTAAATTCTACAATTGTGAACTATTATATGAATATGTGTAGAAAATATGAATTGCCCCTCCGAGTGGCCGACAAGGCGCATTCTATGGATAATAGACCGGCCACAGGGTGGAGCAGGAGACAATGGTGGGTGAGGAAGTCCTTTGTGCCGTGACATAGGGAGTTCAAAAGTGTGAGATGTGTTAATTTAGTATACCATACTAGTATAAAGTGAGATATAGAATTACCCGTGCGAAGCCGATCACGGTAGGTTATATAGAATTAGCTACAGCATTAATTGGATCGAAATTTGAGTTTAGGGGCTGTTTCGTTTGCCGCCATCGCGTGCCATTCCAACGCAGGGGCGTTGACTGCGATTTGGCCGCCGCTTGGTTCGCCGCCAACGCACGGCGCCATCTCCCTCGCTCGCCCTCGGCCCAGCTGTCAGTGGCTCGGCGGCGCGGCGTTGGCACGCCATCTTAGGACGGCCGATTTGGCCGCCACCGGATGGCAAGGCGCGCCGCCGCCTTGCCATCCGGTGGCATGCATGGTGGCCGATGGCGCCCAACCAAACAGCCCTTTAGAACGTGGCTACCATTACGCATGCCTTGAAACCGGTACAGATTGAAGGCGTGGGCAGCGCAATTCCGCGCGTACGATAGAGATGGATAGAGGTGAGAGAGATGAGGAAATCTTCTGCGGCAAGCTCGATCGAACAAAGTCTTATATATGCAGTACTAGCTACCTAAGTTGACTATTCACTGTGCATTCGATCGCTAATAATTTCCTAATGAGAACATATCCTGTGCAAACGGGGTTTCCGTGCAAACGCCGTGCAAACCAACTAGCAAAAGTCATGAAAAATTCTGAAAAAATCATACACGTACTTCAAGTCATACTCCACCTATATATAAAATTTCAAGTTCAAATTCGTTATATTTTAGCAGTAACAAAAAAGAGAAAATTCTGACAGATTTTTTAGTATAAATCTGTCAGAATTTTCTCTTTTTTGCTGTGCTTTAAATATAACGAATTTGAACTTGAAATTTTATATATAGGTGGAGTATGACTTGAAGTACGTGTATGATTTTTTTTAGAATTTTTCATGACTTTTGCTAGTTGGTTTGCACGGCGTTTGCACGGGAAGGCCGTTTGCACAGGATATGTTCTCGTGCTTAGAAGGCTTTAGTTGGGAGTAAGCTTATTTTATTTGCGTAAAGCCAAGTTTATATGATTTTGGAAACATCATAACTTGCATCAACTAGAATTGGATCTTATTAATACCAATCATGGGTTTCCATCTTAACAATGCACCCAAACATAATTAACCAACCATGCACACTAGCCAACCCTTAATCGACCAACTCTCATCCAAATACACAACCCACAATCGACCAACTCTTGTTCAAAACACAACCAGCATAACAGATCACCACAATCCATACCAGCTTATATACAGTTAGCACACGAACTAACCAACCCTCGATCATAAACCCGACCAGTTTAGACAATCACCATACAACTGATACTTTCCAGACTTTCTCCTTGTTGCCCCCAACCAATCCTAGTTCTGCCATCATTCCAGGATTTGGCGAATCCTGTTGCGGACCACACATGCCATGGCATGATCACCCCGGCCTAGTAGGGTTGCCGGCCCACACTAGCCGACCGTCATCCTGGGGATGTGTGGCCATTATCACCCTCGGTGATGGCTAATGCCGGTCCCCTATCGAGACTGGTCCCAGAGGGCTTTCGTAGAGTGCTCACCCCTGGCGATCCAAGTCCGGTGCTCCGCGCGATGGCAACGCGTTATGTTGGAACCAACCTGGCAGCGATCTTTCCGCTACGTGTGTGTATCCGCGCTCCTCCTGGGTAAGCCCTAGCT
>SPJY01020745.1:2259699-2342843 GCA_005191435.1 Raddia distichophylla
TTCTTCTTCCTTGTTCTAGATGGCCTCATTGAAGAACACTACTGCTATTGACGAGGCAGGGCTGGTCACTGCCCTCATCGAGTTGTTGTCATATCTGGAGTACCCCCCACACCTGTACCCACCTACAGGTGTGAGTTCGAGATCGAGAGACAATGTCCCCATTGGCAGACCAAGTTAGTCATCCAGCCCAAGCGTCCTGCGCAAGAGGGGGAAACGTTGGAGTTCATAAGCTTCAATGAAGATGAGACAATCGGACGGCAGGAGGCCGCCCGGCTCGCTATACTCCATATCGCGGCAACCAACCGGTCTCGCTTGGAGGACTCCCAGTTTCGACAGGCCCTGCATTCATGTCTAAGGATTGCTTGCTGGGTAGCCGCGTACTCATTAGATTGCTCGCGGACATATTTTGTATTCAGATTTCGGCCAGGATCGGGAAGGCCCTGTCGACGAGGGAGCTCAAGACTAGCTAAGGTGTCCGGGTCGACACCTTGGAATTTATCGTAGTTATTTAATTGTGTTACTCTGATGTTTCTGCTTATTGTTTAATCCTGTATTGGACTATCAACTGGTATGCCAGTTTGCTTTTGTAATAAAATACTATGGTTTACTCTTAATTCACTTTAATTAAATATACTGTGATGATTCCACCGTGTTGTCCATCACGAGATACTAAACTGGGATTAGTATCGACTCGTGATGCTGGATTCCCATTACAAGTACTGGGGTCACGACAGCTAGTTGGCCACCTGTGTAGACGATTGTGATGGTTTTGGATTCTGGTGCCTCGGAAGGCTACCCAGTTAATACATCCGTGCGTTGGATACGCGGAACACCTCCGATTAAGCCGCGAGGCTGCCTTCTTCTCTTCGTCTTGTGCTTCACCGTGATGGGGTGTGTGTAAGGTGTTGTTGGTGACGGCAGGATACGTGGGGTAACACGGCCCACGCAGTGCCTAGCACAGCCGTTGTATGGCTATGCCAGCCCGTGTCGCTTGAATTTGTGTCTTCAGGCTTCACGTTGGTGTAGTTGTACTTGGGAGATGCACGGATTTGCACTTGACGTAGAGTTGGAGTAGACAGCTTGTTGGTGTCATCGGGGATGTTCTGACGTGTCCGGGGTTGGATGTTGACATTGACGGTCTTGATCACCATCGTCTTGATTTTTGTTGGAGCGGAGTGTATGTCGGTACCGTGGAATTGAGATCTCCACGACATCGTTAGCCTTCAGGGTCTTGTTCACCTTTGGGACGGTGTTTATTGGAGCGAAGTGTAGATCGGTACCGTGGAATTGGGATTTCCACGATACCGTTGACCTTCAGGGTCTTGTTCACATTCGGGGCTATGCTAGTTGAACAGAACGTCGGTGCCATGGAATCGGGATCTCCACGATACCGTTGGTCTTCAGGGTCTTGTTCACCTTCGGGTCTTGATATTGGAGCTGCTCCTCCCTAAGGGAAAGTTCGTCGTTAGGAGGTACGTCGGCACCGTGGAATTGGGATCCCCACGACACCGCTAGCTTTCGGATGTGTTATTGTTGGGGCGATATGTAGATTGGCACCATGAAATTGGGATCTCCACGACACCGCTGGCCTTCAGGGTGTTGTTCACCTTCAGGCCGTGTTTGTTGAACGGGACGGCATCCCGTTAAGGTAGATGTAGGAGCAGGTCCCATCAGTGTCGACGGAGTTGCTGGAGAAGGTCGCCGGGTGGCCCCGTGATCGTTAACAGAGTCGCTTGGTAGTCGGTCTTCGACTTTGGATGCTCGTTTGCCGTGTAGCTGCTCGTTGCCGTGTAGCACAGATATTTATACGTGTATACACCTTGCATGTATTTCTTCCGCTAATCACGTTGATCAGTAGGTTAGCGTTGGTATGCATGCATCATGCATGTACGGGCCATGCACTATAAGGAGGCATCAATTTGCTTCAAGTTCTTGGCAGCCACCATACTGTACTCCGGACGTGCTTGCACTCCTATGGCCAGTCAAGCCGACGCCGACATTGATGACGCTCGGGCAGCTGCCGCGTAAAGGTGCCGTTGTGCCGGGCTTGTATGCCACGGTTAGAGTAGATAATGAACGCCGTAGAGGATGCGCTCTGCCGATGGAGATGATGAGTGAAGACGCAGTAGTCCGCCACTGAAGATGGGGAGCAGAGCGGCGCGCCGAAGCCGAGCTCGCCCGTGTCTGGGAAAGAAGCGCCGAAGAAAGATGCCGTCGCCGTGTAGACGGCGTGAGAAGATGTCGTCGCCGTGGCCGCATCTGCTACTGTGTGGAAGACGAGGAGCGGCCACACCGGGCCGAAGTCAGGGGCATGCCGGCCACCTCGAGCGTCGCTTGCGCTGGGTCTGGGGATGTGGGCGGCGCCGCTGGATATCGGGGAAGATGCCGTCGTTGAGATGCCGCGCCGGCCGCCGTCCATAAGCGCCGCCACCACGTAGGTTGCTGCGCACCCCGAGGGGCGAGGAGATGCTGCCGCGGGAGAGATGGAAAACCGTCGGTTGCACCGGGCATCATCGCGCGCGTGGAGATGAAGGGCCGAACCGCGCCAGGCCGGCCGTGGAGAAATCAGGGGAGCACCGCCGCTTGTGCTGAGGTAGACACCGGGCGCCGGCCGTGCGCGTGGAGATGAAGATGTCGCCGTCTCCGCGTCGCTTTGTAGATGCTGAGGTCGCCGTGTTGCCTGAGGCCGAGGCCGCCGTCATGCCGAGTGTTGGAACGCCGCCATTGCGCCTAGGGAAGGAAGAGGTTGCCACAGGCCGTCGCGATCTGGAAGGGCTCACTGTGTTGCTGCCGTCGTGCCGTTACGGCCTTACGGGCGCCGCCGTGATGAGCGTCGCCGCTGCCGATCGCGCAGAGGAGGAACGGCGCCGGCCGTGTGGGCGCAGAGGAGATGCCGACGCTGGCCGCCGGAGTCGCCGTGGGGGAGATGTCGTTGCAGCCGCCTTGGGAGGTCAAGCCGGCCGCCGTTCTGGAGAAGGTGAAGGACACGCCGCCATTGTTTGGGTCGCCGGGGAGATGGCCGCGCCAGCCGCGCCTGGTCGGATAGTGCCGGAGCGCCGCCGCCGTACTGAGCCGGCCGATGTGGAAAGCAGGCCGGGCCGCGCAGCCGCTGCCTTGAGGAAGATGGTGAAGGACTGAAGGCCTTGCCGCCGCGTCGCCGTAGCAGATGAAGGGGCGACGCTGAGGCGAGGTTTGCGCGCCGCTGGCCGCCGTGCGCCGGTGCGCGTGAGCGTCCGCCACTGTTCTAGCGATTGATCTCTCCTTGACCTGATAATTGGAAGAGAAGCCAATATAGCAATGACGAACGATTAGTGTTAATTACTCCCTGATCTGGTGATTGCTTGATTCCATGTGCATGCAGCATGCTTGCTTTGTCTCCTAGTGCATGTAGAAGTACGTGGCTTGGGCTGGTTGACTGCTAGCTGATCAACGCTCGCATGTAGATCACGTGACTGATTTCGATCGAATCTTCCAGTTGTTTGTAGATGGATCGCCTCATGCGCCTTCTCGGGGGCGACTAGCTAACGGGTCCGGGATCCCTCCCTCCACTCGCCTCGCCCGCGCCTCGCCCTCCCCGCCGCCTCCTTCCTCCGCCCCGGCCGGCGGCGCCCTAGCCGCCGGCCGCTCCGCCCTCCTGCCCCCGCCGCCTCCTTCTTCCGCCCCAGGCCTCTTCCATGTTTTTTTGGTCTTCGATTGTAGATTGATCGATGGATATCGCTCAGAGAGCTAGCGCCGCTGTGCAGATCAGTTACGCTCCTTCTTTTCTGATAACGAGAGAAATCTTTTCCCCCGGGGCATCAGCCGTATGATAGCCGACCTCCTGTGCTAGGTCTGGCTATACTTTTATAGGGGGGAGAGAGAGATAAGCACGTACAAAAGGATAAAACTAAGTCTGTTACGAACACTTATCCTTTTGATCAATTATCAGCAAAAATTATTTTATCAATTAATTAATTACGGGATTAATTAACAGGCTTAATTAATAAAGTTTCCTCCTCCTCCTACTCTGCACAGCGGCTTGGACACGTGTCGCATGGGGATGGATCCCGTCCGGATCCCGCCCCGGACAGGATCCCGTTGTTTAGAATTTTTGACCTTCTCGATCTATATTAATTCATCACCGAGCCGTCCCTCTTCTGTTTAATCCACCGGTCTCTTCCATGTTTTTTTGGTCTTCGATTGTAGATTGATCGATGGATATCGCTCAGAGAGCTAGCGCCATTGTGCAGATCAGTTACGCTCCTTCTTTTCTAATAACGAGAGAAATTTTTCCCCCGGGCATCAGCCGTATGACCGCCAACCTTCTGTGCTAGGTCTGGCTATACTTTTATAGGGGAGAGAGATAGAGATAGGCATGTACAAAGGATAAAACTGAGTTTGTTACGAACACTTATCCTCTTAATTAATTATCCACGAAAATTATTTAATTGATTAATTAATTACGGGATTAACATGCTTTTTTTTTTGCGTCCAACACATCAGAATCACTGTCTTGCAGTCCAAACAAGGTACACATGCTGAGATCACGGCGACATATTGAAGATGCTAATAAACAACTAATTAGTCAAATACGAGAAGCCGGAATGACGCCATCACAAGTGTATGAGTTTTTTAAGCAATGGTATGGAGGAGCCTAGAAGGTACCCTTCTCAAAGATGGATTCCAACAATCAGATTGGTCGTGAGCGCAGGAAGTATTTGGCATATAATGATACCCAAATGATGTTGGAATACTTGAAAAAGAAGTCTGAGGACCCCTCTTTTTACTATGCCATACGGTTAGATGCAGAGGATGGTCAGAAAGCAAATTTCTTTTTGATAGATGGTCAATCAATCATAAATTATGCATGCTTGGCGATGCTCTGTCATTTGACACCACGGCCTTTTGCCCCACTAATTGGAACCCACCATCATAAGCAGACAATTCTTTTTGGGGCTGCACTGTTATACAATGAAACCATCATGTCATTTGTTTCGCAGTTTAAATCATTCTTAGATGCAATGTCCAGTAAGCATCCTAGCACAATCTTCACTAATCAAGATGTTGCCATGTCAGTAGCAATTAGCATCGTATTCCCAAACACAAGACATCGTCTTTGCTTGTGGCATATTTATTAGAATGATGCTAAACATCTTAGCATTCTAGGATCTCCAAACCATAGCCTGCAAGCAATGTCGGCTGCTCGCGGAGTGTTCATCACCCCTGTGCTGACAGCATGGCACCAACACTTCTTGGCAGCGTTACCATGGGGGGCACTATAGGGCGGCGGCACGCGCTTTAGCACACCGCAGTCGACTGAGCAGCGGCGACTGGGCGCGTAGCCGTGCGGGGCGGGGCACGAACTGGTGCAAGCACGAGAGCCACGAGGTGTTCATGCACAGCGGGGTGTAGCCGTGCTGCGCGGCGAGCGGCGGTCCACAATGGTGGCAGGCCAAGGCGTCGGTTTGCAGCGGGCCACAGCAACAACGCGCGGGCGGGTCAGGTAGCGGCACGGCGGATCGAGACCACAGCAGGGCCGAAGGCATCGACACCGTCCGACGGCTAAGGTTGGCGATGGGGCCTTGCGATAGCCGGAGGTAACACACAAATTGGGGAAGGACAGCGATGGCCGTGGCAGCTGGCCACGGCGCAATGCGGCGATTGTGCCCGCCGCTCGACTATACGGAGCAACGGCGGGCCGGGGTGGCAGGTCCGTGCGGCGGCCAGTGATGGCATGACCATGCAGGTGTGCTTCGGTATGGCCATGCCGTGGTGGCACCGCCATGCGTCGCTGGCGCTCTGCCGTGGGCAGCACAGCCGTACATCGGCCCGATATCATGCGTGGTGCCGCCGTTGATACCGGTTCATCCGAAACAAAATAATCTACTAAATCGATTTGCCGAAGAAGCCCTAAAAGCAATTTTGGTCCACAAAATTTCGAACTAGCGATTCATAATTTCATGCCAAATCAAATCAATACCTTGTGATCTGACGATCTTCTTCCAAATTCTATAGATTGTCGCGTAGGACAATTGCGTAGGGCCTTTTGGGCAAACCAAGTGGTATCAGGTCGGAGGACGATTTGATTGCAAATCGTTCCGACGATCAATCGCCTGTAGTAGATTGTTCATTGCCTTCTCCTTCTAACGGATCGTTCTTTCGGAGTGAGCGTGTTGATAACGTGTTGTAAAACCTTGCTATCAGGCGTAGCTAATATATGGAAGAACAATTACGCAATCACAAAGGAGATGGGATTATAGGGGTGGGACACTACATGAATCTCCCTCAATACCGAGGGCTGAAAACCCTCGCGATAAAGGCATGAGCCCTCGCGATTAACTATTCACGAGGGCCGACCCTCGCGAATAGGTGTTTGTGCCCGCTCCCCGCAAATAACGACAGAACACGAGGGCATGACCCTCACGAATAGTTAAACGCGAGGGTTTTAGTATGCCCTCGTGACTTTCTGGCGTAGCAACTTTATTGCGAGGGCCGCACAGCCCTCGTGAGAATTCTTCACGGTATATCGGAGTTAACCAAGTATCTGCGGAATGAAAAGGCATCTAGGCCCCTAATTTTGTTTTGGTGAACTAAAGACTCTTACTAATCGTTTAGCTGAGTTGTGGAAAGATAAATAGATTGAAAATCATTTGTATGGAGAGTTATCAAAGAACTTGAAGTATTATTCAATTCGAGGCTCAATTATTATTCATTTGTAATCTTTATTTTATTGAGTTTAAGAACGGCCGTACTATAAAGAGGGATTCGACGAGAAATCTAGTATGAGGTGACTCTGGTGCTCAAAAGATGATTATAGGTCAAATCTTAGTCACCCAGTAGATTCCCCACTATTTCCAAGCCCTAAACACTTCTCTGTGTCCGGACTGTCCGTGCCCGGGCTCGGACTGTCCGAGGCACCCTCCAGTTGAGCTCTCTGTCTTGAATATTTGGAATTATCGGACTGTCCGAGGTACCCTCAAGTTGAGCTCTCTGTCTTGATTTATTCCATTTACCGGACTGTCCGAGGACCCTCCGGATAGTCCGAACCACTTAGTCATATCTGGAGATTCTGAGCCCATATCTATGATCCACATACATTCCAGATCTCAAATATAAGTTTTGTTTGGGTCACTATTCACAGCCGACCTCGCACTGTCCGAGGGGTGTTACGGACAGTCCGAATCTCACTTGCTGTACCTTAACGGCTAGATCTGGGGGAAGCTATTTATACTCTTTCCTCTGCTCCTAGCAAACGGTAACTGTGCGCATCACTCAGATTTATTTCATACTCTCTCTCATCCAAGAACCCTAAAAGCATCTCCCATCGTAGTGCCTCTTGTGAGATTGATTTGAGGGTGGAGAAGCTAGATTGGTACTAGATCTGAGTTAGATCCATCTCGTGAGCACCTTGGTCACCTCCAAGTAAGCGATTTCTCGGTGGATTTGTTACTCTTGGAGGTTGAGGACTCCTAGACGGCTAGGTGTCGCCGTGAGCCACCAAAGCGGTGTGGTTGGCCTCGGATTGGTTATGAAGGTGTGATTCCACCTCCGCAAGGGAAGGAATCAAGGTGATATTTGGTGAGTGGTTTGGCACAAATCCGAGAGGAATAGAGTAAACTGGGACTCGGGCTCTACGGTGTTGAGCCTACCTCAACGGAGAGTAGGATCTACTCAAATATCCGAACTTCGGGATAAATCTCCTCGTGTCTCCTTTCTCATTTGGTTTGAGTTTCTCTCTTGCTAGATCTACTCTATTGTCTATCTTGTGCTTGAGGGAGACCTCTCTTGTGTTCCTGTGATTTTGCTCTTGATATTCTTGTTATTTGAGTTGTGCAGGATATTTTCGGAGATTTTGAGGAAGATTCTTCACAGTTGACTTCGGACTGTCCGAGGGGTGTCACGGACAGTTCGAACCTACCTCCGCAGCGCAACTGAAGTTTGAATTTAGTGTCACGCCTATTCACCCCCTCTAGGCGTCATCTCGGTCCTTTCAATTGGTATCAGAGCCAGGTTCTCCTTTAAAGCTTAGTCGCTTGGAGAAAAGATGGCGTCAAACTCTCCCGAGAAGACCGACGTCGAGAGTTCGGATTTAACTAGAGTTCCTCCTCCTCTCTCTTATGGCCCTAACCCCTCAACATCTTCATCTCATCACTCCTTCTCGTCGGGAAGAATCCCTCACTTTGATGGGACTTTCTACCCACAATGGAGGCATAAAATGAAATTGTACTTGAGATCGCTTAACCCTTTCATTTAAAAAATTGTTGAGACAGGTTATACCATTGAGGATCCAAGAAGCTCACCAAGGAGGACAACAAAAATATCTACTTCAATGATCAAGCCGTACAAGCATTGGTGGCCGCGATAAGTCCAAATGAGTACAACCGGGTGGATGGACTTGAAGATGCCAAACAAATGTGGGATATCCTCAAGCTTGCTCATGAGGGTACTTCAAGTGTCCGAGAATCCAAGATTGAGCTTATTCACGGCAAGTTGGGAAGATTCATTCTTGAAGAGGATGAAACATATTCAAACATGTTTGATAGGTTGATGAAATTGGTCAACGAGGCTAAAGGACTTGGAAGCACAGAAGTGACGGATCATGCCGTTGTCAAGATTATGTTGAGAGCGGTTCTCCCAAGAAACCGCAACTTGGTTCAACTCATCCGTGAGAAGGACAACTATAAGAAGATAACTCCTCACGAAGTACTTAGAAGACTAATGGCCGATGAAATGATGGTTGAAGAATCAAATGTCATTGAGGAGTTGATGAGGCCAAGCAAGAAAAAGAACATTGCACTCAAAGCCTCCAAGGCTTCAAAGAGCTCAAAGAAAGAAGAAGAAAGCTCAAGTGATGATGAGGAGGACGATGAGAGCATTGACATGGAGGAGATGGCTCTTTTTGTAAGGAAGTTTAACAAGTTCTTCAAAAACAATGGTTATGGAAGAAAGAAGTTAAGAGGCTTCAAGAAATCATCCTCATCAAAGAGAGTATGCTTCGGTTGTGGAAGTGATAGCCATTTCATAGCCTATTGTCCAAATGCCAAGAAAGATGAAGGAAAGAAGGATAAGAACAAAAACAAGAAGGGCAAGCAACAAGCTCACATCGGCATGGAGTAGGAATTCAATGCCGAAGAAAGTAAAGATGAAGGAGGCATTGCAAGCATTGCTATTACCACTACTACATCCTCAGCAAAGCCATGCAAGTCCCTCTTCCGCAACATGAGTGACGATGACAACGATGCACCTATTTGTCTCATGGCCAAGGGACCAAAGGTATCAACCAAAATTGATCTCTCCTCTATTCTTGATCCTTGCATGAATAGTGATGATGATGCTAGTGATAGTGATAGTGATGATGATACCTCTAATGTTAAGAACATGAGCAAAGCTAGTTTGATGAAAATGATGAAATCTCTTGACTTTAATAAATTGAGTGAAATGATCAGTGTCATAGAAAAGCAAGAGAACACTATTATTAGGAGCAATGACATGATCATTAGTGAAAAGGAAATGAACATGAAACTAGAGGATGCCCTTGAGCAAGAGAAGAAGAGATCCAAGGATTTGGCCAAAAGTTTATCAAGGCCAAGTCCGAGATAGTATCTCTTGAGATTAATAATACTTCACTCAAAGAGGAGCTCATTGAAGCAAAGGAAGCTCGTGACACTCTAGTGGTGAAGTTTGATGATCTCTTGAAGAGCAACTCAACTTCTCTTAGTTCAACTTGCTCTTATATGCCATCCACTAGTAATGGTTGCTCTAAATGCTATAAACTTGATATAGATGTTTGTGCTACTAACTTTGAAACTATGCAAGCGTTGGCGTGTGAGAATGTGAAATTAAAAGGATTTCTCGAATATGGGTTACAAAAGTCATATAAGGCTAGTAAGAGCCTTGATGAGTTTCTAGAGAAGAAGAAAGAAAACTACAACAAGAGAGGGTTTGGATATACTCCTCCCAAAGAGACCAAAAAGTACATTGTGGTTGCCCCAATGACAAAGCCCATACACTTCATCAAGGCCCAAGGCTCCAAGACCCATACAAACCACTCTACCTTTAATGCATCTTATGTTCTTAAGAAAACTCAATTTGGTAGAGTAGTTGCTTTATATGTTGGGCCCAAGAATAAGAATGTATCTTTGGCAAAATCCATTTGGGTGCCAAAGACCCTTGTCAATAACTTGAGAGGACCCAACTTGGTTTGGGTATCTAAATGTAAGAACTAATTCTTGTAGGACTTCCTCTCCGGTGGTCCAAGTTGGGTAATTGATAGCGGTTGCACACAACATATGACCGGAGAGAGAGAAATGTTCTCCGAGCTTAACACCGATGAGTATCCAAGAGGGGACATTTCGTTTGGAGATTACGAAAAAGGTAAACCTTTGGGTCTAGGTAAAATTACTATCTCAAAAGACCTTTGTCTCTTAAATGTTTTACTTGTTGATGGTTTGAACTACAATTTGTTGTCCGTGCCACAATTTTGTGCTTCGGGCTACAATTGTTTGTTCTCAAATGAGGGTGTGGAAGTCATAAGGAGGAGCGATGGTTTAATAGCTTTCAAGGGACACTTAAGGGATAAGGTTTATCTTGTGAATTTCTCTATAGCCCCCCTCTAGGCGTCATCTCGGTCCTTTCAATTGGTATCAGAGCTCGGCTCTCCTTTAAAGCTTAGTCGCTTGGAGAAAAGATGGCGCCAAACTCTTCCGAGAAGGCCGACGTCGAGAGTTCGGACTTAACTAGAGTTCCTCCTCCTCTCTCCTATGCCCCTAACCCCTCAACATCTTCATCTCATCACTCCTTCTCGTCGGGAAGAATCCCTCACTTCGATGGGGCTTTCTACCCACAATGGAGGCATAAAATGAAATTGTACTTGAGGTCGCTTAACCCTTTCATTTGGAGAATTGTTGAGACAGGTTATACCATTGAGGATCCAAAGAAACTCACCAAGGAGGACAACGAAAATATCTACTATAATGATCAAGCCGTTCAAGCATTGGTGACCGCTATAAGTCCGAGTGAGTACAACCGGGTGGATGGACTTGAAGATGCCAAACAAATGTGGGATATCCTAAAGCTTGCTCATGAGGGTACTTCAAGTGTCCGAGAGTCCAAGGTTGAGCTTATTCACGGCAAGTTGGGAAGATTCATTCTTGAAGAGGAGGAAACATATTCTAGCATGTTTGATAGGTTGATGAAGTTGGTCAACGAGGCTAAAGGACTTGGAAGCACGGAAGTGACGGATCATGCCGTTGTCAAGATCATGTTGAGAGCGGTTCTTCCAAGAAACCGAAACTTAGTTCAACTGATCCGTGAGAAGGGCAACTATAAGAAGATAACTCCTCATGAAGTACTTGGAAGACTAATGGCCGATGAGATGATGTTTGAAGAATCAAATGTCATTGAGGAGTTGATGAGGCCAAGCAAGAAAAAGAACATTGCGCTCAAAGCCTGCAAGATTTCAAAGAGCTCAAAGAAAGAAGAAGAGAGCTCAAGTAATGATGAGGAGGACGATGAGAGCATTGACATGGAAAAAATGGCTCTCTTTGTGAGCTTCAAGAACAATGGTTATGAAAGGAGGAGTTCAAAAACTTCAAAAAATCATCCTCACCAAAGATAGTATGCTTCTGTTGTGGAAGTGATAGTCACTTCATAGCCGATTGTCCGAATGCCAAGAAGGATGAAGGAAAGAAGGACAAGAACAAAAACAAGAAGAGCAAGCAACAAGCTCACATCGGTATGGAGTGGGAATCCAATACCGAAGAAAGTGAAGATGAAGGAGGCATTGCAAGCATTGCTCTTACCACTACTACATCCTCATCAAAGCCATGCAAGTCTCTTCGGCGACATGAGTGACGATGACAACGATATACCTATTTGTCTCATGGCCAAGGGATCAAAGGTATCAACTAAAATCGATCTTTCTTCTATCGTTGACCCTTGCATGGATAGTGATAATGATGCTATGGCCAAGGGACCAAAGGTATCAACCAAAATCGATCTTTCTTCTATTTTTGACCCTTGCATGGATAGTGATAATGATGCTAGTGGTAGTGATAATGATAGTGATAGTGATGATGATAGCTCTAATGTTAAGAACATGAGTAAAGCTAGTTTAATGAAAATGATGAAATCTCCTGACTTTAATAAATTGAGTGAAATGATGAATGCCATAGAAAAGCAAGAGGGCACTATTATTAGGAGCAATGACATGATTATCAGTGAAAAGAAAAAGAACATGAAATTAGAGGATGCCCTTGAACAAGAGAAGAAGAGATCCGAGGATTTAGCCAAAAGTTTATCTAAGGCCAAGTCCGAGATATCATCTCTTGAGATCAACAATGCTTCACTCAAAGAGGAGCTCATTGAAGCAAAGGATGCGCGTGACACTCTTGTGGTGAAGTTTGATGATCTCTTGAAGAGCAACTTAACTCCTCTTAATTCAACTTGCTCTTCTATGCCATCCACTAGCAATGGTTGCTCTAAATGCTATAAGGTTGATATAGATGCTTGTACTACTAACTTTGAAACTAGGCAAACTTTGGCGTGCGAGAATGAGAAATTGAAAGGATTTCTCGAAGATGGCCTACAAAAGTCATATAAGGCTAGTAAGGGCCTTGATAAGTTTCTAGAGAAGAAAAAAGGAAACCACAACAAGAGAGGGCTTGGATACACTCCTTCCAAGGGGACAAAGAAGCACATTGTGGTTGCACTAATGACCAAGCTCATACACTTTACCAAGGCTCAAGGCTACAAGACTCATGCAACCCACTCTACCTTTAATGCATCTTACGTTCTTAGGAAAACTTAATCTGGTAAAGTAGTTGCTTTATATGTTGGGCCCAAGAATAAGAATGTATCTTTGGCAAAATCCATTTGGGTGCTAAAGACCCTTGTTACTAACTTGAGAGGACCCAACTTGGTTTGGGTACCTAAATGTAAGAACTAATTCTTGCTAACTTGAGAGGACCCAGCTTGGTTTGGGTACCTAAATGTAAGAACTAATTCTTGTAGGACTTCCTCTCCGGTGGCCCGAGTTGGATGATTGATAGCGATTGCACACAACATATGATCGGAGAGAGGGATGTTCTCCGAGCTTAACACCGATGAGTATCCAAGAGGAGACATTTCGTTTGGAGATAATGGGAAAGGTAAACCTTTGGGTCTAGGTAAAATTGCAATCTCCAAATATCTTTGTCTCTCAAATGTTTTACTTGTTGATGGCTTGAACTACAATTTGTTGTCCGTGCCACAATTTTGTGCTTTGGGGTACAATTGTTTGTTCTCAAATGAGAGTGCGGAAGTCATAAGGAGGAGCGACGGTTTAATAGCTTTCAAGGGACACTTAAGAGACAAGCTTTATCTTGTGAACTTCTCTATAGATAAACCTTGTCCCGGAGTGTGTCTTATCGCTAAATCTAGCATGGGTTGGCTATGGCATCGCCGACTAGCCCATGTCGGTATGAGAAATCTCGACAAACTCTTGAAAGGCAACCACATTCTAGGACTAACCAATATTTCTTTTGAGAAAGATAGAGTTTGTGGTGCTTGCCAAGCGGGAAAGCAAGTCGGAGCTTCACATCTCATCAAGAACATCATGACTACGACAAGACCTTTGGAGATGCTACACATGGACCTCTTCGGACCTATCGCTTACCTAAGCATAGGAGGTAACAAGCATGGTCTTGTAATTGTAGATGACTATTCTCGGTTCACGTGGGTATTCTTTTTGCATGAAAAGAGTGAGACTCAAGGTATCTTAAAGAAGTTTATGCGAAGAGCCCAAAATGAATTTGATGTGAAGATCAAGAGGATAAGGAGCGACAATGGAACCGAGTTCAAGAATACCGGTGTAGATGATTACCTTGATGAAGAAGGCATTGGACATCAACTCTTGGCTCCCTACTCCCCTCAACAAAACGGAGTAGTCGAAAGAAAGAATCGGACGCTTATAGAGATGGCAAGGACGATGCTCGACGAGTATAAAGTCTCCGACATCTATTGGGCGGAAGCCATCAATACCGCGTGCCATGCCATCAACCGACTTTACCTTCACAAGTTACTAAAGAAGACGGCCTATGAGCTTCTCACCGAAAACAAGCCCAACGTGTCTTACTTTCGAGTATTTGGAAGCAAATGCTACATCCTCAACAAAAAGGCTAAGTCTTCTAAATTCGCCCCCAAAGTCGACGAGGGCTTTATACGTGGTTATGGTTCTAACGCTCATGCTTATAGAGTTTTCAACGGTTCCTCCGGAGGCGTTGAAATCTCACATGATATCTAACGGCTCGTAAGTAGAGCAACTCGACTCTCATGTGTTAGGTCAAGAAGTACCGTCTAAAGAAGCAATCAAGAATCTTACACTTAGAGACATCAAGCCAAGGGAAGGTGGTGAGGAAGATAATCTAGAAGACGGATCAAATCAAGCTCAGCCACCTTCTACTCCATCTCAAGATCAAGAAGCAAGTAAAGGAAATGTTGAGTAGGAAGAACAAGCTGTACAAGATGAGCAATCTCCACCAAGGCCACCTCAAAGGATATCTCAAAGCATTCAACGAGATCATCCCGTGGACAACATTCTAGGTGACATCAATAAGGGAGTATCTACCCGTTCTCGTTTAGCAAATTTTTGTGCACACTATTCTTTCGTGTCTTCTCTTGAGCCAATTAATGTAGAACAAGCACTAGAGGACGCCGATTGGATAGTGGCGATGCAAGAAGAGTTGAACAATTTCACGAGGAACGAGGTGTGGAAATTTGTGGAACGACCCAAGCAAAACGTTATTGGAACAAAGTGGGTCTTCCGCAATAAACAAGATGAACATGGAGTAGTCGTCAAGAACAAGGCGAGGTTGATCGCTCAAGGCTTCACACAAATCGAAGGTTTGGATTGTGGTGATACTTACGCTCTCGTAGCAAGAATTGATGCAATTAGAACATTATTAGCCTTTGCTACTCACCATTCCTTTAAGTTGTTTCAAATGGACGTTAAGAGCGCATTTCTCAATGGGCCACTCTCCGAACAAGTCTATGTTGAGCAACCGCCCGGCTTCGAAGATCCAAACCATCTCAATCACGTCTACAAGCTACACAAGGCGCTATATGTGTTGAAACAAGCCCCTAGGGCATGGTATGAGTGCCTAAAGGAATTCTTGTTGAAGAAGGGCTTCGCTATTGGAAATTACGATCCAACACTCATCACCAAAAAGTGGACGGTGACTTCTTTGTGTGTCAAATATATGTTGATGACATTATCTTTGGATCTACTAATGATTTGTTTTGCAGGGAGTTTAGTCAAATTATGACTAAACGATTTGAAATGTCTATGATGGGAGAATTGAAGTAATTCCTCGGATTTCAAGTCAAACAAATGAAGGAAGGAACATTTATAACCCAATCCAAATATGTGAAGAATATGCTCAAGAAATTCGAGATGGAAAATGCCAAGCCAATCAAAACACCTATGCAAGCAAATGGGCACTTGGACTTAAATGAAAATGGTAAGAGCGTCGACCAAAAGGTATATCGCTCAATGATTGGCTCTTTACTCTATCTTTGTGCATCTAGGCCTGATATCATGCTTAGCATGTGCATGTGTGCACGATTTCAGGTTGCTCCTAAGGAGTCCCATTTAGTGGCCGTTAAGAGGATATTGCGATATTTGATTCATACCCTCAACTTAGGCCTTTGGTATCCTAAAGGATTAAGCTTTGATCTAATCGGCTATTCGGATGCGGATTATGCCGGTTGCATGGTGGATAGGAAGAGTACCTCCGGTACTTGCCAATTCCTGAGTAGATCCCTTGTTTCTTGGTCTTCCAAGAAGCAAAACTCCGTTGCCCTATCCACCGCCGAGGCCGAGTATATTGCAGCGGGAAGTTGTTGCGCCTAATTGCTTTGGATGAGGCTAACCCTTAAAGACTATGGCCTAAACCTAAGAAACATTTCTTTATTGTGCGACAATGAGAGTGCCATAAAGATAGCAACCAACCCCATCCAACACTCTAGAACCAAACATATTGATAATCGCCACCATTTCCTCAAAGACAACTCGGCCAAAGGCGATATTGATATAAAACATGTTCGCACCGAAAAACAACTAGCCGACATCTTTACCAAGCCTTTGGATGAGAGAAGATTTTGTGAGTTGAGGAATGAGCTCAATATCCTTGACCCTCGAAACATGGCTTGAACTAGCTCGCACATTGATTGGTGCTTGAAAAATGAATTGAAAAGCTTTATATTTAACTATTCTATTTTTGGTTCAATTTATGCTTAAATATGTGATTTGGATTTTCATCACTTTATTCATGGCTATAGTTTGATTGGTTGATTGCTTACTAGTCATGGATAAAAGGATTTTATAAGATATTCTTCTAAACCCCTTTCGGTGCCTTTCTCTCTAAAATCCATTCAAATCTGGCATCTTTGTTGTCTGGAGGGTTCGGATTGTCCGAGCCAGTCCACGGACTATCCGAGCCAGTCCACGGACTATCCGGTATTCGGACTGTCCGAACCCCCGCCCAGATCTGCTCTCTGTCCGGGTTTCGGACTGTCCGGACCTATTTACCGGACAGTCCGAATCTCACTTAATCCGATACATATGTCTGAGGGTAGCCCGTGATTCTCTCTCACTTCTTCACTCCCCACGGGCTCTCTCCTCTCCTCTCCCACGGGTTCCTCCACCTAGTGACCTCAAGCCCCGGATTCCTCCCCGATTTGGCAACGGATTTGAGCTCCGAAGGCCGGATCTATCCTCTCCTCGTGCTTCTCCTCATTGGCTAGGGAAAGAAGGTATATTCTTCGAGGCATTGCTCTATTTCTTCTTGTTTTTAGGGTTTGGTGCCCGATCTGTCAAATAGAGCAATATTTTTTGAAATGCCTTGATAGAATAAGTCCATTGCTTACCTATTTCATCTCCTTCAAATGGCATAAAGTTCTATTGGTTGATTTGAAAGATTTAGGTTGAAACCCTATTTCTGTGAGGTTCGGACTGTCCGAGACCTTGTTCGGACTGTCCAAACTCTACAGAAATTTGGCATCAACTCTAAATTCTAGAATCATATCTCCTATGCTATACCCTTATTTGCTTCTTTGTCTCCTATATTCAGAGGCAGGGAATCCGTTAGCCAAGGCGATGGTTCTGATACAAGAGATTTGCTAAGAGGGCGTATGTGTATTCAGCCAGAGAGGCAAACCAAGCAGCGTCATGACACTATGCCAGGGGGCAGCACACAGCATGAGATTGAGGAAGAAGAGGAAGATGTGGAGTACACCCCCGATGAGACAAATGTGGGTCAAAAGAGAGCAGTCATTCGTAAGAGAAAACATCTAGCACCTCGGGGCCCGGCAAGCAGCACTTCAGAGGAGCATCCATCAGCACATCAGGAGGGCTTATCGGACCTCTCACAATGCACGCCTCTTCAGTTCCATGACGCTTCAAGGAGGGCGATCGACTATTCTAAGGCTGGAGAGAGTGTGAGGAAGAAGCATATGGAGGACCCGGCAAAGTACACTTAAGCGGGCGTGGATAAGCGCTTTTGGTCTGAGTTCCACTCAGACTTTTATGCCACAGTAATCCTAGCGAAGAAGACTCCGATCACTGACATGCAGTGGGTTGATTGGAGTCACATGTCTAAGGTGAATGACCCCATTTTTGACAAAGTCATTGATGCTTGTGAGGAGTTTGGACTGCGAGACATCATGGGCCTTAAGTATGACTGGTGCAAAGAAATCATCGCACAATTCTATGCCACTTACTATTGCAAAGGCGATGAAGCCGGGACTGTCAGTTGAATGACTGAGGGAGAGTGGTACTCGGTGACCTACAAAAGATTTGTAGCTATCTTGGGTTTCACAAGAGAAGAACTGGACATTGGATACAAGCTTCATAATGAGGAAGTCTTAGCTCCTGAGAGGATGAAGAACATGTATGATGATCAGATGAACATCAAGTATGACACCACTGTGGGCATGAAGCCCTACTACTACTTGAACAGGCTATTCAGAAAAACCTTGACTCCAAGGGGTGGAGATGCGAGCAATGTCTCGGGGCATCAAAGAAACCTTATGCTCATGGTCAGGCCCAGTGGAAAGCCATTCAATGTCTTCGATTTCATTTGGGAAGAGATTCGCATCACTTCTATCTCGCCAATCAGAAGCTGTCCCTATGCGCCATTCATTATGAAAATGATTGAATCGGTGACAAAGCTGCAGTTTGTGAAGGAAGAAAAGCACACCGGGTTGAGAATTAGGACCATCACCACTGGCCGCAAAATTCCTCATAAGCCAGCTTTCTCTTCCACCACTCCTTCCTCTTCTAGCTCCTCCGGCATTCTCAATGCCCTTCGAGCCATCTTCTGTCTTGGGCAGAAGAACTACAAGAAGATATCGCGTCGCTCCAAGAAGACTCTTCGACATGTGAAGGACATCAAGCGTCGCATGGACCTTGAGTGCTCTCCCGACGGCTCCAAAGTGGAGTCAAGCGGGGAAGACGAAGAATTCAACGAGCAGGCCATCTTCGGCCATCTTGACCCCAGGGGCAAAATGCCCGTCACCGAAGAGGAGGCCGAAGGCGAAGACGATGACGACGAAGAAGAAGAGGAGGAAAGCGAGGAAGGCAGCGATAAAGATGAAGATGATTGAGTTGGCGTCTCTCTTTTTGTGTTTGATGACAAAGGGGGAGAAGGAAAGCTTCAATATCTATCTTGTTGCCTGTGTTGTATCTGTTTGTTGTTGAACTATTTGTGCATGTAAACTCCTGTGGTTGAACTGCTTTGTTTATCTATCTTTGTGGTATTTGGTAAATTTGCGTGCTTAACCTGTCATATGCATTGTTGTTTAAATTTAAATTTCGGATTTGTGCTCTAATTGCTAGACATAGGAGGAGCTCTTTGGATTTATTCCCTGCATATCTTTAGGGGGAGCTCTTTGTATGTCTTCATCAGTTTTATCTATTTAAATCTTTAGTGGTTGTCATCAATCATCAAAACGGGGGAGATTGAAAAGACATCTAGGCCCCTAATTTTTTTTTGGTGATTGTTGCCAACTACTAAAGACTCTTACTAATCGTTTAGCTGAGTTGTGGACAGATAAATAGATTGGAAATCATTTGTATGAAGAATTATCAAAGAACTTGAAATATTATTCAATTGGAGGCTCAATTATTATTCATTTGTAATCTTTACTTTATTGAGTTTAAGGACGGCCGTACTATAAAGAGGGATTCGACGAGAAATCTAGTATAAGGTGACTCTAGTGCTCAAAAGATGATTCTAGGTCAAATCTTAGTCACCCAGTAGATTCCCCACTATTTTCAAGCCCTAAACACTTCTCTGTGTCCGAACTGTCCGTGCCCTGACTCGGACTGTCCGAGCTACCGGACTGTCCGAGGCACCCTCCAGTTGAGCTCTCTGTCTTGAATATTTGCAATTATCGGACTATCCGGTCCGGACTGTCCGAAGGTTCGGACTGTCTGAGGTACCCTCAAGTTGAGCTCTCTGTCTTGATTTATTCGATTTACCGGACTGTCCGAGGATCCTTCGGACAGTCCGAACCACTTAGTCATATCTGGAGATTCTGAGCCCATATATATGATCTACATATATTCCAGATCTCAAATATAAATTTTGTTTGGGTCACTATTCACAGCCGACCTCGGACTGTCCGAGGGGTGTCACGGACAGTCCGAATCTCACTTGCTGTACTTTAACGGCTAGATCTGGGGGAAGCTATTTATACCCTTTCCTCTGCTCCAAGCAAACGGTAACTGTGCGCATCACTCAGATTCATTTCATACTCTCTCATCCAAGAACCCTAAAAGCATCTCCCCTCCTAGTGCCTCTTGTGAGATTGATTTGAGGGTGGAGAAGCTAGGTTGGTGCTAGATCTGAGGTAGATCCATCTCGTGAGCACCTTGGTCACCTCCAAGTAAGTGATTTCTCGGTGGATTTGTTACTTTTGAAGGTTGAGGACTCCTAGACGGCTAGGTGTCGTCGTGAGCCACCAAAGCGGTGTGGTTGGCCTCGGATTGGTTGTGAAGGTGTGATTCCACCTCCGCAAGGGAAGGAATCAAGGTGATATTCGGTGAGTGCTTTGGCACAAATCCGAGAGGAATAGAGTCAAGTGGGACTTGGGCTCTACGGTGTTGAGCCTACCTCAACGAAGAGTAGGATCTCATCAAAGATCCGAACTTCGGGATAAATCTCCTCGTGTCTTCTTTCTTATTTGGTTTGAGTTTCTCTCTTGATAGATCTACTCTATTGTCTATCTTGTGCTTGAGGGAGACCTCTCTTGTGTTCCTGTGATTTTGCTCTTGTTATTCTTGTTGTTTGAGTTGTGCAGGATATTTTCAAAGATTTTGGGGAAGATTCTTCACAGTTGACTTCGGACTATCCGAGGGGTGTCACGGACAGTCCGAACCTACCTCCGCAGCGCAGCTGAAGTTTGAAGTTGGTGTCACGCCTATTCACCCCCCTCTAGGCGTCATCTCGGTCCTTTCAAACGATGCAAGACCAAAATGTGTGGGGGGATTTATAGGGCTAACAGAGGGATTTATAGGGGATTTATAGACCTTTTATTCGCGAGGGCTAGCAGAGGACCCTCGTGAGTAGTTGCTCAGGCAGCCTTACTCGCGAGGGTCAACTAGGAGCCCTCGCGAATTAGCCCCAGCGCAGGCGAGCAATTATTGGGCCATATTTTGTGTGGGCTAATTATTGGCCCTCATGAGTATCTGGTAGCTACAGTTTGTTCCGACGGCTCATTTTTGCCCCTTGTGACTATATGCTTTCTCACGAGAGCTGTAGAAAACCCTCGTGAGTGTCTGTTATCTTACGAGGGCGTTTTTTCAGCTCTTGTGTGTATTTTTGGCCCTCGCGAAATTGGGAGATTCCAGTAGTGGGATTCTGCTTTATTGATTTCAGATACATAATACATTGAGTCTCCACCTCTAATTTATTTATACCTCATTGTGCTTCGTTGATCGACCGAACTGGCTCGCAACCGCCGGTTTCGCAACAAGTTGATGGTTTCCTGCACCTATCATCCCGTAAAGGGAGGGGGTGTTTACACAAATGAGAATAACCGATTCTTCTAATTAAATGATATGCTCTCGTTAACTACGGCCAAAACAACATCATGAAGACCGGCACGTCCATTACCACCATGTTCACGTTGTATGTAACGGCTCTCATGTTGCATAGTCTAGGTCTAGCTACACAAAGTTACTAATATCATATTTCGGGTAACAATAGCCTAAATCCACTTTGGACAAACTTTTTCCTAAACTTGTATCCAGAGATACTATTTTTTTTTTGGCAACACACATCCAGGCTATCACGTTTACGCCAAGCGAGGGTATAATGCAATTCCGACAAAACCCTTCCGATTTTAATTAAAATCCTCTATTTTATAAAAGCATAAAATCTGAGCACTAAGTTTTAAATTTGGAGAGAGAAACGTTTATAAAAATAATTTTGCAATTAAAACCCTTTATTTTTATGAAGCTTAAAATCGGAAGACTACATTTTTTAGTCCGAAGAGAGAAAATATCATTATTTTTTGCAATTAAAGCCCTCCATTTTATAATACATCGTAAAATCGGAATCCTGAATCTTTTAATTTGAAGAGAGAAAAGATAAGAAAAGTCCCTGAATTTTTGTTGCACGACACCGGGCGCCGGGCGGGCCGGTACAGGTGGCACACGCACACCAAACCCACCCATCTCCCAACAAGCAGCGGAGACTGACCACATGGTCCCACAACTGACGACTGACGAGCCGTTCTGGCCCCGGTGGATATTTTTGTCCGGAAGCCGCCATCCAAGAAAGAAGCAACTAACGGCGCCGGCAACCCCACGCGTCGCTCAACAATTGGCCTCCACGTCGCGTCGGGCGGGTCCACGCCCCGCTTGCGCGCCACGTATCAACCACCGGATGGAGCACGCCCTCTCCACTTCCACCCCACGCGACGTGGATCCTCTGCGCCGCACTGCTACGCAGCATCACTCGCGATCACGCCACCGTCGAGCACTCGAGCCCCCCACTCGCGCCTGCTCTGCTCACCGCTCGCCTCGCCGTCTCCCTGCCACTCTCCTCTCGCCTTTCCGGGAAGCGCATGTGACTCGTGGCGGTTTTGAGCGGGCTGACTCCCCTCTCGCCTCTCCGGTATCCCCTGGTGTCCGTGCCGTTTGATGCTGATGGATAGGTGGGGAGTGAAAGAGCGGGGTCTCATGGAGTTCAAGAACGGCGGGTCGTCGTCGTTGGAGCGGAGAGAGGCGGTGGCGGCGCCTCTGGCGAGGCAGGGATCGGTATACTCGCTGACGTTCGACGAGTTCCAGAGTGCGCTCGGAGGCACCGGCGGCAGCGGCCTCGGGAAGGACTTCGGCTCCATGAACATGGACGAGCTGCTCCGGAGCATCTGGACCGCGGAGGAGAGCCAGGCCATGGCGTCCGTCTCCGCCGCGGGCGTGGGTGCCGGTGTGGGAGAGTCGCCGACGCTGCTGCAGCGCCAGGGCTCGCTCGCCCTGCCCCGCACTCTCAGCGCCAAGACCGTCGACGAGGTATGGCGCAATCTGGTGCGCGACGAGCCGCCGCCGGTGGGGGCGACTGGTGGCGAGCCGCAGTCCCAGCGGCAGGCGACGCTCGGGGAGATGACCCTGGAGGAGTTCTTGGTCAGAGCTGGCGTCGTCCGGGAGAACCCCACCGCTGCGCCGCCGCCCATGCCGCCGCGGCCGGTCCCTGTTGCCCCTAAAAGCGCTGCCTTTTACGGGAACTTCCCGAGCGCCAACGACGCGGCCGGCGCGGCGTCGCTGGGGTTTGCGCCGGTCGGCATGGGGGATCTGAACTTGGGCAATGGGTTCATGCCGAGAGCATCGGGCTTGGGAGGCAGCTCCATGGCTGTGCAAACAGCCGTGAACCAGCTTGATTCTGGTGGGACGGGGAACAGTGACCTGTCATCGCCGACAGAGCCACTGCCGTATTCGTTTGAAGGGATCGTAAGGGGGAGAAGAAATGGCGGCGGCGTGGAGAAGGTGGTGGAGAGGAGGCAGAGGAGGATGATCAAGAACAGGGAGTCCGCTGCGAGGTCCCGCGCTCGCAAGCAGGTAATCATTTCCCAATGAATGCATTCATGTCTTGCTACTTAGTAATTACGCCATTTATTATTACAAACCAGCAAACCTGAAATAGTTAAACTGAAATCATGATAATTCAAAATGACATGCACAATTAAATGAACTCAATGTGATATATGGGGATTTCATGAGATGGTAACTTTGGAAAATTGCAACTTGCAAGCTGAGATTTGCGTCAGTGCAGTCTAAGGTCTAACCTTCATTGTTACCTTGTGTTTCGAGTAGAAAATTTGCCAACTATCCTATTTTGGTAACAGTTTTCTTATCTGTACAGGCTTATACTATGGAGCTGGAAGCTGAAGTTCAGAAACTCAAGGAGCTGAACAAGGAACTGGAGAGGAAACAGGTAGCATTTCTAGAAACCCTGACGCTGCGCATGTGAAATGTGCACTTCACTCTTCAGTACATTCTGTCTACATGCAGTGTTTCCCTTTATACTAGTCACTCGGAAGTGGATAGTTTTGGCTAGTAGACCCCACTGTCATCTGCTATGCTAATTTTGTCCATGCTAATGTCGTCAGAGAACTTTACTGAAGCATTCATTATGCATGACTTGCTATAGTGCCATCGAAGTGCTCCAGAAATAAAGTATAGAGCATCCATTATCCAATCTTTAATCCGGAGTGAAATATTCAGTGTTTATTGTTTTGCACCAACCTTTTGGTGTTCCATTGTCACAGCAGTTCACAGCAGTAGTAGTATAATGTTTCAGGGTCATGATCATAGTATAATGTTCATAACTGTTGCATCTAATTTCAGCCATTTAATTTTTGGTACATCAGGAATGTGAGCATCTGTCTGCATACCATGGCTGCTAATTATTTACCAAAACAAATCTAGCCGCGCAAACGCGTGGGCCACCTCGCTCGTTATATATATAAAGGAGGGGAAAAAGAAGCCACCATGTTCGTCCACATCATCCAAATTATTTTAGCCGTTCGATCAACGGTGGGGCCAAATTATAACGGCCAAGATCAATCAAAGAAATTCTCACGTAAATCAAAAAAAAAAAAATCTATGCTGCTGATTTTGTGGGGCCGGATTATAACATCTTAGATTAAAAGAAGAATATTAGAAATTCGGATTAAATAATAAAGATGATATAATATGGTTATTTTATCCGTTCAATCAACCGTGGGGCCAAATTATAACGGGATAGATTAATAAAAAAAAGATCTATGTGGCTTAGATTAAAAAAATATTAGAAATTCATATTAAATACTAAAGTTGATATAATATATTAGAGATAAACTCTAAATCCGATCTGATGTGTTAGAGATAGATTATGAGTTAGAGATAAACACTATATACCAAAACAAATCTAGCCGTGCAAACGCGAGGGCCACCTCGCTCGTTCTATATATGTAGTATTGTGTTAGTTGTCTTTTATAAACTGAGTGCAAAAACGTCCCATGTGACTACATATATATGTGAGCTATACATGTTAGGAAGGTTCCCGCTTTCTACTCATGCCGATGCCGATCAGTCGATGGCGAAGATACACCCATGTTCCATGGCTTGTTCAATGAACCGTATCAACACAAAAATACACAGCCTCTCCGTGTCGGCATTGCGAAGGACGGACCATCACCCTGCCGGTGCTCGATCTGCCCTCCCGCCGGCCGCCCGGACCCCATGCACGAAACCAGCAGAAAAACCTTGACCTTGCGCATCGATCACTCGCCTTCACGCATCGGCAGCAGACACGGAGCACGGCGCGCACGCAGGTTATGCGGCGGGCTCACCTCACCGTCACCGGCACCGGCACCGGCACCGCACCGCCGCACCAGCGCGGCGGCACATTGACGGACGCCACGCGTAGCAGCTGGAGGAGAGCGGCAGTGCAGGGCTGGGAGGGCCCGGGGTTGCCGTCGTTCCAGCTAGCTGCAGCCTGCAGCTAGGGAGGCGCGGCGCGGGGCCGCACGCGTACAGCGGCAGCGCGAGGGGACCCGACGGCACGCGAACCGGCCTGAATCCACCATGCCGCGCATGATTACTTCCGCGGTTCCACCGCTTGGCCTTCGTCGTCTTGCTGCTCGCGCATCCACTGAGCTGTTTGACTCCTCAGGCTTTGACGCCATCCGCTGGCAGAGTTTTCCAAAGGCACCCGAAATCTTATCTACAATAAATTAGCAAAGCTAGCAGAAGTTTTAAAACTTGCTGCAAATAGCTGTGCTGCAAATTTAGAGCTTCGCTGTAAATTTCCTTCACACTTTATACGGCACTTTAAAAGATTCCTTTGTCCTATCAGACATTCTATTCAATACAACTTTTACAGCTTCTCCTAGCTTTGAAACGGTGTCTCGTAGCTCATACTCGGCTGCTTCCATCATTTCACACGCTTCCAGTAACAAAACACTTGAGCCGTGCACTGCAAACTCACCTTCACCAGCGAGGATGCAGGAGTCAAGTACTAGGCTTTGGTTAACTGCTACAGCCACCACACCACAGTAGTACAGGCCGGTCGGTGAGCTACACTGTGCCGCCAGCCCAGCCCACCAACTTCGCCGCGGAAGAAACAAGAACCGGCGCCACACAATGACACCGCAGCATGCCCGGAAGCGCCGATCCGAAGCGGTATAATCCGGAAATCAATACGTTAATTTTCGCGTCGCGACTCGCGCCACCGCCACGTTCTTGAGCTCCGCAGCAGGTCGGAGCTCACTCGTCACTACTCACCTCGCGTCAGTCTCTCTCTCCTCGGGATGCTGTACGTGCCAGCACCCTGCCTGCCTCCAAGTCGATCCCCAGTCCATTCCGCCACGTCTATTAAACGCCAACTCCTCCTCACGCTTCCAAACCGGCCGCTTTTAATGGACGCCGATTGATTTGAGGATAAAGATTCCTGCTCTGCGTAGAGATGCGCGGCGGCGGCGGTGGTGCCGGGTTGGGGTTTCGGGCCATGGCGGTGGAGGAGGAGGAGGGGGAGGAGGCGGCGGCTGCGGTGTCGGCGTCGGCGTCGGCGTCGGCGTCGGGGAGGCCGATGCGGCGGAGGCGACGGCGACGGTGGGGAGAGGAGGCGGACGACGGCTACTCGGCGAGCTCGACGGGCTGCGGCGGCGGGAGCAGCGGCTGCGGCTCCTTCGGCAGCGACTCGGTTGGTCTTGCTCCCGCATTGCTAACAATAAAGTTTCCTGGTTCTTTCTGTTATTTCTTCAATTAATGAGCGGGTTGGTGTCTGGAACAAGCGTCGGTGGAATTGGTTCAATCGTAGTTGCAATTTTAACCCTCAAAACAAAGCATAACTCAAACCTAACAATGTCGAATTACCATAAATGAGCTCAATAATTTTGAGCTGGTAGTCACATTTGAGATGGAGAAGGTAGGACTTTTCGGTTCAGATACGATAACAAATGCTAATCTTTTACTTCGCGAGGTAGTGACATGGTGGCTGGTGCCATGTAGATCTAGGTAGCCCATGGCTTGTCTCAGCTCTCAGGTGACCGCAACCTTTCCAGAAAGTGGAAACAACTCCTATGCGATGGTAGAAGCAAGAAACAACCATGATAAGCCAACGTACACAACTATAGATTAATGGCCCAAACTATCGTCGGCCAATCAATCTTGTTCGTAACCGAGACAAAGCAGGAGGGCCCGAGACTTTTTAGACCTGACGATAGGCATCATCATCGCCATCTTGGATACTTGGCAGGAGGAAAGGAGTGCTTTTTCTTGACATGAGAAAATGGGGCGCCCTTGGATTCTCTTGGATCTTTACCTTTTGTTCTCCCTTTTGGATTCTGCTTTCAATCAGTGAGGCACTGAGGCTAAGCTGATGGTTGGCTGCAGCCTTTGGCTGGGTTCGTGCGCGCGGATGGCGACCCAGACACAGATCTGGACACAGATGAGCTGGCCACTTCGTCCTCCAATGGTGAGCACATTGCTGCACGCAGCTCACATTTTGCATTCTTACTGGTGTTCTTGCTCGGTCGGAGACAACTTTACATTACAGCCCTTTAAAACGCAGTTTGTCGTCTGTAGCTTCTGCAATCTTCAGGGAGTCACGAGAGGAGGAAGGGGAGGAGGTGTTGTGTCAGGATGAGTGGGCACAAGTGCAAGAACAGACCAAGAATCCACCAGGCCGTGCCGCTAAAGGTACAACTTTTGAATTTTGCCATTGGTTTAGATGTTATGATGTTGTCAATATCTGTATGCTTGTGCTGTTTGACAGAATGCTTGAACCAGCGGCGATGCCGATCAGAGGCTGTTCTTTTGCATGGTAGGAAAGGGTTGAAGCAGCGACCAGCCTCCCTCGACTTTGGTAGCCCTGGGTTCAATGGAACTCCACTTTCCCCAGGCTTTGTGGTCGGAGGTGTGGGGTTGATCAACAAGCGACTTGTGTCATCACACATCAGATCAGACGTGTTTCCAAGTCCCGGTACACCAAACTATCCGCGGCATCGTTCATCAGTATTGGGATACCAAAAAGGGTGGAGTTCTGAGAGGGTGCCCCTTCCTTCTAGATGTAATAGGAAGTACCCAGGCAGCAGCATGGCTTTTCCTTTCAACAATGGGAGGACATTGCCCTCAAAATGGGAGGATGCAGAGAGATGGATCTTCAGTCCAAATTCCGGTGATGCACTTGGAAGGACCTCAGTCCCCCATCCACAGCGACGACCGAAGTCCAAAAGTGGTCCTCTGGGACCTCCTGGAAGACTTGGCGGACAGTATTCATCTGTTTCTTCATCCGTGTCATTCCTCGACAGTGGGAGAGTTGGACATTTAACAGCAAACTCACCTTTCTTGGCGGGAGTACTGATACCAGAACAGTGTTGTGGGGGAAAGGAGAATGTTGGGAGGTATATGAGTGGATCAGCTGGTGACAAATTCAGTATTGGCATCGGAGGCAGGTCTTGTCTAGCAGATGGTGAGTCTCATGCTATTCAATCTACCAGGGTTCGACGGCGATTAGATACTGCAACTGCTTCATTGCCTAGCACCCAAGAATCTATACAAGGTATTTATAAATAATTTGTTTTTTTAATGTTCAGATCCAAAATTGTTATCCATCCTTTTTTAGCCTACTACTTTGTGTTGAATTATGATCTATAAAGTTCGTTAAAAAAATTTCTGATCTATAAATGTGCGGAGGACAACACTTTGTCTGTTGAAGCACCACTAATGTTATTAACTTTCTTGTGAGTTGACAATTGTACTAATAATTTTTGGAATGTAGTGTCTTGATATCTGGTTGGATCCTTGTGCTTAATCTTATGCTGTATGTGACAGATAATGTCAGTAAATCTTTAGCTCATACCTTATTATTTGGTTTCTTGTTCAGATGAACAGGTTGAAATCACAGAAGATTCAGACTTCGTTATTACCCCTATAATTTCGAGAAAGGATGTTGCTACTCAAACTAGCCCAGAGCTAAGTAGCTCCTCTTTATCCGGTGTCAGGCCTCCATCAATCAGTCCACTATCAAAAGTCAAAGAGAGGGAGAGCTGTTTCTCTGATATTGAGATCAGGGATGTGCAAATGGATGATCGAGTGACTCTTACCAGGTTGTCCAAGAAACACGTGACACGAGCCTCAAACAAAAATTCCACAAACATTATAGAGTGGAAGAAAAAGACGATGGATTCTAAATCTTCTTCCTGGGAATTAACAGAAGCAAAGTGCATATCAAAGTAAGGGGCCACTAAATGTTTCTCTCCTGGTGATAAATTCCTGTTTTTATGGGATTTTTCTTTAGGCATGCCGTTGTTTTGATTTTTGGAAGATTGCAGCATGTCCTACTTATCTATCATAACATGCAAACTATCCATGTTACCATTATAAAACATATATACATGCTATTATGCCATTAATCATGATATGCTGATAAAATGTGTAATGCTAACAGGTTTGAGAGAGAGGAAGCAAAAATTACTGCTTGGGAGAATCTTCAAAAAGCCAAAGCTGAGGCAGCGATTCAAAAGTTAGTGGTATGTTCCTCACTCTATTTCCAACTGTTACAAATCATCTTTTGCTGCGTGATGCTTCATCCTTCTCTACTAGCATTATAGTTGACCTTCCATTGTATCTGTACTTTTATATCTCAGATGAAACTTGAGAAGAAAAGATCATCTTCTCTGGAAAGCACAGGTGATGCGCAATGCAGCAGCAGCAAGCCAAGATGAGCAGATTTCCAGGAAAGCCAAAAGGACATCACAATTTACCAAGAACGGCCAGATCAGTTCTCTTAGTGGCTGCTTTACTTGTCATGCTTGCTAGTATCATGTAATTTCACAATCGAGTAAGTTGCATTCTCCTTTTTGAGGCACATGGAATTTTCTGGTGATGAATTTTCTTGTAGTTTTGTTGATCTGTTTTAATGAAGTCAAACATAGCAGTAGCATGTATACCATGCTCTTTCGGTGGCATCAGGCATAATAATTAAATGATGAAACTTCCAATAGCCCCTTCTAGTTATCCTGTAATAGAATTACATTAATTTCTAGTGAATCAATGATGTTTGTGAATAGTTGTACATTATCTCTGTTATTTTGGTGTAGGTATAGTTTTTTTACCAGAAATAATTCATCCAGTTTTACTGAATTATGAAGCTTTCTGCAACATATTCCATTGGTCGGCCATTTTTTCAGATTGTATAGGCCCTTTAAGGATGAAATTAATATTCAGAAACTAATTGATATAAGTGGCCCTATCACCTCAAGTTGAGGTACAATTTGACTTGGGCAGCTTGATACTAGCCTTAAACTTGTAAATTACCTGAAGTCTGTTAACCTCTTCATAAATGAGTAGTCATAAGACCTTGTTTGTTTGAGCTGCAGCTTCTCTAAAAGCTACTTCTGGAAAAAGCCATCCAAAACTTGTTTCTCATATCACAATACAAATTCGGCTTTTGACTTCTTGGAATGAGGTTTTAAAAGCTGGTTGTTTGTTTGAGCTTTTGGCTTATGAGGCTAAAAGCTGACTAGAAGTTTAAATAAATTGGGCCTTAGTCTTCCATGCGACATCTACCTGGGGATCACAATTATTAACTCTTTGTAGATTAATTTAGAGGTGGCCAAATGGGCCGGTCCAACCGAATCGGGCCGGGCCGGCCCGTACTGGTTCGGTGAACTGAACTGAATTTGGGCCGGCACCTCGGCCCGTCGGGCCGGCCCGGTTCGGTTCGCATAGTAGCGGCCCGGTTCGGTTCGCTACTGTTGTATATTTATATAATTCAATATATGTATTTATATATATATTCTTTAATTTATAATGTATATTTGTGAAATATAATGGTTTTCTTAATTTTTATATATGTTTTTAATAAAATAAACCGACCCGTAAAAAAACGGGCTGGCCCGGTTCGGTTCATTGTGCGAACCGAATCTGGACCGAGACCCCAGCTGATCGACCCGATTGGCCCGGTTCGTACAGTAACCGAACCAACCGGGCTTGAGGTCTGGATGAATTATCATTGATCTTCCATATGACATTTCACTAAGGAGTCTATGGTATGCTACCTTATCTTCATCATCCTTACATGAACTGGTTGCTACTGCTTGCCTTCGCATGTTTTGGGGGAGAATTTGACACTAGTGTGAAAAAAAATGCCTCAGATACTGGCATTAGTCAGTCTTATACTTTTGATAATCTTGTGTCAGTCTTATACGTTTGATAATCTTGTGTCAGTCTTATACTTTTGATAATCTTGTGTTGCTTATCAATGTTGCATGTTCTACCTCTGATGTTTCACCCCTTGACTCTACTTCAACTTTCATATGGACTTTAGCATTAGACAACTTTTATGACCATGAATTATATGCATAATTAATTAGTTAGATCTTAACGTCGAGATTTTGTTCAGGGACCTTGAACTAGGATGTTTGCGTGAAGTTCAGACACTTGTAGGTGCAGAATACAGATAACCTTGCGGGTGATCTCAAATTCCCCCTTCAGAAGATGCGGCAGCCACAATGGGGACCATCCACTATCATGATATAAATTTGCACGGTGTTGCTTTGTGTTAGTTTTGATTCTTGAAGGGACAAAAGAAAATGGAGCGACCATGGGAGGAGGAATGCTTCTGCATACATCCCATGTGCCTGATTGATACCACAACAAAATAATAAAGGCAACCTTAGTCATTAGCCATGGCCAACCTTCCAGGTGATGGTGAGCCTGTGATTGATGTTATCATTTGCTTAGTTGCATCATGTGTGTTGCATCTCCACTTCAAGAGGACAAGGAATATCTTGGCATGAAGAGAACACAATTGGCTGCTTGTGCAAGGACCCTGCTTGCCTGTGGAAGGGAGCTATGCAGCTCCTTGTTTTTGTTTGCTCCAGTGCTTCAGCTGTATGTAATGGTCCTTGTTTTTGTTTGCTCCAGTGCTTCAGCTCCACCTCCACTATTAAAAAGAGGCTTGTGAAAAGAGGCTTGTGGTGAGTGTTGAATGGTTCGCCCTCTTGAAAAATTTTCTAGTCACAACTACACGGTTGGATGGTTCCAACAATCACGCATATTCCTAAACCCCAGCCGTCCTGCGCTCACTATTCCACGTCGCCGCTACCTCTCTTGGCCTCCTGCTCCACGCCGCTGCCATCCCTCTCGGCCTTCCCAGCCTCTTGGCTCTTGAGGTCGTAGCCGGCGGCGACGCGCCGGGGTTCAGCGGTGACGGCGCCAGGGCACCCTCGCCGACTGGCCGCGCCGCCTCTTCGTCCACGCCACCCCCTCGCCGACCACGCCGCTGGCCCATGCCACGCTGATTCTCCCTCCATCTCCCGCCGGCAAGTATCTCCTTTCTCATAGTCGTCGTCTCTTGCCGCGAGCCCGTGAGCTGCAGAGCACCGTCTGTCGCCATGCATGGAGGGTAAGAGATTCTTTTGCCTGTCGCCTTCTCACATTGGTGCATCTATCTCTTCTCTGCACTGTCATTGGCGTTGCCGAGAGCACCGACTGCACCATTGATCCGTACCACCATGGCCGTGGTTGCGGCGGAGGAACCGCCACTGTCTATCTCTGGACACGCCCGATCGATTCATTAGTAATGATATTCAACATATATTTAAAAATTATTTCATAAAATTAAGTTTGTAATGAAGTAGAAAGTGGCACATGACGTAATTCATAAATGCATTAATTTTTTATGTATTCCGATATTTCATATTCTAACATGCTATTACCAATTCATAAGTTCATAATTATCACTGATAATTAAAGCAACAAATTCACATAATAATTACCAAGATATGACTAATAGGAAAGAAATAATGCAATTCAAGCAAAAAAACGGGTGCCAAAAATAATTTTTTGAGATGTTGAATGTCAAAAAATTCAAATTTTAGTGAATTCTGTAAATTCAGGGGTTTAATGTAATTTCCATGAATCTTAGATAATTTCAAGGAATTTTTCAAAAAACCAAGGGCTTGCATGCAAAAACATGAGGCAATTTTTCTTTTCTTTTCTTTTTTTCTTTCTGTTTTCGGCCCATTCAGTCCATGATCGATGGTCTGCGTGTGACCTATATAGACTCATTCCTCCTCGTTGGCGGGAAAAAAATTGGTGCATCGGTGATGCAAAAACATGGCCTGTGGATTAGACCTGATCAAACGTCGGGCCGGACCGGGCTTTGGGTCAAGCTTCCCGTGATCAGGTCTACTGTGGATCACCTCCTGGATTGATTCCACATGTCCCTCTTTGCACCAATCTCAAAGCAAGGCAAACCTTCTCTTTCACCCTTGTCCCCAGCGCCTCTGATGTTCCTTGCGTGCGTTGGAGAAAAGAAGGCATGCAGGGACAAAAAAGGCAAGGTGGCAGCCGCGCCGCCGCCGCCTAGGTCTCGCCCACCGCTTGCAGAGTCCAACCTAGAGAGAGTTTGATCCATGGAGGACTCGATTGCCATCGAGTTTGATCCACATGCACAAGATGGCCACAAATCCTTGGATACGCCGCCGGTGCTCTCGATGACGGCCGATGATCGGCATGCTAGGGTTCATCGATGCATAGACTTCTCTTCCGCTGAGATGCTCTCACCAATTGAGTTAATCACCATTTAAAATACTGATTTTTAAGGTGGCATAATTTTTCAGGCTGTTGTGAGATCAATTTATTTTGCTTTTGATTGAAAGATCAATTTATTGAATTTTCATGTAAACTGCACAGGGACAATGAACAAGCTGATACTCCACTTGTTCCTCAAGTTGGAATCATTTTCGAATCCGAGCATGATGCATATGAGTGGTATAACGCGTATGCCAGAAATATTGGGTTTAGTATTCGGAAGAGCTTAACAAGACGGCGGCCCGATAAAACTATATGTCAGAAGCATATAGTTTGTAGCAATTAAGGAGAGCGAGGTACCAACTCATCCAATGAAAATGCTACTACCAGGACCAGTTGCGATGCACATGTTCAATTCAGCATTTCTCGAGAGGGTATTTGGAATGTGCAAAAGGTTGTGCTTCAGCATGTGACGCACACAAATTCCGCCGGGATTTTGCAGGCGTGCCAGTGCATTTATCAAAAACGCACAAAAGAAGGGACAAGAACATTGATATTTCATTATCGCAACAAAATACAAGTTCCTGTTGAATTGCGCTCTGTAGCCATGCTAGTGTGACATCCTAATAAAATTATTAGGTGTCCCAATATTTTTCCAAAAGAAAACTTAGGTAATTAATTATATTTCTTCATACTTTGTGGCTAACATCATCCTAATTTCGAGTTAAGGGTTAGTGGGCTATTAGTGCATGAGGTTAAGGCCCATAGGAGAGGTTTAAGCACTTTAAGCCCATTTGGAGGAGCCCAAAGGACCCCAACCTGCGTCCAGCACCCCTATAAGACCCTAGGACACTGTGCTTCGCCGGCCACTCCACCCCCACCGCCACACCTAAACCCTACGGCAAAAGACTCTCCCTCCCGAGGCGATTTTCGAGGTAAATTCCCTTTTCCCGTAGGTAGATGGTCGTGTAGATGGTACCATTGGATAGATCTAGTCCTGACGAGCAAAATGCATATGCGGATCGCCCATTTTGGTGCTGTTTTCCGCCCGCTAAAGCTCGCCGTAGTTCGCTGATCCCACGGTCGCCGGCGATCCTCGCCGTTCGCGCTCTCATCAAAGATCCGAACTTCGGGATAAATCTCCTCGTGTCTTCTTTCTTATTTGGTTTGAGTTTCTCTCTTGATAGATCTACTCTATTGTCTATCTTGTGCTTGAGGGAGACCTCTCTTGTGTTCCTGTGATTTTGCTCTTGTTATTCTTGTTGTTTGAGTTGTGCAGGATATTTTCAAAGATTTTGGGGAAGATTCTTCACAGTTGACTTCGGACTATCCGAGGGGTGTCACGGACAGTCCGAACCTACCTCCGCAGCGCAGCTGAAGTTTGAAGTTGGTGTCACGCCTATTCACCCCCCTCTAGGCGTCATCTCGGTCCTTTCAAACGATGCAAGACCAAAATGTGTGGGGGGATTTATAGGGCTAACAGAGGGATTTATAGGGGATTTATAGACCTTTTATTCGCGAGGGCTAGCAGAGGACCCTCGTGAGTAGTTGCTCAGGCAGCCTTACTCGCGAGGGTCAACTAGGAGCCCTCGCGAATTAGCCCCAGCGCAGGCGAGCAATTATTGGGCCATATTTTGTGTGGGCTAATTATTGGCCCTCATGAGTATCTGGTAGCTACAGTTTGTTCCGACGGCTCATTTTTGCCCCTTGTGACTATATGCTTTCTCACGAGAGCTGTAGAAAACCCTCGTGAGTGTCTGTTATCTTACGAGGGCGTTTTTTCAGCTCTTGTGTGTATTTTTGGCCCTCGCGAAATTGGGAGATTCCAGTAGTGGATTCTGCTTTATTGATTTCAGATACATAATACATTGAGTCTCCACCTCTAATTTATTTATACCTCATTGTGCTTCGTTGATCGACCGAACTGGCTCGCAACCGCCGGTTTCGCAACAAGTTGATGGTTTCCTGCACCTATCATCCCGTAAAGGGAGGGGGTGTTTACACAAATGAGAATAACCGATTCTTCTAATTAAATGATATGCTCTCGTTAACTACGGCCAAAACAACATCATGAAGACCGGCACGTCCATTACCACCATGTTCACGTTGTATGTAACGGCTCTCATGTTGCATAGTCTAGGTCTAGCTACACAAAGTTACTAATATCATATTTCGGGTAACAATAGCCTAAATCCACTTTGGACAAACTTTTTCCTAAACTTGTATCCAGAGATACTATTTTTTTTTTGGCAACACACATCCAGGCTATCACGTTTACGCCAAGCGAGGGTATAATGCAATTCCGACAAAACCCTTCCGATTTTAATTAAAATCCTCTATTTTATAAAAGCATAAAATCTGAGCACTAAGTTTTAAATTTGGAGAGAGAAACGTTTATAAAAATAATTTTGCAATTAAAACCCTTTATTTTTATGAAGCTTAAAATCGGAAGACTACATTTTTTAGTCCGAAGAGAGAAAATATCATTATTTTTTGCAATTAAAGCCCTCCATTTTATAATACATCGTAAAATCGGAATCCTGAATCTTTTAATTTGAAGAGAGAAAAGATAAGAAAAGTCCCTGAATTTTTGTTGCACGACACCGGGCGCCGGGCGGGCCGGTACAGGTGGCACACGCACACCAAACCCACCCATCTCCCAACAAGCAGCGGAGACTGACCACATGGTCCCACAACTGACGACTGACGAGCCGTTCTGGCCCCGGTGGATATTTTTGTCCGGAAGCCGCCATCCAAGAAAGAAGCAACTAACGGCGCCGGCAACCCCACGCGTCGCTCAACAATTGGCCTCCACGTCGCGTCGGGCGGGTCCACGCCCCGCTTGCGCGCCACGTATCAACCACCGGATGGAGCACGCCCTCTCCACTTCCACCCCACGCGACGTGGATCCTCTGCGCCGCACTGCTACGCAGCATCACTCGCGATCACGCCACCGTCGAGCACTCGAGCCCCCCACTCGCGCCTGCTCTGCTCACCGCTCGCCTCGCCGTCTCCCTGCCACTCTCCTCTCGCCTTTCCGGGAAGCGCATGTGACTCGTGGCGGTTTTGAGCGGGCTGACTCCCCTCTCGCCTCTCCGGTATCCCCTGGTGTCCGTGCCGTTTGATGCTGATGGATAGGTGGGGAGTGAAAGAGCGGGGTCTCATGGAGTTCAAGAACGGCGGGTCGTCGTCGTTGGAGCGGAGAGAGGCGGTGGCGGCGCCTCTGGCGAGGCAGGGATCGGTATACTCGCTGACGTTCGACGAGTTCCAGAGTGCGCTCGGAGGCACCGGCGGCAGCGGCCTCGGGAAGGACTTCGGCTCCATGAACATGGACGAGCTGCTCCGGAGCATCTGGACCGCGGAGGAGAGCCAGGCCATGGCGTCCGTCTCCGCCGCGGGCGTGGGTGCCGGTGTGGGAGAGTCGCCCACGCCGCTGCAGCGCCAGGGCTCGCTCGCCCTGCCCCGCACTCTCAGCGCCAAGACCGTCGACGAGGTATGGCGCAATCTGGTGCGCGACGAGCCGCCGCCGGTTGGGGCGACTGGTGGCGAGCCGCAGTCCCAGCGGCAGGCGACGCTCGGGGAGATGACCCTGGAGGAGTTCTTGGTCAGAGCTGGCGTCGTCCGGGAGAACCCCACCGCTGCGCCGCCGCCCATGCCGCCGCGGCCGGTCCCTGTTGCCCCTAAAAGCGCTGCCTTTTACGGGAACTTCCCGAGCGCCAACGACGCGGCCGGCGCGGCGTCGCTGGGGTTTGCGCCGGTCGGCATGGGGGATCTGAACTTGGGCAATGGGTTCATGCCGAGAGCATCGGGCTTGGGAGGCAGCTCCATGGCTGTGCAAACAGCCGTGAACCAGCTTGATTCTGGTGGGACGGGGAACAGTGACCTGTCATCGCCGACAGAGCCACTGCCGTATTCGTTTGAAGGGATCGTAAGGGGGAGAAGAAATGGCGGCGGCGTGGAGAAGGTGGTGGAGAGGAGGCAGAGGAGGATGATCAAGAACAGGGAGTCCGCTGCGAGGTCCCGCGCTCGCAAGCAGGTAATCATTTCCCAATGAATGCATGCATGTCTTGCTACTTAGTAATTACGCCATTTATTATTACAAACCAGCAAACCTGAAATAGTTAAACTGAAATCATGATAATTCAAAATGACATGCACAATTAAATGAACTCAATGTGATATATGGGGATTTCATGAGATGGTAACTTTGGAAAATTGCAACTTGCAAGCTGAGATTTGCGTCAGTGCAGTCTAAGGTCTAACCTTCATTGTTACCTTGTGTTTCGAGTAGAAAATTTGCCAACTATCCTATTTTGGTAACAGTTTTCTTATCTGTACAGGCTTATACTATGGAGCTGGAAGCTGAAGTTCAGAAACTCAAGGAGCTGAACAAGGAACTGGAGAGGAAACAGGTAGCATTTCTAGAAACCCTGACGCTGCACATGTGAAATGTGCACTTCACTCTTCAGTACATTCTGTCTACATGCAGTGTTTCCCTTTATACTAGTCACTCGGAAGTGGATAGTTTTGGCTAGTAGACCCCACTGTCATCTGCTATGCTAATTTTGTCCATGCTAATGTCGTCAGAGAACTTTACTGAAGCATTCATTATGCATGACTTGCTATAGTGCCATCGAAGTGCTCCAGAAATAAAGTATAGTGCATCCATTATCCAATCTTTAATCCGGAGTGAAATATTCAGTGTTTATTGTTTTGCACCAACCTTTTGGTGTTCCATTGTCACAGCAGTTCACAGCAGTAGTAGTATAATGTTTCAGGGTCATGATCATAGTATAATGTTCATAACTGTTGCATCTAATTTCAGCCATTTAATTTTTGGTACATCAGGAATGTGAGCATCTGTCTGCATACCATGGCTGCTAATTATTTAGTGTTGCATATCTATTTCTTATGTGGAATACTAATGGATAGGGCCTCCCTGCTAAGTGCTGCAAGATCTAGTGCGCTGGAACTCGTTGCTATGGACCCAAATCCTTTGGTATGAAACATTATCTTTTCCAAGTAAAAACCCGAGTATACTAGCAGGCTGTAGCATGTCTAGCTCACGCTTCCTATATGTAGACTAGTGGTGACAAGCGAAAATTCCAGTGAATAACATTACAACACAAGTATGATCTCTTTTAGTCAGAATCCTGATCGTTTCCATCATGCAGGAAGAGATTGTGGAAATGCAGAAAAATGAGGTAATTCCTTCTATCTTTTGTCATTGTCAAACTTTCTTATCTTTGCTCATCCATTGAATGATGTTGTCTCCAGTTTACTTAAACTTAATTAGAAATTTAGCCCATGGTTTGTCACATGTCATTTTCGATTGGATGATTGAGTTTGACTTGCAGCCTAACAGATGTAAGGAAGTTTTTGCAACATCTAGTTTCATGTTACTTTTTTAGGACAATCCCAAAATTACCTCATGTATGAACTCTACTATCTCTGTCAATTTGTTCTCTACAGTTTTCAATTGTTTTTGTCTTCCATATTTTTTAATCTCAAATAAGATTGCCTTATAAAATCCTTTGATGCACCATCTTTTTACAAACGAAAAAAAGAAGTATTTGATCAAAGGCCAATTTTTTTTCTTTGCCTTGTAAATAGTTGATTATTCTTGTTGATTGTTTTTCTTGGTGAAACAATACATGATGGCGTTTTGACTCAATTCATTCATTATGCTGCAATATTTATGAATGTAACTTGCTGGTTCGTAAAGAAAGGAAGGTAAATTTCGAAGATTTTCTCTGGGATTCACTAAATTGTAGGAAGAGAGCTGTTCTACACATGCAGGAAATTTTTTTGCCAGCATATTTTCCAGTATAATGAGTGATGCTTCTACACTACTTGATTTGATAACTCATTCTAGCTGTGTTAATCTATTATTGCTCGCTAACATGACATATGGAAATCCTAACAACATGTGGGCCCTGTATGCTGTAGATTTACCAATTACTCCACATTGCATGGGCACTATTTCATTTCTCATGAATTTCTATTGGGACACCCATTAATGGCTAGCTCTTTTTTAGTTAGCAAAATTAATGAAATGATTTGGTTGATGGGTCCTGGTTTCTTGCAATCTGAAACTGACAGCGCTCGGCAGTGCTGATGCCACTGTTATGGGCAAAAATTATAATCATAACCACCTACACTGGGAATGACTGGACACCTTTTTTCACTGCTAACAGGTAGACACAATGGTGCATGATCCATTTGGGCGGATGAAGAGACTTTGCTTGCGAAGAACACTGACTGGTCCCTGGTGATGATTGAAAAATCGAAGCCACACGCCTACCTTCAGTGGCCCTTGTACATATAATTTCTCACCTAGATCGATGATGAATTGAACAGACTTGAGCTTGATTGATTTGCTAGTTTCCTTCTGCAGCTACTTCTGTGGCAGCTTCAAAGACTGACAATAGAGTATGAAGTGTAGAGGGGTGAAACCGTATGAGCCACTTTAATTTAGCAATCCTGCAAAGAGTTTGTGTAGAATTGTCTGGGTTTGTATCATGCCAGCCTTCTAGGTTAGCATCCTAGGGACTAGAAAACTTGGATGAGTTTAAGAGGTCGATTTAAGTATATCACGTGAACCAAGAAACATCCTGCACCCAGTTTACTGGCTAGCTAAGTAGGTATGTGATGGTTTTACATAGCCAGACCTGCTTATCAAGTCACTCCGTTCTGGGGACATTTCTGTTCCTCGTGCCCTGGTGTGTACTTTCACGTACAGATTTGTTGTTGCACAATCTGTTTGTTTTTTTTTTTTTTCAAGTCAATCTGTGATCTTGCTCTGGTGACACGGTGGCTGGCGACAAGGCACAGGCCGGCAGGTCAGAACCTAAGGTTCGGGTTCCCCCCTGGGCTTAGAAGACTGGAGGCTCAGCGGTGGGCGACGGGGCGGTGGGTGGTGGTGCCTGGATCACTACGAGGAGACGGGTGGTGGTCACCGAAGAAGAAGAAGAAGAAGAAGAAGAAGGAGGCGTGGGCGCGTAGCGGAAGGACTTTTGCCGGAGTGGACCAAGATTGCGTCGCCGGAGAGAAGGAAGAAGAAGCTTGGAAGATGGGCCATGGGAGGCGGGATCCGTGACTGTCGCCGTCGTCTTCGTCTCCTGTGATTGTTACCCCAGTCCAGTCTTCAGATCTGGTATGGACAGGAGCGGTCCATGGGCTAATACTAGATGGGCTTAAGATACTTGACCCATGGACATAAATTTCAATCGCAGGCCACCACGGCTACACAAGTGTCGCTCCCTTCTTCTCCGGTCAGCCGAGCCTGCCCCGCTTACATCACGCCTCCAATTTCGATCCGACGGTCTAGCCAGCTACGGTTTGCTGATGAGCATAATAAATGCAGTGCCAAGATCTTCACAAGATATCCATTGGTCGGATCGTTTCCTGAACCGAACAATTCGTGTGGTCAGTAAAGTATGGGTACTAGCTGATGCTAGCTGCAACGGGAGGAAACGAAGATCTTGCCGTGGCACTGGTAATTGTGCCGCGTACGACGTTGCCGAGATCCCGGGCCGGCCGGTGGCGAGAGGGTTGTCACTGCAGGTGCCGACCATACGCCGCTCCGCAGACGCAGAGCATGAAGCCATACTCTTGAGTGCACGAACTCCGAACGGAACCCGTCGGCACCACCTTCAGGTTTTCCCCTTCTCTCCCTTCCATCTTCTCCACTCCAAGCCCGACGGGCCTCCCTGTGCCGCACCCTACATGCTCCAAGCTCCACACACCCTACAAATCAAGCACCCCCAAATCATCCAAAGCATGAACCTTCGCTCGCCGTCCTCGGGGGAGCCGCGCTCATGCACTGCTCGCCGCCATCTGCAATTTGCAATTTGCAATTCCTGCATGCCTCATCCTCAAGCTCTCCCCTCCCTCCCTGGCTGCTTGTTGGTACCCAACATGTGAGTGAGAGAGTGAGCTCACTGCTCCCCAACATGTGAGTGAGAGAGTGAGCTCATTGCTCCCCCTCCTCCCAGCTCACCTCACTGACGAGTGACGCGCAGCAGCTAGCTACTGGGCTCCGCGAAGACGCTTCTAGCCGTGGCCTCCGCGGGCCTCTCGGCGACGACGGCGGCGGCCGCGGCGAGGTCGCTCGCGTCATCCTCCACCTCCACCTCCACGCCCACCACTTCTTCTTCTTCGATCTTCTTCTCCACCTAGCGCCGCCCCGCCCAATGCCCCCGAGGCGCCGCTGCCGCCGTAGGAGGAGGGCCTGCCTCTCGGCGCCGCCGGGTGCAAGGTCTGCGGTGGAGGAGAAGGCAGAGGATGAGGAGGCTGTACCGGCTGCGCTCCCGTACTTCTCGTGGTAGAAGGCCACCGCCACCGGAGCCGGCGGCCGTCGGGGGCCGAGGACGATGCAGTTGCTACCGCGGCGGCAGGAGGCGATGACGTCGCACGAGGATGAAGAGGATGGCGCGAGGAAACGATTTTGCCGCGGTCCCGGCACGAACTCGAGGATTGGGAGCTCACACGCCTGGCGCAAATCTGAGGACGAGGAGCGCATGTTTTGGGCGAGCGAATATATTGGGCACCGGTTTGGGGAGCTGTTGGAGACTAATTTTTATTGATTTTAGCCAAAAACTGGTTTAGGGAAAGAATTTTGGGCACTGTTGGAGATGCTCTAAGGTCATCAACAATGGCGTCTTCATTTAGGACGTCTCAGCCACCATTCACACCTACTTTTTATTATTCATCTATATTTTTCTCTCTACTATTTTATTTGCTACATTGCTGGGGACTGAGCGTAGCTCAGTTGGTGGGGGGGCGAGGGATGCACAGCCCCCCACCCGGGTTCGAGGCCTACCCGTCCCACATGCAGGAGGGATTTCTTCTTTGATCCTTCTTCTAAAAAAATTCCTACATTACTAGGACATCCTAAGTTATGACCCATTAAACATGTCGTAAGAGCATGTTTAATGAGAGAACATATACGTGGCCCATTTGATGCCCATCACGACTCAAATGAACTTGATGAATAATGTTAGACATCGATCATTCCTGCCATGTGGGCATGTAAGGCATACCTTAAATATTTCGATTCATTGTTTACCAAAAAAACTTTCCATTCATGTTGTTTCCAACTATGCATGCCCATTAAAACAAGACTAAAATATCCATAAAAAATGAACGATTAGATCTAAAATATACTATCAAGGTAGTATTTTATCAGTATGTACCGTAAAAGAGCCCTAAATTAAAGCCCCGTACAGGAATGAGACGCATGAAACGGGAGCACTATGGGCTGTGGCACAGAAACGTGCAAAGCGACAACGTACAAGCAGCTAGCTGAGCTGCATCCTGCAGGCGACCAGCAACAAGATTCGGATCGAGGACGACAAGATAACGCAGACCAGAGTATCAGGCAGGGGGGCTCTTTTTCTTTCGTTATATACAGTATAAATTATGTACAGAGCCCAAATTCTTCACGATTTTGTGTCTGTTCGGTGGTGTGGATTCTATCTGTAGCATAATACAACGTGTAGCCTAATATGTTTAGCTTAATACGAATACTAATTTGATTTGGACGTGGCATAGAATTAGAATTTGTGATTAGATTTTACGGACACTCTTTAGACTCCTCCCATCACGGACAAACAGAAGAAAAATGAAGAAGAAACCCACCTTGCTTTATTATTAGGTATAGAATTAGAATTTGACATGAGTGGTCTGGTCCAGAGTATCAGTTAGCAGCGGCTGGTCTGGTCCAGTCGCAGTGACTCAGAATTTGACATGAGTGCGCTGTGCCGTGCTTGTACGGGGTGTGCCTGGATTGATGAAACAACGTATCTCCCTCGTGCTGGTGCAGGAAAGGGGGGAGACAGCGAAATCTCCTGTCAACGAGCAAGAGACAAATAGGCCGCTCCCTCGCCGCTCTTGCTGATCCTGCAAACGAGACCAGAGAATTGCCTACTGGACTACTGAAGTACTTTACGCCATCGGGGGAAGCCAAGCGAAGCCGTCTGAATAAAACAATCCTTCGTGCAGAGCATTACGGCAGTCGAGGAGATCCACACACATGTACATGGCATTAAGTTCGAAGTGTTGCTCACTGCAGCGTTCTGAAATTTTTTGCCGGTAAAAAATCCAACGAAATCCATCTGCTTACCAACGAAAAAGGTTGATGGAAGTCCGTGGAAAAGATGCAAACATGCTGCGGAAAAGAAGAAAATAGCACTGTTATTGTATGCATACCATTTTCTATCGTTTTTTTAACCGGCAGTGGTTAATCAGGAGTAATACATCTGGGTATCCCTACCGGTTCATCCGTTAGGGACATGCACATAGCTAGATCAATGACAACTATAACGTAGATCGATCAATCACAATTAACTGATTATTCGCATAACTTCATTAATTAACAACTTGTTACATATAATTTACAAGTTCATTAATTCACAATATAGTCTCATTGTTTTTGTAGCACCATTTACAAAACATATTAATTATAAAATATATATGGTCGATCGCGAATATTCTAAGTCTATGAGCAATTCAAATAACAATTAATTATTTCATCTTTTCACATTATTGCCTTTTCGTGCATCACCCTTGGTAGCTATGCATCATCTCAGTAATAAAGCCCGCACTATCGTGCAATCTATCAATTACTATATTTAGGTTAGGCTGTTTTCAACATTATCCCCTAAATCTTACCTTAGGATTCTCTAAAAATTTATTTCCCTTTATATTTTCCATTTCCAACATCATCCCCTAAATCTCATCTCGTATAGCTTATCCACCTATTTTTAGCTCACACTCCATAACCCCTCGTATTTTTAGGCGTATTTTTTGTTGTATAATTTATACGTGTAATAATTATGTATTATTTATTAATTTTTGCGTGACTAATTATATGTGTAATAAAGTATGACGAGGGAAACCCATCACGGAGTCATGGACGCCGTGCCAAAGCCACAGAACTTTGATGGCGACACGGCGGCAGTCGTCGTTGAGGTGCTGGCAGACAGCGGCGGCCATGGGAGGGGCGCCGACGGCAACAAGCTATTCCTAATCCCGCTCATCTTCCTCATCTTCTTCGAGGACACCGGCGATGCCTTACATGCGTTGTTGCGCCGTCTCGCGGTAGCCGGCTTCCCCGCATTCCCCAGGAGCCATCAACGGCGCCACCTTCTCCGCCTTCCTTGAGGGCTATCAACGGCGCTACCTTTCCCATGCTCTGCGCCGACTACCTCGCTCGCATCGTCCCCACCGTTGCCAACGGCTGCGTCCGAGTCGCCGCCCTTATCACCTTCAACGCCACACTCTCCTTCCTCAACTACATCGGGCCGGGCTGGCCGTCGTCGCCTGGTTGTGCCTAGGGATGGCGATTTTACCCATGGGTTCGGGTACTCACAGGTAGACCTGATCATCGGTCGGGTCGGAGGACCGGGCTTTTCCAAGCCCGGCCCGGCCCGAAGCCTGAAAGCCTGTCCCGAAACCCGGAATCCCGGCCCAACCACAGCTTAATGTGCGTTTTTCCCGGGCCTGAGCCTGACCTGGCCCGGCAGCCGGTCTTCAGGCCGAGACCTGAGCTCGGGCCGATGCACTGATCGGGCCAAGCCCGGCCGGGCATTTTTGGGTCGGGCTCGCTGGGCCGGGTTGCCCATGAACAGGTCTACCCACAGGTACCCAACCCGATGGATTCGGATATGTGCATGGGTTTATACCCATGAAATATTTCGGGTTCAGGTTCGGGTATAGTTTTCTGAATTCGGGTTGGAGTTCGGGTTTATTTTACACCAATGGATACCCATGGGTACCTAAAAAGAATAATAAAAATTAAATATAATATAACATGCCACCATGTGTTATCAATAAATATGTATTGAGTATTGACGAAAGACTAAAGTATAAATCTAAATTTATATGTTCAAAGTTGATGATATGTTAGAGTTGAAATTGATTAATGTCATTTATTGTATTCAATATTGAGATATAGGTTTATTATGTATTTCGGATTAGGTTACCCATCGGGTTCGGGTATGGGCGTGGGTTTATACTTTATATCCATGAAATATTTCGGGTTCGATTTTGGGTATAGTTTTCGGGTTTCGGGTTCGGGTATATATGAGGACGGTGTACCCGGAGGTACCCCGTACCCGACCCGATTGCCATCCCTAGTCATGCCCGCACCGGGGACGGATCCAGGGAGGAGAGACATTCCCCATGTTTAGGGGGTTCTCTCTCCTCCCCCTATGATACAGGGTGATATATAGGATCACATTGGAGGCCCAATAGTACCGGCCATCCCCTATATTACGGGTTCGGGACCGTATACGGGAGCCTTTAGAGACAGCCTTAAAGCATAGTTAAACGAAGTCACCACGTTAATCAATAAGAAATAGGAAGATCTACGCTGTCGATTGTTGTGGACCCAAATTATAATGGCTTAGATTAAAAACTATAATAATAAAATAAAAGCAATTTAAAAGGAGTTTATATCAAATATGAGGTTAAAAATGGAGTCCATAACAAATACGAGATCCTGAATGAAGCCCTCCCTCCCTTTCTTTCGGAGGTGTTGACCCGCAGCGAGGCATAGATGACTAAGTGACATATTGAATATGGCGACGACTACAACATGTCGTAGAAGGAGATAAGGGGTGGAACCAACGACCCACTAAGACTCACATATCTACAACTACATGCCCGAGCCGCAGTCAAACGGAGGCGTGAATGCATGATGCCAGCAGAATGATCGATCGGACAGTTGCTAGGGCTGCTTTCTTCCCACTGTGTCCTTCCTTGTGTGTCGGAGATCCAAAGCGAGTGCTTCGGAAACTCCACAAACGCGTGGGAAACCATGTTCATTTCGAAGAAATTAAACCAGCATCAGCAAGCCTCCCTTGCTTGTAGGAGTGGAAAGGAGACAAATTCGAGCGAGCTAGCTTGGTTCGACTCATTCGCCACCAAGCCGACTTTGTAGGATGTCCAAGTTAGAAACCGGGCTTGGTTCGGCTCGTTGCAAGCTCGCAAGCGCTACTGAGCCAAAAAAAAACAGGCTTCTAGAACATCACTATATCACAAAATACAAGTTATCTATTGCAAATATACACATGATAACTATATAGAGTGCCATAAAAAAATATCAGAGCATTAAATTAACTCCATAACCGTATGAATGTCATATAAATATCATAAGATCATTACTACAGAATGGACTAAATACAATTATCTATACATCTAGATGAACACGAGCCAAGTTCCATCAAACCAAGATCAGACTTGGCTCGATAATGTCAATGAGCTTAGTATTGTGTTCGGCTTGTGCTTGTTTATAAATGAGCTGGACCGAGCCTAGCCTGAATAGCTCGCCATCTTCCGGCTCGAATCCCAGCCCTACTTGCGCAGCAGCCTTCGCTCGCCGCGGAGGCCCCAACAAAAAACCAGGTGGATCCGCCCCCAAAAGCTCATACAAAGCCGAGCTGTGGCCGAATCAAACCACACCTGCTGCTGCTGCCGTCCTCGTTGTTACGCTTCGTCTTGGCTTGCTCCTTTTCCCCCAGTGTGTGGCCACTGGCCAGCACCTGCAGCCACGAGCCCGTCCATTATTGGCCACCGCGAAGGCGCGAACGTCTCTTCCCCGCGCCCTGAGTCCACGTGCGCTCCTCGCGTCGCGCCCGCGTACGTACGTGCAGCCGCGCCGTGCGTGCGCTGGCGCGGTGTCGCCGAGCCCTTCCCGACGTATCGGTACACGGCGCTGCGCCAAGATCGTGTCGCCTTAAACTACTCCCGCCTCGCCTGCGGTGTCTCTTCGCGGTCGGGAGCAAGGCTCTTTACAGCTGCGCGAGCATCGTCGTCAAGATCGGGTCGGGAGCTTCTTCTGCTGGTGCGGCGGCCGGAGGCCGGCGACGCTGGCCGCACGATCCCAACTCCGATCCCCCGGCCGGCCGGCGTCGGCGTACGTATATGAGGGAGCACACGCTTTACAGCGCCTGGCCGTACTTGCCCGTGACTTCCATATTAGTATATGCCCCATGCGTGCTACTAGCACACACGTACACCGGTACGGTGGTTCGTTAGGAATATCGGCCGGCACGGGCGAGCTGGTACTGTCCAGCCGATGCCTCCATTCAATCAATTAACGGCGCCATTAACTAGAGGCAGTAATGGGCATTGCATATTTGCGTCGTGGTAATAATTAACCGCATGAACAAATGGTGCGTGTACACAGTACGTGGTCCCGGAATTAACTGTAGCGCCGTCCGTTTCTGCAGTTAATCGTTATAATTCACATCAAGTGACCCGGCCCCCCTGCAGGCTGATCGTGGCAGAGGCGAGGCGTACTTGGCTACGAGAGCCCGTGCACGCACGCACCACGGGCCGCGCCGTACGTGCACGCCCTGTCCCGTGCGTGCGCCTCGGATGCTCTTATCACGCGTACTGTGCCAGCGATCGCGTCGAGCTGCTCGGGGTTGGTGGCTCCGAGGAACGTACGCACCTACACTCGCCACTCGCAGATGAACAGCTGGTGACTGTGGCCCAGTGGTACACGAAGAACGTGACAGCCATAGTTAATTTGTACCTGTACCTGCTGCGTACCGTGCGGTCCGTGCGTGCATGCATGCGTGTGACTCTGCATGATCAGGGTTCATTAGTTAATTTGGGCTATATGCTGTCCGGTACTCCAGTCCGGTGTCCATGAGCTACGCTTTGCTCTGAGTGTGCGCGTGCGATGCTAGCCTCTTGCTCCCTCGCCGAGCGAAACGAGCCAAGCTCCGGCGTACTTTACAAACCGAGCCAGACTGTTTGGGTGATGCAGAAACCGAGCTTTTGAACTGTCCGTGTAAGGCTCCATCGAAGCACCCAAGGACCGCAGAAGAATGTGGTGCTTTCTAACGGACTTACAAGGTTTCTATCGAATGAATCGTGGTTTGTTTCGGTTAGGACTTAGGACCACCAAACTGATGCTTAATCTAGGTTGGTTATAGACTTGTATATATGGCAAGTGGTTGCGGCTAGGGTTGGTGCGTCTCGCGGACAAGCTCAGTCTCCAGTGCAACAGGGTAATAAGTCTTGGATTTGTCTGCTGAAAGGCACACTGAACTTTGTTTATCAAATCTGCTGGGGCCTTGTCAAGATCGTATCAACCGGCAAGCGAGAAATTTCGTCACAGGTTCTTGCTATGATCATCGATCTTGCAAATAGATCAGAACAAATCAGATCAACTAGACGTTTCACCATATCTGGATCGACCGGCATCGTAGCATGGGCAAGTATTTTAACCAACGGTGTCCATCTGTTTTTCATGAACATGTGACTGCGATGGCTGACAATGATCGTGCAAGATGAAACTATGATAGTGAAGGATGAAGATGGGACAATAGGGAAATACTAATATTTGTTTTGTCAAAGACTTTTAATAAGACTTACCCAATTAAACTAGTAAGCTAGCTGTTCGTTTTACTTGTCCTGCAAAATGCCTTGAGCAAGCGATATTTTACAGGCGCCGGCAGGAGATGAGCGAGGGAGATTGGTGCCTCATGGAAAAATCGATTGATTTTGAATCGCATCATTAATATTAGCCAACTGGTTTCTAGCAAATCCATTTATGTATGCACACGAAAGTATATCCCCATTGTACATATTTTATTGGACCGGCTTGATATAAAGTGACTAAAGAGTTATTTAACTCTCAGTCGATTTTCTAGGTCATAGATCAAACATCTTCGTAGGGCATATATAAAAGATCCAATTGAAACATCTAGATATGTGAGAAAATCGACTAAAACTTATCTAAAAATTAGCCGCCTGATGATTAGCAAAAGTGTATTTCATTTGACAATACAGCCATGGGTTAATCTAAGTTTGAGGTAAGACGGATAATCGTAGAAGAGTTTGTTTATAAGATATGTCATTCATAACCTACCTAGGATCAATCTGTTCTAAGATTTGTTCTCACCCCCAATTCACCTCACATAATCTATTGCAAAAAAATCCAAGATTTTTTAAAAACAAATCAAGTCCAACCCCCTTCTATCCTTGTCTCCTTGGGCCCCGACTCGGCCAAGTTGGCTCCATTCTACGCATCCCCATCAACAACCACACTAGGCAATTGGCCCGCAACCACCACATGCAGTGGCATCCAACCCTGATGCACTAAAGCTGAACTGAGCCGAGTCATTCACCTTGTGGATGGGGTCGTGGCTTGTGCGGCCCCTTGGTGGTTGCAACAAGGAGGGTGGTGGTCATCAGCAGGGAGCCAGCTCGGTTGGGCCAAAGGGAAGAGCAGGAAGATTTTTTTTTTGCAAAAGAGCATTTAATGGGAAGTAGGGCTTAACACAAATCCTGAAGTGGATACTATGGTTCGGTTCCCCCCTCCCCAAGAAATCTTAGTTGTTTCTGACATAGCTTTTAAAACTACAGTGGACAAACTAAACCTAACAACCTCGCCAATTTAATTGGCTAAGGACCGCTTAACTATTTGAACCAGAAAACCTAAATATGAATGGTTTTCAAACAAACCATTGATAGTTGATACAGACCGTAGTTTAGCTGGCCGGGTGAGGGGGAATGGAACGGTGACGTTGAGGGTGAGGGTGGGGAGAAGGGGTGACGAGGGACCGAGGGAAAGAGGCGGCGCCCGTGGTCGGGGAAAGGGAAGTGGGGGCACATCACGAGTAGGGGGAGGACTGGCGGCACCGACATAAAAAATGGAAGTTGGGGAAATCTGGAGATGGCGACGTCGGTTGCAATAGGGAGGATTGGTGACATCAGTGAGGGGATAGGGAGATGTGGCACTAGATCGAGAGAAAATACATCGAGCGAGTAATTAAGTAGAGGTAGAGAGGTGGCTTGGCATGGAGAGGTGGGGTGAAGTTAGGATTAGGATAACTCCCTACAGGAAAAGATATCAGAGTCATCGACCGAAATTACTGTGTCGGCGGCCTAGCACCCGACAACACCAATTTGGAGTTGTGTCGGCGGCTCAAACAAAAACTGACCCGGCACGTTCCTGGTCGGCCACATGAGTTATGTCGGTGGCTCCAGCTAGGCCGCCGACACAGGACACACTGACCTTTCGGCGCGAACGGAACTTTGAATTTCTTTACCCGCCAAATTGAGCTGTGTCGACAGTAGGCCTCCTCTTCCTTCCCTGCCCAGCTATAAGCCCGGAAGAAGTTGATCGAAAAGTTACAGCTCTAGAGGCAGGCGGATGAGCAACGGTGGCAGGCCAAAGATGATAGGAAATGGTTTGAGGCCCTCCAGCAACAGAACAGTTGGATGTTCCAGTATTTGCAGCAGGTAATTAAGATTGTATATGTCAATTAGTTGTCCTTCAATGTTTCAGATGCTAACATATAATCCACCGTCGTTGCAGGGGTGAAACCCGCAAGCCAGCCACAGATGCCACCTTTGCAGCCATACGTCAACACGCAGACGCCGGGGGCCCCGACGACACAGATCGGTGCTCCCACCTAGCTCGTGCTGCCGGCCATGTTCCCCATGTTCCAGTTCGGTCCTGTACCGGTGGCTTCTCCAGGGGTAAGGCATCAAAATCTTTGTTTTTGTGTTTGAACTCAAAGGCATAAAACTAACGCACATTTGTTTTAGGTCTCCGCCGCGGGCGCCCCTGCACGTGCGACGAATCTACAAAACAGAGGACGTTCGGCAACTGCGAGCGGTGGTAGGATGAAGGAGGAGCAGTTTGCCGACGACGCCCTCGGTGTTTCTGCTCCTTTCGATGGTTCGCAGAATCATTAACTGTCATATCTCGGTTGTTTTTTGGACTATATATGTTCGGCAACTGTTTTATACGGATTATTTGTACTATACCTTATTGTCATGGCTTCTTGAAATATGGTTATTGTCAGTTGTGCTCAATATGTGATGATTCTAGCCATTTCAGCCGTTTACTTAAGTGATTTTGTATTTTCCAATGATGTGGATGTATTTGTGCTTGAAAATGTGGTGTCGACCACATAAATATGTGTGGATATGGGTTGGACGCTTGAGGAATGTAAATATGTCGGGGATGGGGTTTTTTGCAGGTATAAATTGGGTTTTCTAAAAATTATCAGCATTTTTTGTTGATGCTGCAATATCTGTGTCGTTAGCTAGTACTTAAGCCACTGACAAAGACCAATGCCACGTCTACACAATCAGCAACCAAACCGCGATCTGTGTCGGTGGCAAAAGTATAACCGACGACATAGGTGGACTCTCTGTCGGCGGCTATAATACAATCGTCGATATAACCTGCTGCCATTTGTCCCGAAAATTCCACCTAACCACATATTTGTCGTCAGTTTTATTATAGCCGCCAAGAAATCTCCACCATGTGGCGTCCTACGATTGGTCTGTGGGTCCACATGGCAGAGCGCCGTCTCCGAAGTTGTGCCGTTAGGGCATGTCTGTGCCTGCGGCTTTACGGGCCACGGACATAGGCCTTCCCCAGGTGGCCCTACATCCCAGTGTAATCGTCGGGTTATACTTAAGCCGTCGACGAAGGTGGGTTGTGTCGTCTACGCTCTATCGACGAACCTGTGTCGTCGGCTGGCCGACGACAGATGCCTCTGTCGGCGGTTTTTGGGCCTGCGTCATCGGCTTTGGCCGCGGACACAAAACCTAGTTCCTGTGGTGACATGTGTGAGGGGAGGTGGGTTGGTCCATTAGGTTCTGATGAATAGATATGGGCTGGGGGTTGATGCAATTTGGTAGTGTGGGTTAGTTAGTTGGGGCAGCATTATCCATCGAGAGAGAGAGAGAGAGAGGTATATAGCGTGAACTCGAGTTCACGGATCCCTCCGTAAACTCCGACGGGTTTTTGAAATTCGAGAACTTTAGTAATCGATCCAAAATGTTGATCTTGTTCATATTGTCAAAACGTAGCCACCAACCAAGTTTCGTATTTTTTCGAATTTGTTTGCTATTTGTTTTCTAATTTTAAAAATCAGCCTTCTAAAGGCTGATTTTCAAAATTAGAAAACAAATAGCAAACAAATTAAAAAAACGAAACTTGATTGGTGGCTACGTTTTGACAAGATGAACAAGATCAACGGTTTGGATCGATCACTAAAGTTCGCCAATTTTAAAAACCCATCGGAGTTCATGGAGGGATCCGTGAACTCGAGTTCACACTAGCAAATCTCTCTCTATATATATTATGATAAAATGGAGCCACCATTTTAATCCTAAAATATTAGAAATTTCCACATTATTTTGAGAAAAATAAAAAGATTTACACCAACGATTAGAGTGGATTGGATTATATGGCTTAGATTAATATAAAGGGTTCATACATAAAACAATTATAAAATAAAATAATAGAAATTCAAAATATAATAATAGAAATAAGAGCCTATGACATGTTAAAAGAAAGACCTTATATTAGCCGCAAATGAAAATGAAGCCACCACATTAATCGAATAACGGCTCATATTAAAAGAAAGAGAGATCTACATTGTTAGGATATGCGCCGACGCAAGATCACGAACGACACCGGGAGACACGATGTTTGGTAACGCAGTTCGGCTTTTGCCTACGTCTACGGAGCTCTGATTTTGGGCGCTCCTCCCCAATCCATAATACCGCAGCATACCGGCTGACCAGGTCATGACCACATGCCGGCCGCAGACCTCTTCTTGCCTATGCTACTATTATAAAGTCGTTCACTTGGTTACACCAGGGCTGCCTCCCTTTATATAGTGGAGGCCTGAATAAAGGCCGACTTTAACACTAACCAACCCTACCTATTGCAACACAGAGTCCATGTAACCTACTCATATACATATTCGACACAATACTAACAAACTCCACCTTGGAGAATATGATCTCTTCATCTTGAAGTCGTTCCAGAGTCTTGCGTGAACCTTGTACCCGGCCTCTGGTTGCTTCCTCCTTTAGATATTTATTTGACTCCTCTTGAATCTGCACCTCTAGATCCAATCTTTGAACCCCCGAGCAGGCTTCCTAGCCCGCCACCGTGCACCACGTCATCCGTGCACAGCAAAACATACCGCACCCTAGCTATCCGCATCCACGCCACAGTTTCACCTCCAGTGTCGTGATGCAGCGCCTCCTGTGCAACATCCGGTCGCATCACTGCTCCCACCGTTCCGATCTATCCAGCATCCATCCGCGCCTGCCGGTCTGATCGTGAACGCCGAGGTCGTCGCCATCGTCTGCCGATCTCGCCGGCTACTTTGTCAGCTCGATCGCCACGTCTCGTCAATCCCTGCCAACGGTAGCCCACCGAACGGTTCGAGCTTCCTGCCCGAAGTGTCCGACAACACCGATCGAATCATCAATCGCCGCTATGCTCCACCTTGCGCCGATAGGGCATTTTCCGCGGCGCCCGTGTATGCATAAAACATAAAACCTCGTGTCTCCCCCTTGATCTTTCGCATGGCCAACCTCGCCAACCAAGCTCTGATACCACTTGTTAGGATATGCGCCGATGCAAGATCATGAACGACACCAGGAGACACGGTGTTTAGTAACGCAGTTCGGCTTTCGCCTACGTCTACGGGGCTCTGATTATGGGCGCTCCTCCCCAATCCATAATACCGCAGCATACCGGCTGATCAGGTCATGACCACATGCCGGCCGTAGACCTCCTCTTGTCTATGCTACTATTATGAAGTCGTTCACTTGGTTACACCAGGGCTGCCTCCCTTTATTTAGCGGAGGCCTGAATAGAGTCCGACTTTAACATTAACCAACCCTGCCTATTACAACACATAGTCCATGTAACCTACTCATACACATATTTGACACAATAACTAACATACACTAAAAGAAATTTTCATGCTAATCGTAAGATATCTTACGTTAATCGAATAGAAAGTCCATATGCACCCAAAATACGTGAAGTACTATACTCGTTACATGAATATAACCGGTAAAACCACTGTTCAACCGGTGGAACCGTGAAACTGTGCTCTGGACAGGTTCGATGACCGGTTTGGTTTTGAAAAACATGGTTTCGATTATTGTCAGTAAAGAATTTGCTGCATTGCAACCATGGCCGCACTGCAGGCTGTGCTACTGTAGTCTGTCGAGCCTCCAACACAGGACCACATGTACGTGCATGTCCAGCACGGGAATCGGCGAGCGCCAGCCGCGACGCCGCTTTACCTGTTGCGCGCCCGGCGGTGAGCACGCCGGCGCATTGATGGCCGCACCCCGCCTCCCTCAGATATCAAGTGATCGACCGATCCCAAAGCTACCGACGATCACAAGCAAAGCGGGAGGGAGGCACCGTGCCGCCAGCCATGCTCACGTACGACGGCGACGCCTCCACGGGGTAAAGTCGCTCGCAATCACGGCCTCACAAGTCACAGGCTACCCGCGCGTGTGCTGCTGCAACTTGCCCGGCGAGAACATGGGACAAAGCCTTTCTTTTTGGGTCACCAATGCACAAGGAAAGGAAACGGACATGCCGGCGTGCGCGCATTGGCCATGGGCCATGGCCAGTCGCTTATCCTCCCCAATGTTCGTTTCCTTGTGCTTAAGAAAGGTTAGCAGAGGGAGAGCGTTGTTAATTACTAGTTGCTTGCTGGTACTGCAGAGTACAGACATGATGTTTCTAGCTGCACTAAGGGCTAAGAAGCTTGATTAGTTCGCCAATAAGAATGGATAGCTGAGAATGTTGTGTTGATGTATATCTCGGGATGCAATTTGGTTCGGAGTATGCTGAGCATCGAAGGAAAACATCCACTCTGCCTTTTTGCTTCTATGACTGGAACGTAACTCAAACGTTACTCAGATATGCAAGGGGTCACCAAGGGACTATAATGCCAAATTGTATATATGACATGGATTAGAGCTTAACAGCGTTTCCAAAGCATACGAAATCTTGTATACAAGTTTTCGCATGATCTCTTGCGTTTTGGATCGATGGAAGTTTCGCAAGATCTGTATTTTTTTTTTGATATAATAGCTCGTTTATATTGGCCTCAGGGTGCATCAGCACTCACCCACTGTGACCGGTAAAGTTTCGACAGTCCTAACGGTTTCCAGCACATAGAAGAGGAAAGATATCCGTGGGGAGAGAAAAAACGCAGGGGAAGGTGGCGGCTGTTCAGTGTTAATTTACTCTGCAAATAAAGTCTTCGTTTCCGTGACACTGTCTCTTGCGGTTAATGATTCATCGTGCCACATGAGCTTGGATTAGTTTACTTGTGTGTTCATGCACTCGAACATGGGGGCTAGTTTACTTTTTACTACACAATGGGAGTGCTGTTTAATCCCTCCTATGCGGGGAGATAGAAAATGGAAGAAGAAGAAACGGCAGGCTTGCTGCTTCAGCATGCGTCCGGTCGACGCCGGCGAGGTCACGGCTTCGCCACCGCCTTCGCGAGGCGCTGCACCTTGGCGGCGATCTGCGGCGGTATCCGCACGGCAGGCCGCGGCCGCTGCACACCCCACCGGAGGTCCAGCCCCAGTGCGTCCGAGACGTCCTCGGAGCTCCACCCGGCTCGCCGGAGCGAATCTGAGCATCGGTCCGTCTTGAGCAGTAGTGCGTCGAGCACAGCCTCGGCGTCGGAGGCGGGTGCCTCTTCGCCGTCGAAGAGGCCGGAGGCGGCGACCTCCACCATCTCATCCACGTCCCTGTCCCTCCAGCCACCGTTCTTGAGCACCGATCCGAGCTTGTCGAGGTAGTTGTCGACCCAGCGTGGGGTGCTTCCCGACCTGGGGGGTGGCGAGGGGCAGCCTGAGGAGGACGAGGAGGCAGTGGAAGCTTCGGAGGAAGAGGAGTCGCGGCGGCGGCGGTCGGAGGCGGCGTCGCTCCAGAACTCGATCCACCGCGGGGCCTGGCCGCCGCAGACGGCATCGAGGCTCCGGCGCGTGAGCGGCGTGCTCGTGCCTGAGGGGGTGGCCAATGGGGATGCGAGGTCGAGCGGCTGGAAGGAGGACTCGCGCGTGAAGAAATGCAGGACGGCGAGGCCGCAGCAGAGGACGCGGTCGTCGGTGACGAAGAAGACGGGGTTCCCGGCGAGGCAGGGGCGGCAGGGCAGGTAGCACCGGTCGAAGAGGGGCACGAGCAGCGGCGCGCGCCGGATAGCGGAGCGAGCGAGCCGCCGCGCGCGGTCGGCGTCCGCGGGCCTCGGCCCCCAGGACCGCGGCCACAGCGCCCCCCTCGCGATCTGAAGGGACGCGGCGGCGGCAGGCAGGTCGAACGCCGCCCGGAGCCCGGCGCGCCCGCGCCAGTCCGGGAACCCCGGGCCCGATGGCAGCCCGAGCGCCAGCACGGCGCGGAGGTCGGGCGGGAAGGTGAACCCCATCTCGGCCTCCGCGCGGGTGAGCTCCGCGTCCGAGAGCCCCGGGAGGACGGCGACACCGGACGCCCGGAGGTGCGACAGCACGGCGGACGCGACGGCGCGGAAGGAGTGCAGGCCATGGCGCGGCGACGCCGACGCCGACGCGGGGCCCGCCGCGGCGCGCGTGGACAGGCGGCGCAGGCCGGCAGCGTGCGCCGCCGGGGCGGCCAGCCCCGCCATCCGGTGCTGCACGTCCACCATTGCAATTCGCAACCGGTTCGACTGTCTCGTCTCTCGTTAGTTGGGATGGAGGCGTGAGTGGGGACTGGGGGGTTTGGGAGAGGCGATAAAAACGGTGGCTTTGCCGCGGAGAGGAGATGAGGTATCAGATATTGGCGAGGGCGTTATATAGCGGGAACCTGGCCGCGGCCGTGGGGCGTACGGGAGACAGGACAGCGATGGGCTCTACCACTGTGGTTATGGCCCCACGCCTTCTTTTTTAGAGGTCGAGAGGGTCCCACGCATTGTTTGGATGGGTTGGGATCTAGCTCAATCGTTGTGTTTTGGGCTTTTGACACTCGAGGAAATGGGAAACCAGGAATCGCCCCATTTATTTCAGTGTGCTGCTGGCTCATGGTGTATAGCTGTTACACTTGAAACACTGTGAAGTGCAAAACATATAAAATATTTATAAATATCTTGTGAAGCTGTTACGAAACACAACACACAAAAGGTTTATATAACATCACATAAAACACATAAAACAATATCTAAAACACATATACCATGTATACCGTCTATTAATATTGCTGTTTTTTTGTTAGACCTTAGAGCTAATTCCTTATTTGCCATCGCTGAACTTCGTGATTCCTTATTTGCCACTGAAAAAGTTTGGCTTCCTTATCTGCCATCCAGTTAAAGTTTTATGCCTTATTTGCCATTCCGTTAGGTTTTTGTTAACTACTGTGAACTGCCTCATTTTGAGCATCATGGTTTTGAACAGGCACAAGGCACTGCTCATAATGATTACCGTGTATAATATATACCATTGGCAAAACAAAGGCTAGCTAAATTATGAAATTTTATCATTTCAACAATAATGACTATTGGCTGTTAAGCAAACAAAATGCATAATCATATGAAGATTATTTAGTAATCAAGATTCCATCTCATTGAATTCCAAAGCCAAGCTAACACAGATATCTTTGATCTGCTGGAAGGAAGTTGCTAGAAGACATGAAGCATGTGGCTTTAGCTGCATGAAGCTAAGATATTGGGTCCTAGGCTCCTAGCATTGCATCATTACCTGATTACCTCAACTTCTTTTACTTCTCAGAAGCAACTAGCAAGTGCTTTGGATTCAAACTTCACATAAAAAAAACATGGAACAAAAAATCAACCTAGGATATTAGGAACAGAAATATGCTATATCATCAGGGAATTCATGAAATAAAAATAAAAGGTTAATCACCATACATTTAGGGCCACATGACAACAATGACAGTGGCCGTAAACCAGTGGCTGTGGAGTCAAATTCATCTTGCAGCATACTGACTTCAACTGTTCCAATGTTTCCCCTGGGTACTTCGGAAGTAGAACAGACCGCAAAAAGATAATTAATTAAATTTGAAGGCAATCATCTCTTGCTATTTTGGGAGACATTTGCAGATATATGCTGCTAGTGAATGGTAGTATTAACAGATTCACAGTATACTGCAAGATAAGTATATTGCAGAGTGCAGTTAATGAAGTGTATATGCTCGCAATCACGAGTACTATTCTTTCGACAAAGGGTTAACAGAAAATGAGGCAGTTCATAGCAGTTAACAGAAAACTTAACGGAGTGGCAAATAATGCATAGAACTTTAACTGGATGGCATATAAGGAAACCAAACTTTTTCAGTAGCAAATAAGGAATCGTGAAGTTCGGCGATGGTAAATAAGGAATTAACTCTAGACGTTATTGAACTTTGGCATTGCACTATCACGTCTCGTGATATTACGTAACATTTCGCCACTCGCACAATCTACATCTCACATTTCGTCTATTAGGATTGTATTTCCAATTGGATTCGCTTAGTCCGAATCGGCTAAGTTATGACATGCATGTTGGTCTATCAAATAAATTAAGCAATGAAGATTAACTAGCTAACAACCCCGTGCCAATGCACGGGCTAGCTACCAATATTTGGCTGTTGCATTTGTATATCACATTTTCCATTGCACGCTGAGACGGATAGCTACCAAACAAAGTCCATCTGTTAAAAAGGAATTTATTCGCGTAATTAATCGGAGAGAAAAAAAAAGATATGTGTTGTTGATCATATATATAGTGGGGTCAAATTATAACTGCTTAGATTAAACCAAATTTGAAATAAAAATAATAGAAATAAGAGTTAATTCAAATACAAAACTATGAAAGGAGTCCATATTAACTATAATAAAGAAATTTCTTAAAATACTAAGAGCATGTACAATGGTTGAAACAGCTATTGTCTCTAAGCTGTCTCTATCCATAGGCATGTCATCTAGAGACTACACTAGAGGCTACTTATACAATGGGCTGTCTCTAAACTGTCTACATAGTTATTTAATGTTTGCATGAAGATTAAAACAATGTGGTGATCAAGTGTGCATCCTAACTTTGTAAGCTACATGTTTGTTGTATAAACCAAATTTGGATAAAATATTAGAATTGATACATAATTTGGATACATTAATTCTTAAGAGAAAAAATAAAATAATAATATTATAATGGACACATAATTTGGATACATTAATTCCAGGGTAGTATAACAAAGAGATAAAAACAATAAGTTCCAGGGTATAAGCGATGTGTGCCAATCAGCTAGACATGATGAGGAATTATCTTTGAAAGCAGTATAGTAAACAAAGGTACGGAGCAAACGATAAAGCAACTAACTGAAAAGTAAAAGGATGTTGGTCACTAGAACTGGGTTACTCTTTAGTAGCAATTGAAACAGGAAACATTGTCAAAAAATGAGAGAAACAAATAGAAGACTAATCAAGTTTCAGGGTAGATAAAAAAGAACCATGCATCTGTATTATGGATAGTTTGGCCACAAGTATTATAGATAAAAAAGTTCCTGGATAGACAAATAGAAGAGATTAGGATAGTATTTTTCATAGAGAGCACTATAGTGGTAACAATAGTCCATCTCATCGACAATATAAGCTAACAAAATATATGTTTCTTTCCCTTCCTTTCCATGTAGCTGTCATCTATCAGTCCACAATATTAGATTATTTCCCTTCCATGTAGCTGCCATCCTTCAAGTTTGAAATAGATGATCCATTCATGTAGCTGCCATGAAAAAGTACATTTTAGCCTACAAAGCAAATTAACAAAACAATTTGATTGTCCCAAATGCAGCTAGCTTAAATATATGACGTGCAGAGAGAATAAGGGTGGTCAGCCATGTCACAGCTAGTTGGTCAGACTTCAAACCTAAAACAAGATATAGCCTTCAAGCCATCGGATAAGTACAGGAAGTAAGAGGGGAAGTCTGATTATCCCAAGTGCAGATTATGTTTTTAAATAGTAAAAACAGTGCAAAGCATATATGAAACAAACATAGATGAAATTGAAAGGCATCAAAACAAATATATCCTCAAACATGGTCAAATAAATATTCAGAAATACGAAGCAACACCCATACCCATATAACCAGATGGATGGCGAGCCAAGCACATATGAAAAAATTAAAATGGCTTGCAGTTAGTAGAAGCCTAGCAAGACATGAAATGCCAAATCTATTAACTTTGGAGCACAATTAGCTGGAAATCGAAAGGAATTTAAGCAGAAACACTCCATGATTTCATATTGAAACGAATTATTTCAAATATTAGAAATAATTAATCTCTCAAGGCTGAATATATAACAAGAACATCAACGATAAACTACTAAAAGAGAACAAGAACTCTATTGCAGTCATCTAATTTCAGTGCCCTTGCCTATCAAGGGTCGCATTCATGGTGATGTCATAGTCCAGCATCACGTTGCCGTAAAGGACTATTAATCAAGACTAAGCTACAGATACATAACAAAAGTGCTCATTTTGTGCTTATCGTGGTAGAAACAAAGGCTAAGGCGAGCCAAAATTTGAGCTTTCACCAGGCAAATAGCGTTCTTCACATGGAAACCGTAGGCCTGTGAATGAACATGTAAGCAACAAAAGCATACCCTGATGAGCCTGTATTTGGGCTCGCAGTTCTTGGCGGCGCCGACCTTGTCGTAGATGAGGCTGAATTTGGTGAACTTGCCGCCTCCAAAGTGGGTGCGGAACTTAAAGACGAAGATGCAACTTGAAGGCGTAGCGCTGCGATGGAGACCTACCCGGCGGCGTAGCGGTGTGATGGAGACCCACCGGTGGCGCGGTCTGATGGAGCCCCGCGGCGGCGCGGTCCGATGGCCCGCGGCGACCCTAGCAAAGATGCAGAGGCAGAATTTGGGGGAAAATCTAGGAGACGACGGGAGCGGTTGGGGGCAGTGGATCAAATTTTTTGGGGTTGGAGACGACGGGAGCTACAATGGGCGTCGCAAAGTCGTTTGCAGGCCGTCGCTAGCTCTTGGATTTGGTGAAGCCTCATCTCTCCACAGAGCGACGGCTCCCTCTTCTCTATCTTCTCTCTCCTCCAACTCATCAATTAGATGACATGGCACTTAGAGATGGCTTACAGACTGTTGAGGTGGACTGTTGTACATGCTCTAAGTAGAGTTAAATGGATCCACCACCATATTAATTAAAAAATACTACAAATTTCCAAGTAAAATGTAGAAAGAGAAAATATCTACACCTTAGATTGTTATGCGCCTGAATTATAACACATTAGAATAAAAGATGGAACGCATATAAACTGGAGTAAAATAAAATTTCAATTCGGAATTGGAAGTAAAAGAAATAACAATAATAGTCCATGTCAGATAAAAAAAAGAGTGCATGACAGCTACAATAAAAGAGTATAAATTTGAAAAAGAAATAAAAGATCGTCTCAAATTAAAAAGTGATACAAATACAATCGCGTAAATGCATGAGACACTGTGCAATAAGCTTTTTTTGAGGAGTCGGGGGTCAGAGGACGTCAGTGCTCATAACTCAAATGTTAGGTACATCTGGAGTTCTGGATGATTAGATGGGGTTTGGTTCAGCCTTCGGATGTGCCCAGGAAAGGGCAAGGGGGAATGCTCGCTTAGCTGGCCGGGTGTCCCGTGTCCGTTGCTTATATAAAAATCCCAATAATGCGGCAAGCAAAATACTCCGGTAGAAACCCACCTGATGGCCATGATTTCGGTCTCCCAGAGAGCACGCACCCGTTTGTGGGTTCATCCGTGCGGGTTCAGCAGCTGCTCGGCACCGCATTATTCAGGTCTTGTTTTGTACCCACTGTACGGCCATGTGTACTCCATACGTACACAGCACACATGAGAGAGAGAGAGAGAGGGAGTCGATTAGAGTTGGTCGTGTTTTCTTCGAAGTGTTGTTCCGCGAAGCTGTGGTCTAAAAAAAACATGCGGTCATGATGCCCACATATGAGTGTACAGTCGTTTGGCCCTACCCTTCATCAGCTCTATCGCAATGATGCAGCGTGCCGTAGCCGACCGAAACAAATGCAGACTTGAGACTTGTATAGCCTGATCTGATGCGCCTACAAGATCGCGCAGTATTGTACTAATCATATGGAGCAATGAAGTTCTCCAAAATTTCTGCAGAAGAAATAGTTTAGCTCCGAGAGACTGTAACTCTCGGCTCGATCTCTGTTACGAAGCACCTGTGTCTAAATAGACCGTGCACCTGAAACGAGCCGTGGACGAGTTTCTGACGTAGACGACATGCTAGCCCTCACCTGCCGCAGTCATCTCATAATCGATCGAGGCGATCACTGTCTCGATAGATTCATCACCGAACGCAGGAAACTAATTAAAGGCTAAAGTACGGCCAATCCAAGATAAGACAAGGAGATCTTGTCTCTCTCCCTACATGCTTTCGGCACTTGGTGCAGCGTGCTTGTGCGGCGTGCCGAGCCAAGCTAATCGTCGTCAAATTGACGCGACGTCGAAATCTTCGCCGTCTCTCTGTGCCACTGTGCTGACCGCTGATGCCTTGTGAGTTGTTTGTCACACTAGGGCAGTGAGCCAGTGACATCGATCCCTGGGCGATTACTTGTTGCAATTGCCTACATAATCCATCATTGAGCGCCTTGCTGTCTCGGGTAATCTCCGAGCTACCCGTTTGTCTGCTTGGCTTTTAGCTGGGCGCTGTCCGAGATTAAGAAGGTGATAAGCACCAGTACACTGTGTCTTAATCCAGAGAGAGAGAGAGAGAGAGAGAGAGAGAGAGCATGTATTAGCGTTCGACAGTGACAAGGCTGGCCATCTTCACGCTCTCGTCTGGACGAACAGTGGCTGTCACTGCGAGATTCAGCTCTCTGTAGCATGTGAAAACTGAAAACGGCAGCAAACAATAGCATGCTTTTACACTGGCGCAGAATAGCTCTTTGTTTTATCTGCTAACAACCACATTACTAAAATGATGGTTGTTCCTGGAGCATGACGAGTGCAAATGTGCAATACTGACATTAAGGCCGTATAGATGGGAGAAAGGATGTTGCTAGTGTAATTTACAAGTTCCCACTCGCAGCTTTTGTCACCTTCTCTAACAAGAGCCGGCAGCTTCCAGTTTCAGCACTAAGAAATTACTGACGGCAGCTGCGATCACTGGCATCTCTTGCAACAGCTATACAAGCGTGAGTACCGATCAGTTGGTGTCCCTTGCAACGTTGCAAACCGGACTAGTATTAGCCCTGTCCTATGGTTGAAACAAGGTATTTTTCCCCTCGATTTCTGCAAAAACTCAATTTTTTATGCAAAACATTCTTAAACAGATATTTACGGGATAAATTGAGCCTAACCGCGAAACTGGCAGACTTGCGGTAATAATCGTACTAGCAATTGGCGGCATTATCACAGAGGTTGGGATGGACGTGCAGTGTTTAGAAAAACAAAGAGGTTGAGATGGCATCTGGACGACGCTGAAGACGCAATGTTTGGTAATGCAGTTCAGCTTTCAACCTATATCTATAAAGCAATGATTATTGCACTGCATGTTGCTTCCAACCTGCACATGTACATGGCTCAATTTACTGTATTGTGGGCCCACACTTGGTACACGTGCGCTGCCACAACCATCTGACTACTCCTTCGGCCCGACCGATCCAGCCTGATGTACTAGCCCACAGCTCGTTCTAGGCAAAGTGCCCGCATGCACCGTGGAACCCACATGGGGACGTCCACCGGTGCCGAAGGTCCAATTTCTGAGCTCTTGAGCAAGCTTTCCAGTGTGCCACCGCACACCCTCCGTATACGTCTATATGTCACACCTTGACCGCATGTGCACGACATGGTTTTTGCTTGTAGTGCCGTAACACCTCCCCTTATGCAGTATTGGTTGCATCGCTCTTTGCGACGCTCCATCCGCCTCGATCTATCCGGCAGTCTCGCCATGTCTGGTGGTCAGTTTGATCATGAGCACGAAAGCCTCTATCTTCGACAGCCATGTTTTTAGCCTAATCACCACGTTTAGTCGATCCTTGTCAACAATAGCCCATCAAACGATCCAGGCCATCATTGCCACGACACCTCCAATAGACGGCCACTGCATGCATGGCCATCCCGAAGCCCCCAAGCTGCCACAAGGAAGTGGGAAAGGATCCAAGCGCAAGAGATTAGACCACAAATACGGCGGCGCAGGAAACAGTTCAAAGGCAGCACCAAGGTACAATGACTGACTTCGCCTAGCTTGAAGGTCAATGATAACTGAAAGGATCGCTATGCTGCCTAAAGGGGGGGTGAATAGGCAAATAAAACGAAATTGTGGAATTAATAGAGTCGAACAGTAACCAGTCGGTCGGATGTTCCGATGGGGATTGGATGTTCCGACGTGGTACAGTACACCCTCCGTCGGATGTTCTGATCTGGGTCGGATGTTCCGACGGCCGTCGGATGTTCCGATCCGGGGTGTTCTGGATTTGTCGAAAACCTGCAGTAAAAATTGTTTTCTCGCAAAACCAAGGTTAGATCTATTCAAGAACACTCAGAACAAGCCAATACCAATAGTTTAAACACCCGAACGAGACCAAGACAAAAACACAGAGATTTTTGTTTACCGATGTTCGGATCTTTGAAGGGAGATTCTACTCACCGTTAGGGAAGGCACAAAGCCCGGATCACCAAGATCCTAATCCCCCTTACCAGTGAAGCACAAAGCACTCACCGGCGATCACTAGTTGAATCCTTTTCTTTGCGGAGGTAGATTCACACCTTCACAAACTCCGGAGGCACGCCACACAAAGATCGGCGACTCACCGGCAACACCTAGCCGTCTAGGAGCCCTTCAACCCTCCAAGAGTAACAAATGCGATGAAGAGAATAGAATCGCTAAGTGCTCAAGAATAGGAACTCTAATTCACGGAGCACTTGGGTGCCTTGATCTCTCTAGATCTAGATCTCACAAGATGAACAAGAGAGAGAAAGGCTAGGGTTTTGAGAGAGATGATGACCAGTACGAATTAGGCTCAAATCAGGTTGTAAACAGTGTCAGCAGCCTTTGGAAGGTATTAGAGACGGCTTTAAATAAGGAATCCCGAAAACTAGCCGTTGTGCAGTTAATCCCGCATCGGATGTTCTGATCCCCCGTCGGATGTTCTGACCCGCGTCGGATGTTCCGATGGATGTTCCGATGGACCCTTTACTGGATGGCTCTGAAAACTGGCAGGCTAGCTCACCATCGGATGTTCCGACCCACGTCAGATGTTCTGATGGCATAGGTTCTGTATAAGATGTATTTTGAGTGGAAAACTCACACGAACTTCGATATACCTATTTTGAGCACTTAGGAACCTTTATAAGCTTCTCAATTGCATCCCTCTTTATAGTACGACATCCCTATGACTCAATAAATAAAGATTTACAAATAAATACTAGTCTTGATGCCTTCTTGCAATGAATTCATTTTTTAGGGTTACACCATCTCATTTAAACATGTATCTCATGGAATTAACCTGTATAACCTCTGTGCACAATTCTCCAATAGAAATATTAGCTCTATAATTGTTACTCATTAATCACCAAAATCACTTAGGGCCTAGATGCACTTTCAATCTCCCCCTTTTTGGTGTATTGATGACAACAATTATAGCTCACAAAAACATTTATAAACAAGAATATAGATGAAAGCTCCCCCTGAAACTATGGCGTATAACAACAAGAGCTCCCCCTATATCCCCTCATGGCGTGATATAAGGATGCCAATTGGATTTAGATCATCAATGCAACCTACAAACTAGCCAAATTGAAGGGCCGGGATCGACAAAGGCAGGCCGGCCGACCCCCCTAGGCCGGCCGACCCACCTCTTCGTCCCTTTGGATTCCTCCTTCAGCAAGGACCTTGTGACACCTGTCCCTAGCCGTGTCAACACCCCATTGGTCACGGTGGCCTATAAAAGGAGGTGATCTCCTTCATTTGAAGAAGAACCACACACAACACTTTCACATTTTTATTTCACTTTGTAGAGTAGCTCTTAGTTAGGAGAAGTTGGGAGTTAGAGTCAAGTCGAGCTGACTCTCGGTGTTTCGGAAGTGTCTTCGGGAATTCGGGTAATAGCTCTTTGTTGACACCCAAATTTGACAGGAAAATCGGATATGGTAAAAGAGTCATATATCAGAATTATTGGGCTGAATCAGAAAATGGGCTCTATCGGCAAAGAGGAAATGCGTATTGGAGAATACCGATAATTAGGAAACTTCGGAAGAAATACGCTCTGATCAAAAGATATATTTCACGATGCGGTAAAATAGGTCGTATCGGTATCGAATTTGTAATAGTATACATCATACACAAACATAACTACTTTCTCGAATCCGATCGACCTCGTCGAAAGGCTTCAACTCGCAGGTAGAGCTATCTCGATGGGATAATCGATTCTCTTCTTGTAACCTGTATGCATGGCTGTATCATCTTGATCTCATGTATACAAAGCATGTTAAACTGTCTCGGGTTTTACCGATCTTTAATATGTTCTCGCATATTACACTGTCTCGAGTTAATCGATCTGTAATGTGTATTTATCCTGCAATGCCGATTGTCAATTATCGTATATGCTTTTTCTAAATCCGATATATGCGACTGTCTCGTTCAATCGATCTTGCGTATGCCTTATTTGGAATTTTTCATGTATAGATGTTTGCCGATTAGTATTGTATTTACCTATATTAGTTCTAAACCTTTAAATCGGTTTATTGATTTATATCTAGATTTAGATCTGAATACTGCCTTGGCCTGACCAATCTATTCAAATCTGTTCTTTGATTTAATCTAATAAATTGATATAAAGATTTATTGCTAATTCTACATATAAAATACCAAAAAGAAGTAAAGAATTTATGTTTAGATATTTAATTGCTCTATCAGGCTTTATGCCGATAGATCCTGCAATCGGATTATTAAAGCCGATACACAATAACCTGATCTGGCTATATTAAAACCCGATTAGGGCTAAGTCACTGACCATTTACTCCTTATCAATTTACAGGTCAAACTGACTGGCATGCTTGGTTCTTGGTTGCGACGCAATCCCAGAATTGACGCTTCCGCACATGTGTTCACGAAAAGCTCACTTTTTGTGTCAACACTCTTGTACCCTTTCCTAATTGTTTCAATTAGTGAGATCACTTCATTCATTGCTATAGTGTTGAACTTTATTTGAGCTGAGTATATCTGCATAAAAAAGTTGTGTAGATTTGCTTTACTGGTAGCTTGTATTCGTCTGGAATCAGTTTAGGTTCTCACTCATATACTGTTAAAGCCAGGCATTGATCCTAGATCAACTTCTTTTAGTACTGAGGAAGATTAATTAGGAATAGTCGCAGACGTGGTGCCTGAGTTTAGGACTAACTTGGTTTACACGGACCCACATATATGTGGTAGGTGGTAGGTGGTGATAGCCCTATCCATCCGTAGATACTAGGTATCTCGTGCGTAACCCACAGCGTCCGGCTTTGGACCAGTAGAGCCAAATCGGAACGATCATAACCATTCGGGATTCCAATTCAGGATAGCGGGTGGTAGTGAGTGTCCAAGCTCCGATGACGAATATCAAGTGGACCACTATTAGAATACCCTAAGCTCGCCCAATTGTCTATCTAGCTAGTGTAGCTTTATCTTTATTTGTGTGAATATTTATCGTGTGTGTGTGTGTCCCGGTCTTTTCATTTATCCTAACTCCCGTTATCTAGACTGGCGGGTATTTTAAATAATTAAGATATAGAGGTTATCTCTTTAAACCCTCGTTCCCTGTGGATTCGATAACTCTAGGAATACTCCTGGTGAAGACTACAAGCGATATCCGTCCGCTTGCGGATTAATTTCTTTGAGCGTAAGAATCACCAACACGGGCCAAAGCCCACTAGCATGTATATATAAGGAGAGGCGTGGGGCGACGTCACATTAGGAAAGCCTTCAATACGTGCAGCTGTCGTGCGCCTCTCTCGCTCCCCAGAAACCCTAGCCGTGCGGCGTGGTTCTAGCACACCCCGCCTGGTGTTCCTACTTGATACGTGTGGATACCACTAGAGGTGCTGTCGTATGTGGACATGCTAACTCAGTTGGATCTTTAGCGACCTCGATGACCGGCGAGACCCGGCGAGCACCAGCGAGCACTTGGCGAGCAGTCAGCGACCTCTCCAATGCTTCAAGGGTAATGATCTGTGATCCCCTACTTGCATGTGATCTTGGGTGATTTGTGGTAGAATTTTTGAAATTGTTGCTCGCGTAGCCTACCCGTTTCCCTTCAGTGGTATCAGTGCCGATCATGTGTAGTTTTGGATATGGATCAGGCGCATATAGTGATATGTTAATGTGATTGTTAATGGGTTGATTGGATCAATCGGTAGTCTAGGTAGAGGTATGAGTTGATAGCGCGGTGTGATCAAAAAGATTAGTTCGTCCTCTTTCAAATTCGTGCCGCACAAATCCTTTACCGGCTGGTAACACCATCAGGGATGCGCGTATGCCGAATACATCGGGTCAACAGATCGAGGTCGCATGCGTTGCTGTCTTCTCAAGGGACCTCGCGCGTTGGATTGATATGATCAGTCTTATGAAAATTGGGTCATATTGATGATCCGGCAGTCGGCTTGATGTGATCAAGCCGGTTGGAATCATCGTGAACTGTGGTTAATTAACAACTTAAAATTGGCTCACATCGTGCGCGTTAAAATTCGATTCTGCGCCTAACTTGTTTTTGCAATGAATGATGTCGACATTATGGACCCTTGTGTATGTGATGCATTGTTGTAATTTTAATGACCTGCGAGTCATGGTTACTTGCAACTGAAGGCTGTCCATTGATGTATAATGGCCTGCATGCCAACATGTGATGATTTGAATCCTCATGTAATTTTGTTATTAGCTGCTAGATGTAGTAGTGTAGTATAACGTCATGGTGGTTTCAACCCTAGGTGGTCTGGTGGAGAAGGATGGTCGTGGGGATGGAGACCGCCTCATCATGGGGCCATACTAGTTCATAGTTTAATATGATTATCTGCGTTGATTTACCTTGCCTGGCTATTCTTTCACGACATATGTGGTGAATATGTTAACATGACTGAATTGTTTCTCTCATAAAAATTAAAAGTAGGTGCCCTTTTGCCAATAGCTGCACCTATTGTCTTGTATGTTGGCTGATTAGGTTCTAACAAATCAAAAACGCCGTCTTCTTCCTTGTACAATAGGGTTAGTGTAGTCTAACCCGTGCATCCACACGCATATATAATATTGGTTTGCTTAACGGAGCTCCAAATACAATTTAGGATGACTTCGGGGCATCAGGGTTGGGAGCCGGGGCATATGATGCCACCCCAACAAGCAAGAGTTGCATACGATGTGATTGGCAAGGTGTTGCGTACCTATGTCGCGGGTTCAAGTGGTATTGACAAATCGTTACCCAAACCATGGTGACCATTGATCTTGTCTCACGGAGATCGTAGAGGGAAAGTGATCTTAGTGAGAGCATCTTTTATTAAATTTGTTTAATAGAAGATTAACATGAACTTAGTGCTAAAACTTTTTTTATTTATTTCTGTTGTGTAGATGTCGCCCCCTGTTAATGCAGACACCGGTTTGAACTTGCGGTCGATCCTGGAGAGGAAAAAACTCTCCTGGATGATTTTTATTGATTGGCATCGTAACTTGAGAATTGTTCTCAAGTAAGAAAAGAATGAATATGTCATTGAGGAACCATACCATGAAGAACCAGCTAAGTGTGCTAGTGCTGCTGATCGACGTGCTTATGAGAAGCATGTTAGTGATGAAGTTGATGTAGGCTGTCTCATGCTTGCTACTATGAACTCAGATTTGCAGAGTCAGTATGAGGACATGAATGCCTATGATATGATCACTGGCTTGGGTAGCATGTTTGAGAACTAAGCAAGAGCTGAGAGATACTCGATCTCAAAGGCTTTGTTTGCTTGCAAGCTGGTTGAAGGGAGTACAGTGAGTTCTCACGTGATCAAAATGATTGGTTACATTGAGAGCCTGGAGAAACTTGAATCTCTCCTAAGAGATGAGTTGGCCGTTGATGTGATTTTCCAGTCGCTACCTGTTAGCTTTGAACCTTTCATACTGAATTTTCATATGAATGGTATGGAGAAAAACATGACTGAACTGCATGGGATGCTTAAGACAGCAGAGGAAAGCATCAAGAAAAGCAATAATCATGTGATGATGGTTAAAAAGGGTGATGGCAGGAAGAGGAAGCGCAAGGCTAAAGGTGATGATGAGGATAAGATCCAAGAACAAGAGACCTGAATACACGTAAGAAAATGTTGTCTATTCCAATCATTTTCCTTCGTGTATCTTTTGATTGCTTGGCTTTTCATATCTTGTAACACCAAATTCCACTCTGGAATTGAGCGTACACCTTCGCCAGATATTCCACTTTGAAACATTAAGCCCTTCATACTTTTTGGTGCCACCATACCTACCTATATGATGGTCCTCGAAAATAAATGATCCACTAATCATAAACTTTTCAAAAAGTCTCGAATTTGACTGAGGCATGAAAGAGATTTCGAAAAAAAAGAGACAAGTCATTCTGAGTCTCCTAAATAAAAGAGAGAGAGAGAGAGAGAGAGAGAGAGATCTCCTTAAGCCTCTTTGTTTTCTTTGAAAAAAGGGACGAAAAATTGAAAAGTGGATTTTTAAGGAGGAGACCATCATTCCTAAAAGACAAGATCTGATATGTTGGAATCATCAGTACCACACATCCTTGCACTTGTATATCTTCATATTCCTTTGGTGTGAGTTCATTCTCTCCCTCACCACCGGACATTGATTCTCTTATGATTGAAAATTAGATTAACACATCTTTGTTAGGATCTAGTTTTAACCTAACAAAAGTGTGTATCATAACTACTCCACTATCCTGCCCTGAGCTCCACATAAACTGCAGATGGTAGAATAAAGGCTATACCGGCCTTGGTGAGGTCAAAACACTTTGAAAGATCTAAGAGTGTCACTTAAGAAAAAGAGCCATGGATTCTTTATAAATTACAAAACTCTGGGTTGCACTGATCTTTTGATAGCATTGTCATCATTCCTTCATGTTCCATTTGCCAACATTTATAACATAAGGTTAGTATCCACTTTCAATCCCCGCAATTTGAGTGAAACCTTGGAATATCCGTTATGCTTGTCATTTAATTTGCACAGTGTTATTAGTTTTAAAACTAACCTTTACTCGAGGACGAGAACAGACCTAAGTGTGGAGGTGTGTCGACGGTCAATTTCGACAACTTTTATACACTTACGACCGTTAACATAGCTCCCAAATGAAGGAACATGGACTAAAAAAGTGCAAATTAACAAAGTTTCACAAGTTTTGGTAAGTTTGTGTCTCGAGGTACCAACTAAGCAAAAATGGACCCACACCGGGGAAAATACCCGGTCGGCCGACCGACTCTGGCCGGCCGATCGGCACTTGGTCCAAGCCGGTGTTGCCTTCTCTCCAAGTATTCAAAAAGCACAAAAGGAGACCATCCCAACCGTTCACATCAAGCCGTTGTGATCCTATGGATGACATTGCATTGGAGATGATCACTTGGTTCTCAAGTAACCAAATTCTACTGGCCTCAACTGCCAAAACCACCTCAACGTGATGATCTACACCGTCAATAAGGGATCTCATGCGAAGCCGAGGGCCAGGATCAACCGAAGCCCAGTCGGCCGATCGACTTGGCCGGCCGACCGACTTGGATGTCCCCTCGAGTACTCCTTCGGCTGGGGAGTAGTAGACATGTGTCCCTACACGTGGCACGCCATCACTCGCTGCGGTTGGCTATAAAAGGAACCCCTCTCCTCATTTGCAAGGCACGGAGAAGTGTGTGATGCACACAAATCAGCGCAACGCTGCCCATTTATCAAGTAGAGTAGGTAAGAGAGGAGAGTTAGTGCTGAGGAGAAGCCGGCGTGTCGGCATCCCTCCACTAGAGCTCCGGAGCCGAACTTGGTGAGTTCTGCTTCGTCTTCTATCGGTAACATATTGTCCCATCCCTTATTTATAAAGCAACTTTATTTCGTATACATTATCTTTCTGTTGGTATTAGGATCGTGCTAGATCTTGAGTGTTAAATCTCTTTGCTTGGGTGACACAATAGATATTAGTGCCAGTTTTAGTGGAGTGCGTATCAAGTGACGTCCTGGTACGTAGTACTACTAGAAATAGGCTTGGTACCTAGACTAGTTAGTACCCGGTAGACACCTGATTCAACGGCTGAGTGGTTGGTGGTAGGTGGTGATAGCCCTGCTATCCGCGCGACAATTTGTGGAATCCGCCCCGTTAGTCTCAGCCCAGTCGAGCCCAATCGGGGGTGATCATAACCATCCGGTGTTCTTAACTGATAGCGGGCGGTAGTGAATCGGCCGAGCTCCGATGCAGAGTAAAAATTGCGTGTGAATTATCCTTGTACCTTTGACTAGTGTGAACCTTTAGCAGAACCTTTCGACCCGAAATATCTTACCCCACTTTCGTCATTCCACCATATCCATCCGGCCAAGTCATGACTAGAAACTAGACTCTTCTCATTCTTCGCGGGAAATTGATATTTTTGGAATACTACGGGGTGAAAGCTACTGCGATATCTGTGCGCTTGCGGATTAATTGTAGTAGGCATAAGAATCACCAACATTAAGAAGGAAGTTTTGAAACTCCTTCACGCTGGGATAATTTACCCGGTATCTGATAGCGAGTGGGTTAGCCCTGCTCAAGTAGTTCCAAAGAAAGAAGGCATGACGGTTGTGCAAAATGAGAGGGACGAGCTCATCCGCAACGCACTTTCACTAGATGGTGTATGTGCGTGGACTATCGTAAGCTTGAAAAAGTCACTAGGAAAGATTATTTTCCCTGCCTTTCATAGACGAGATGCTAGAACATTTAGCCAACCACTCATTCTTTTGCTCTCTGGATACTCTGGTTATCATCAAATTCTCATCCATCCTAATGACCAGAATAGGAGTGAAAATGGATCGGGTAATACCCGACCCGTATCTGGTTTGGTGTCACTTTTTGCCATGAAAATCGGGTACGGGTAATCTACTGTCGGATAAGGGTACGGGTAGTACCCGGATAGTAGAGGTTTGGATACGGGTTGGATTCAGTTCGGGCGATACCCGGACAAATATCCGATCTATCGGGTCGGGTACGGGTACCCGGGCTATTTTAAAAAACGGGTACCCGACCTCTTAAAAGCACACTAGGCAGTAGCCCATTACTATTAGCCCACTCCAAAATAGCTTAGGGTTTTACTTCACCCTACCCCTCAAGTCCTGCCTCTCCAAATCCGGTCCTGCCGCCGCCATCCGGGCCTCCTCGCCGACACCATCCACGCCTCCCCGCCGGCGTTGTCCGCTGCCGCTATTGCCCCTACGTCGAGGCCGCCGCACTCCGCCCCCGCCATCTGCGCCTCCCCGTCGGTGCCGTCTGCTACCGCCTCTGCGCCGAGGTCTCCCACGCGTCCCCGTGCCGACTGCCGAAGTAATCTCTGACATATATCTCTATACCATTATGTACTCTCTTGCTTGGAGAAATGTTCTTCAATATATGCCAGCTCTAGCACTCAGAAATCTACTCAGAAATGTTCTCCTTAAGATTTGGCACGGCAGCACTTAAACATCGATCTGAACTACACAGCTTATGCGAAGATGAAGTATATTGGGAGAGGATAGGGGTCATATAATTGATAAGGGCTAGATGGATAGCAAACTTTCTTTCCAGATGGTGAGCTTTGCGTCAAAGGATGGATAGGCAAAAACGGGACGTGAATTCGTTAATCACAATATTTTATCTCTGTGTCTTTCTTGATTTAGCAAGCCAGATAAAAACTTTCTTGATTAATATCTGTGTTGATCTTTTTTTAGAGCAATCTATATGTTGATTTGGAAAGCTAACCTGCCTCTAGGAATTCATTTATACAAGGTCATTTACACATCCGTGCACACAATAAACATTTTTTATCTTTGATTTACATCTTGCCTTGGAGTTTAAATGGAGGGCAACGATTCTGATTCTATATCTCTTGAGGTTGAAGTTCAGATCGGGGAGGGTGGTGAGGCTAGTAGCCATGGAAAGAAGACAGAGGTGGTGGTGGATAAGGTTCCTTCTACTGCCATACAAGTAACTGAAGGGAAAAAAGGCCGAAGAGGTTGTAGATGTTGTTAGTCATGCTAGAAAGAAACAACGACAAACCGTGCCGCTTTCAACATTGCTGCCAACATTAACCACAAGTGAGGACCAGACTGTGAAGGGCACGGACGAGGACTACACCGTCAAGGGCAAGGGCAAGGGCAAGGGCAAGGGCAAGGGCAAGGACAAGACTGTCAAGGGCAAGGGAGAGGACAAGACCGTCAAGGGCAAGGGCAAGGGCAAAAGGACTATGGTTGCGGCGGCTAGTTTAAAGGGTACGTAAGGCTGTAGAGAGTACACCAACTATTAATAAGGGTAAGGCGCCAACGGTATTTTCCAATTGTAACAAGAGTGCTACTACCCCTACTAGCAAATTGATGGCAAGCTTGTTCAAAGCCGCAAATTCAAGCAAAGCTATGGTTTTGGTGCTATCCACGAAGCCAGTGAAAGGTATATTTTTTTTAATTAACATGTTGTATATGTATGTGGTTTATTAATAATTATCTGCATGGTTCAAGTGTATTAATTGTCAATTCATCATTTTATCTTTGTAGTTGTCCAATCAAGTGTAAGTGCAAATGAAAGTGTAAATGTACAAGCAATTGAAGAAGAAAAGGAAAATTCTAAAGCAAGAAAAAAAATCCACTTCATGGGTGTGGCAACATTTCAATAAGTTTGAGATGGAGGTGAAAAAGGAGGATGGTTCAAACAAATTGGAGACATGGGCAAAATGTATTAGGTGCACACATATAGCTAGGGCTGAAAGTTCAAATGGTATAAATGTTTTCAGTAATCACTTGAAGTACAAGCACAGTGAGGTGAAAGGTCAACCACTCCTAACACAGAATGAGGGCAGCATGGCAACATATCGGTATGATCAAGATGCTAGTTTGAGATATTTTTATGATGCCATCATTATGCATGAGTATCTATTTACTATGTCTCAACATAAGTACTTTGTTAAATTTATCAAGTCTTTGCGACCAAGCTTTCCTTTGAAATCTCGTGTTACTATTCGTAAAGATATCATGGATATTTATAAAGAGGGCAAAAACAAGTTGTATGAACACTTTAAAAAACTCTCTTATCATGTTAGCTTTACTATGGATATGTGGACATCAAATCAAAATAAAGCATACATGTTTGTGACAGCTCATTGGATTGATGATAATTGGAACATGCAAAAAAGGATTATCAATTTCATCCATGTAGAAGGCAGTCATTCAAGAATAAAATTGGGTGAAACATTTTTTTTCAAATGTGTTGAAATGGAACCTTGACAAGAAATTGTTTGCAATATCTTTGGACAATGCTTCTTCAAACAATGTTGTTGTTGATGTGATTATTGAAAATGGACAAGGCTTGCTTGTATGTGGTGGAAAATGTTTTCATGTTAGATGTGCAAATCACATATCAAACATTATTGCTAGAGATGGATTAGAATTAATTTAAGATGCCAATGAAAGCATAAGGGAGTTCATAACAATTATCAAAAGATCACCTCAACAGTTAGAGGCATTTGAAAAGTGTGCTCAAGAATGTGATCTAGACACAAAAAGAGCTCTTTCCTGGGATGTTGCCACAAGATGGAACTCTACATATATCATGATAAGTGATGCTATCTATTATAAGGATACTTTTGATCGTCTTGCTCTCAAACATAGGGCTAGATATGCACATGTCATCCCCTCAAGTGAATATTGGTTGAATGCATCAAGTATTAGTAAATGTTTGAAAAGGTTTGATGATGCCACATTGCTTTTCTCTGCTACATCTTACCCTACTACAAATTAGTTCTATCAAAAATTTTGTGAAATCAAGATAGCTATTGCAAAATTGTGTGACAGTAATAAATGCATAATTTCTAACATGACCAACATAATGGAAGATAAGTTTCGAAAGTATTGGGACATGAGCAATATGGTTTTAGCGGTGGAAGCCTTCCTTGATCCAAAGTATTAACACAAAATGGTTGAGTTGTACGTGTCTAGGATGTATAACCAGGAGATGGTTGAGATAGAGAAGATGAAATTTATGAATGTTGTGAATGAGTTATTTGCATTTTGTTCATCAACCATCAATGCAACATCAACCAATAATGTGCCTAGCTCGAAAGAGAGTGGTTTAGTTTCTAATCCAAAAGATTGTTTGTTCGATGATGATGATGAGGTCGATATTGATGAGTTGTATCAATCCACAAAATAATAAGAGCAATCTGTTAGAGTAGGATGTGTATATGAATGAGCTGCCATTGAAAATCAATGAAGGTGATGCGGCATTTGATATCCTATCATGGAGCAAACGGCAAATGACAAATTTTCCTATTCTTTCTTTCTTGCTCATGATGTGTTATCTGCAAGTGTTTACGGTTGCTTTGGAGTCAGTATTTAGTGCTGAAATTGATGCATTTTGTAGTCGACTTGCTCCTAAAATTGTTGAAGCCTTGGTCTGTACCAAGGATTGGATGATTGCTTCGGAAAAAGGTTTATTTTAATATGTCTTTATTGTTACATACTAATATATTATTTGTTAATTTCAAATTTAGAGGTTATTGAAACCATGGTTGATACGATGAATGCTACGGGGATGGAGGAAGATGTTGAGACTTGATATATTCGAGCATGCATGATTACATGAACTATTTTGTGTGATTTGAACTTTATGTGTGTATCGAAATTGTACTATGTCTTGTATGTTAACTGGACTATGTGTTGTATGAAATTGGGCTATGTCTTGTATGTTAATTGGACTATATGTTGCATGAAATTGGACTATGTCTTGTATGTTAATTGCACTATGTCTTGCATGAAATTGGACTATATCTTGCATGAAATTGAACTATGTCGTGTATGTTAATTGGTCCGTGTGTGTTAAATTTTTTTGTGTAACTATCTGTGTAAGATGAAAAAATTTATCACATTTTTTTTATTATAGGTAATTCACATACTACCCGCTAAGTATCCGATGTCCATATTGTACCCGTTCGTATTATACCCGAAAACCGTTTTTTACCCATCCGTAAATACCCGTATCCTTACCCGCACCCTACCCTGTTTTTAACAACCCGTGCCCGGAGAAAAAAAATAGGGTAGGGTACGACAAGACTCCTACCCGACCCGTACCCTACCCGTTTTCACCCCTAGACCGGACTAAAACCACTATCACATGCCCTTATGGCACCTTCGCCTATCAACGCATGTCGTTCGGGCGTTGCAATGCCCCTGCATCCTTCCAAAGGTGCATGATGGTCATATTTTCTGACATGATCGAAAAGATCATGGAAGTTTTCATGGACGACTTCTCTGTCTATGGGACCTAATTTGACAACTGTTTGAAAAACTTAGAGGGTCCTAAAAACATGCTGAGAAGTGGACTTAGTTTTAAACTGAGAAAAATGCCACTTCATGGTGAGAGAAGGAATTGTCCTTGGCCATGTCGTTTTCAGACGAGGGATCGAGGTAGATAGAGCCAAGGTCGAAGTAATCGAGAGGTTACCGCCACCAATAAACGTTAAGGTAATTCGTAGCTTCTTGGGTCATGCGGGTTTCTATAGAAGATTCATAAAAACTTTTCCCAAGTCGCTCGTCCCTTAACTAACTTGCTGGAGAAAGAAGCTCCTTTCATCTTTGATGAAGATTTCCTCGTCGCTTTCAAAACTTTGAAGCAAGCTTAGGCACTGTTTGTTTCAGCTTCTAGCCAGCTTTTAGCCTCAGAAGCCAGAAGCTCAAACAAACAGTCAGCTTTTGGAACCCCCTTCAAAGAAGCCAAAAGCCACCAAAAGTCCAATTTGTACTATGATCTGAGCTTTTCATAGAAGCTAGTTTTTTCTGGCTTTTCCCAGGAGCAGCTTTTGGAGAAGCTGCAGCTTAAACAAAAAGGGCCTTAGTCTCTGCGCCCGTTATTTAGCCACCTGATTGGAAGCCGCCCTTTGGGATCATGTGTGATGCGAGCGACTTTGCTGTAGGAGCAGTCTTAGGCCAGTGTAAGGATAGAAAGCATTACGCCATTGCGTATGCTAGCAAAACCTTAATCGGCCCGCAGCACAATTATGCCACCACAGAGAAGGAACTTCTACCCGCAGTCTTTGCAATAGAGAAGTTCCGATCTTACTTGGTAGGAACAAAGGTGATAGTTTATACGGACCTTGCGGCCCTAAAATACCTTCTTACCAAGAAAGACGCGAAACCCTGACTCATCCGTTGGATCCTTCTGCTCCAAGAATTTGACCTAGTAATTGAGGACAAGAAAGGAGTAGAAAACTCTATTGTTGACCACCTTTCCTAAATGCAAGTCAAGAAAACCCCAAACCTACCTATAATGACTACCTACGGGATGACACCCTGCTTGCAGTTTCGACTACCGACCCTTGGTACGCTAACATAGTAAACTACTTGGTAGCGCGGTACATACCACTAGGGGAGTATAAGAATAAGTTCGTCAGCGACAGTAGGAGTCACCTATGGGATGAGCCCTATCTTTATCGAGTCTTTGCCGACGAGTTGCTTCGTAGATGCATACCCGCAGGTGAAACGCACGAGATCCTCGAAAAATGACATTCATCACCATACGGGGGCCATTGTGACGCTTTTAGAACCCATGCCAAAGTTTGGCAAAGTGGTTTCTTTTGGCCCTCCATGTATAGTGACACCAAGGAGTTCGTTATACGCTATGCTAGATGTGAAAGAGTTGGGAACATTAATTCTCGAGATGCAATGCCCTTAAGAAGTTATCTACAAATTGATCTTTTTTATGCTTGGGGGTAGATTTTATGGGCCCATTCCCTAAATCAGACACTTATGAGTACATCCTAGTAGCAATTAATTACGTCTCCAAATGGGTCGAGGCACTCCCTTGTCGTGCGGCTGACTCAACACACGTTTAGAAAATGTTTCAACATATTATTTTCCCTAGGTTTGGCGTACCTAGGATTGTGATTAGGGATGGCGGCTCACATTTTATCCACCGAAGCTTTAGGTTTGCACTGAAAAGCTTAGGGGTTGACCATAGGATAGCCACACCTTACTATCCTCACACTAGCGGTCAGGCTGAAATGTCAAATAAGCAAATCAAATTTTTTTTGCAAAAGACCGTAGATGCCATGGGGAAGGCTTGGAAGCATAAGCTGAGTGATGCACTTTGGGCATACTGCATTGCTTTTAAAACTCCAATCGATATGACCCCGTACCAGCTCGTTTAAGGGAAGACATGTCATCTACCCGTAGAGTTGGAACATAAGGCCCATTGGGCAATAAAACGTTGGAACATGGATCTTCAGCCAGAATTAAAAGACAAATGCAATTGGCTGAATTAGAAGAATGGAGAGAAAAGGGCTAACATAGCTCAAAACTTTACAAGGATAGAACTAAAAGATGGCACGATAAGCGAATAACGGTGAAATGGTTTAAAACCGGAGATAAGTTGCTTCTCTTTAATTCTCGTGTGAAGTTGTTTGGGCATGGCAAACTTCGTAATAAATGGGAAGGCCCTTTCACGATAATTAATGCTTGCGATTTCGGTGCTGTCACCCTCCAAGACGATGATGGCAATGTTTTGAAAGTTAATGGGCAATGCTTGAAAATCTTTCTAGAACCTGAAATGCCTATTATATATTGAGGACGTTGATGTCCTCGAATTCTTTGATGACTGATTGTCTAAGCGCGGTCTAGCTCCGACCAATAAATAAATGAGAATTTAAATAAAATTTTCTTTCTTGCAAATAATCTATGGGCTAATTACACCAACTTCACCCGAGCTAGACCGGAAGCCGGTCGGCCGACCAAGGCTAGGTCGGTCGACCCAGCTAGGTCGGTCGCCCCAATCCTGGTCGGCCGAACCCCCTTGTCGCCCATTTTCGAAAACTTTCGAAGGGGGAGCGTCTCATCCTGTTTTGTAGCTCCTGAACGTTTTCACTTGTTTGACAACCAACGGGAGGAGGCTTTTCCATTCACTTTATTCATCTTCTTCCTCCTCCCACTTAGCCACTTTCCACCACCTTGAGCCAACTCGAGATCCACACTTAGCCATGGCCGATAAGACCCCAAAATCCATTCCTAGCATCTATGACATAGTCTCATCAGACCCACCGATACCCAAGCCATCGATAAGCAACTCCGGGAGGCCATGCTTCGCCCGGAATGTTAACCTTTCACCGGTGCGGTCGAAGCTCGTGTTCTCGCCGGAGGCATCGCCGGAAGCCAAGCCGCAGGCCGGGCAACCAGAAGCCGTCTGCCGACCCCATCTGGTTGGCCGGCCTACCCTCTGCGCAGTGGCGGCGGAGGAAGTGCGGCACGCCCACTCTCTCCTCTCCGTGTCATGGAAGGGGAAGGCGACACGTGTGCCTTCACCAACGAGACCAACAACAGGGCAACTTAGCCTCAAGACAGTCATGGCCAAGAAGGATATTCTCTACCCGCTGCGTGGCCGTCCTGAGGTCACTCATACGGCCGTGCTGTACATGGGGAAGGGCAAGGTGGTCATGAAGTATGAGCAGATTGAGCCCAAGTCGCCAGAGTACTCCCCAGAAACACCTCCTGACTCCCTGCCTCGTTTTATTGTGTGCGGGCAAAGGACCGCCATGGATTCTTGCGATTGAGTCGGTCTACTCCACTTCCCCACGGAGAAGGGTGAGGCATGCTCGTACACCACCCCCAATCCGTGGATGAGGTGGTGAGATGGAGTTCAGTGATGGGGAGGAGCCCCAGGTGCACAACCTAGTAACTGCCTTGCAGCAAAGGCAGAATAATTTAGAGGAGCAGATGGCCGAAGTTCAGATTAATATGATGGATTACACGGACAATTTTCCTATCCTTCGTAAGTCCACAACAGCCAAGCTCAAGCGCTACGCTAAGGCGATGGGTTCGCCGAAGCTCTATGACCCTCCAACCGATCTTTAGGGGGTAGGCTAGAGTGGAATAAAGGATTAGGCGCTTATTTTTGTTTTCAAAATTTTTCTTTCATTGTATGCACCTACAACTTCGCTTTGGAATGAAATGAATAAAGTGTTGTTTTCCTCGACCGGTGCAACTTCCTTCACCGGTCAACATTATTTGCTAACATGTGCACTTGAGTAATAAAGTAGAGAGAAGGGAGATACCACTGCATAAAAACTGGACCTGACCACGTAAAATCCAGGCCGGCCAACCAAGTCCAGGTCAGCCGACCCAACCCTGATCGGCCCACACCTTCTGCACCGATTGGTTGACGCAAAATTCTGGTACACTCCTAACTGCTCACTCATTTCAATCTTCTTTGTCACTTGCTCAATTTCGTATCAAATATGAGTAAACAACACTAAAACGACAAAACCAAGTTGAAAATGTTTTAAACAATAACCCTGTTCGGTATTATGTTGACATGCATAAATTTTATTCATTGGTTATAACTCTACAATTGTGGGAAACACTTCATTAGGATTAACCATATCTAATTTGTTAGCTTATGTGATAGCATGAAACATGACTTTCTTATCATAGATTTGAGTTCACACAGATGTTTTTCATAAAAACCTAGCTCTAAATTTTTTAAGATGATCTTATTACCTACCATAGCCAAAAGCTTAGCATAAGATTTGAGCCTTCTTTCATAGTTTTGATCAAACTAAGTTGGGTTGAGACCTGAATCCTCTTAAGAAAATGTTGTCTATTCCAATCATTTTCCTTCGCGTATCTTTTGATTGCTTGGCTTTTCATATCTTGTAACGCCAAATTCCACTCTGGAATTGAGCGTACACCTTCACCAGATATTCCACCCTGAAACATTAAGGCCTTCATACTTTTTGGTGCCACCATACCTACCTATATGATGGTCCTCGAAAATAAATGATCCACTAATCATAAACTTTTCAAAAAGTCCCGAATTTGACAGAGGTATAAAAAAAAGAGAGAGACAAGTCACTCTGAGTTTCCCAAATGAAAAAAAAATAGAGTGATTACCATAAGCCTCCTTGTTCTTAGGGATGGAACCGGATCGGATAGTGCCTTTACCGTATTTGTGTCCATATTTTTTAACGAATACAAATCCGAATATCTGTCGAATACCAATACAGATCGGATAGTGTAACGAATACGAATCGGATATGTACCCAAGTCGGATCGGATACGGATATCCTTCAACTTTAACGGCAAATTTTGGCGTGATAAATTTACAAAATACATATATGGATATCATCAAAATATATATGACAAAATTAACAACTCTAATAACATGTATAATTTGGATAATTTTTGTATCTGGATAGTATCCGTATTCGTATCCGTATCTAGTCCAATTTTGCAAAACTTATCTAGTATCCGTATCCGGTAAAAAATCCGGATAGTATCTGTCGAGGATAAAATTACGGCCCATTGCCATGGCCCACTCCCTGACGGCCCAATCGAGCAGCCTACCAGGGCCCAGCTCCCTGGAAGGTTCTATCAGGCCCATGTGCATCCTACCGAACAGCTCTCTGGCTGGCACGATGCGTAATGGCCTAGGATTCCTGTTTGAGTCTTACTCGAACAAGAGTTCTGCACGGCTACGTGAAGACCCGGACGTGGTTTCCCGGATTGGAATAGGAGTCGTGATCCCCAAGAATTGGAGTATACCTTATCTACCTCGGGATGTATTTGGCATGTATATGAGTTCGTTACGATCTTGTAGTTAGCCCGGCCCGATTATCCCTTGGTAGGTCGGTTGTTCAGCACTATATAAACCGAGCCCCTACGGCGTGTAGAGGGCACGAGGTCTTTGCATAATACATCTTGTACACCCATAATCTCGCCGAGACTTGTTCGTCTCGTCGAGCCTCCTCTTGTAATACTCTTTGATATAAAGAAAGGCTGGACGTAGGGCTATTATCTCTCCCGAGAGGCCTGAACCAGGATAAAAACCCTTGTCTCCCTGTTCGTCGCTGGTTGCTGTTCGTGTTGTTCGGCGTGTCTCCTATCTCCCCTTTAAAGAACCTTAATCGACTTGAGATCGATATCTCAACCGTCGACAGTTGGCGCCGTCCGTGGGGACCCGCAGATCGAGTATGTCGAACTCTATCAGCGACCAGAAGATTCTCCCTGAGGACTACGACTCAGAAGGGCAGGATGTCTCTTCCCCTGCCAGATCGGATCGATCCCTTCGATCTTGATCGCTTT